>JABSTQ010008418.1:0-384477 GCA_013358835.2 Ixodes persulcatus | reverse complement strand
TAGTCTCTCTGCCGGCAATAACTTAATGACCTTATTCAGTAATATACTACTATTAATGTTTGCGAAGCGCACGAATAATTTCTAACTGCCAAATGTCGAACTTCGGCAAATATGTAAATCTTTTTACCGAAGCAATTTGCCAGATTAAAATTTAAAATTGAATCTATGTTTTATTTAGGCATGAGAAGAACAGCACACAAGCACGAAAACACAAAAAATAACACCGAAAAAGACACACTCAAGCGCCTTGTGGGTCTTACTCTAATTTATTTACTCGAAGTATACACTCAATGTTCTCTCGGAAATGAACAAACAGCACACACACAAAATAAACATAAAGATCAAGAGCCCCATTTCAAGTGCACAAATGGGAACAAGAAAATCAAAATAAATTATATTATTGCACTACGCTTACCTGCAGTAAACAGTGTTAAGAACTGTCACGAGATGCGTCCAAAGTAGCAGGCATCCAGTACCCTCGACGAAATCACCCTGCAACGTTGCCGCAGGACGAAAGAAATATATTCAATCAACTTCAAATAATGCAAACTTGAGCCATATCTAACTCGCCTACTGAATGATTACTTTTAAAAAAACCTGATCACACGCAAAAAAAAAAAAAGCCAAGACAACACTATAATTGCTAGTCTCTCTGCCGGCAACAACTTAATGACCTTATTCCGTAATATACTACTTTTAATGTTTGCGAAGCGCGCGAATAATTTCTAACTGCCGAATGTCGAACTTCGGCAAATATGTAAATATTCTTGCCGAAGTAATTTGCCAGATTAAAATTGAATGTATGTCTTATTTAGACATGAGAAGAACAGCACACAAGGACGAAAACGCACACAAAAAACAAAAAAAAACACCAAAAAAGACACACTCAAGCGCCTTGTGTGTCTTGCTCTAATTCATTTAATCGAAGTATACCCTCAATTTTCTCTCGGAAATGAACGAACAGCACACACACAAAATCAACATAAAAATCAAGAGCCCCATTTCAAGTGCACAAACTGGAACAAGAAAATCAAAATAAAATATCGGACTCCGCTTACCTGCAGTAAGCAGTGTTAAGAACTGTCACGAGATGAGTCCAAGGTAGCAGGCATCCAGTACTATTGGAAACAATATGAGCGTGAACGCGCCTCCGCGTGTCGCCGCTACTTGAGGCGCCGCCCTGCGGCGCCGTTGTGAAGTTTTGCGCATGCGTGTAAAACTCCTGGCGCTGTTCTCGCTTTGACTTTTAACCCCCGTCTGTCGTCTGCTATGCGCGCGCTGGCGACCGCTCGCGCTGTCGTCTGCTATGCGACTCGTGTATTTCTGTCGCAACTCAGTCAAACGACTTAACATGATTCAGGAGTTTCCTGTGCGATAACGCAATGCCCACATTTGATACGTGATAAGTAGCTGGCTTCTTTCGTTGGGTCGAGGACTCGAGATACAGCGATAACATGCAAATAGATTCATGACAAAATATCTGCGAAGCTTAGCGTTCAACTACGGGGAGCTCGGAAAATATTCAGTTGAGTGAAAAGGGGCTAGAGCTCCTGACGACGAACGGGTCAACATAATTGAGCTGTCCCCGTGTTTCCAAGCTTCTTGTGTCCAGAAAGGATACAGTATGAGCACTCTACTAATAAGCCTGTAGAGCCCATGGCCGACGGCATAACAGATGTTTTCACGTGTTAGGGCCACGTGTTCAAAGAATAAAAGCATTGTGTTTTACAGAAGACTTTCGTGCAAATGAACAGAATTAACGCGGTCCAGCGCAAACACAATTCGCGTAGGAAGCGCGGGTGTCCGTCGGAGCACGCAATGTTGTGCGGCAGACGACAACACGAGCGGCCGCCAGCGCACACAGGAGTCGCATAGCTGACGACAGCACGAGCGGCCGCCAGCGCGCGCATAGCAGATGACAGACGGGGGTTAACAGCCAAAGCGAGAACAGCGACAGGATTTTTACACGCATGCGCAAAACTTCACAACGGCACCGTAGGGTGGCGCCTCAGGTAGCAGCGACACGCGGAGGCGCGTTCACGCTCATATTGTTTGCGATAGTACCCCCGACGAAATCACCCTACAATGTTGCCGCAGGACGAAAGAAATATATTCAATCAACTTCAAATAATGCAAACTTGAGTTATATCTAACTCGCCTACTGAATGATCAGAGTTTTAGAAATGCCTGATCACACGCAAAGAAAATGCCAAGACAATATAATTGCTAGCCCGCTGCCTGTAACAACTTCATGACTTTATTCCGTAATATAATACTATCAATGTTTGCGAAGCGCACGCATAATTAGCTCAGACATTTATATTCGGTATTTCAAGGTAACGTGACATTTTACCAAACTATTTATTAAACCTCGTCAAATTAAAAATTAAAAAAAAAAACAAAAAAAAAACGTTGATATTAAGAATCAGTGTTTAACACTGATTTTTACAAATATCACCGACGTTGAGAATAAATCGCGCCGGTTGGCCGGTGCCGCCAATGAATGCCTGATCGACTACTGCTCTGCGGGTAAAAAACAAAATAAAACAAAAAAAAACAACCTCCTTATGAGATTTTCAAATATCTGATCAGATCCTCAATTTAACGTCCGAAGCGACACACCAACGGCCCCAAAAAGAGAAAACCTCCTACCCCCTCACGCCTTAAACGTAGGCGACACCCTATTCAAAAGGCGTCTTGCCGCCCGGCTCACCGAACCGCCGCTCTCCCCCTTCGTCCACCCGCACACACATACACCGGGAAAAGCTGCTGGCTAAGCCAGTGGTTAGCGTATGTCAACCTTCTAAATGTGCGCTAGTGCAAGCGACAGTCATTCCTGTTCTTGCTCTTTATGAACTTCGATGGTCTAAACCGTGTCTGCGTTCGCGCCACACACTAATTTTATTGAACGCTCGACGCCTTCAAACGTGCCAACATGTCCGCCAACCCTTTGTCTAAGGAAGACGGGGGTCGCCTTCCCGGGCGGTCATAACCGACGCCAACTGCCGACCGCGCAGAACATTTCCTTACCTGCATACGGTGCACACGACTTGGATCTTCGACTGAAGTCAATGCAGCGCTCTCGGTGACCTCGTAAGAAGAGACTGAACCGAACAGAACAATAAAGAACGTTCCTGCACCGGGACGCCTCCGTCGAACGTTAGAGAAGAAACAACGTTATGCCGTCATGACCGGGCGCGTCGGCGGCGGGGGCGCGGACACTCTTCGGCCGGGCAGGCGCTCTCCCACGCATGCGCGAATAATCACGTGTCATACGAGGAGACCAATTAGCGAACTCGTTTGCGCCTTTCCACAGCCAATCGCAGCGCCCAGGCTTTGGCAGTGCAAAACAGGTGCACCCTCTGGGAGGTAATACATGCCGCCTTGGTGCCCCTTCGCGGCGAACTTCACCTGGTAGCACCGCATTCTTCGTGTTTGCTGCGCTTGAGGAGGTAACAAGCTTAGCGCTTTACCCCTGGGCGGGAGGAGGGTGGTAAAGGCGGTCTGTTACCTCCTTTTGGTACCCTTTTTTCTAAGAGTGTAGGGAGCCTATACAGGAACTCTATCCGGAATAAAACACCAGCGCTACCTGTTAGGTTTTATACGAAGCGCCTCACCTGGAGGTCGGCTATTTTTCCACTACTCCTATTCTAGTTTACTGTACGGGGGGTCGCAAGTAGCGGCCAGCCTCCTTAAATCGACCCCAAAATTCGGTTTCTTAACCTATCGCGCTATGATTTTGTGCAGCGTTGCCCACAGATGGTGCATTTTACAGCAGAGCTGTTAAGGGCTATACTCCGTTTCACCTTATGTTGTACCGCAGACAAGTCTAGAAGCGCGAGCTCATGGCGTTGGGAGCTACTCTTAACGCACGAGAGCTTGTGCCGCCGAGATGTGCCCTAGAGCAAGGAGCTCGCGCTTGTAGCCTTTCCTGCGGTACATCATAAGGTGAAACAGAGTATAGTTTCCCCAGTATCGTGTCCCCGCAAAGAAATGAAAACACCGAACACTGGACACCTACCCCCATCTATGAGCGACGGCGGCAAGCCACGTACTTGGATGCCGCCGCCACTCATAAATGACGGCAGCCTTTCCACTCTGGCTTGCCGACTTGCGTCCGGCCATTACTTTCCATTGTACAGCTCCGCTGGTCTTCCTTCTTCACCAGAGTGTAAAGGCTGAAGGTTTTGTTTGTAAAATTTGCAAAGAGCGAACTTACCTGAGAAAAAAGTTAAGAAAGAAAAAGTCTTAGCTCCTATGGAAACGCAGCGAAGCCGCCGGTCTTCAAACAATACGGCGCCGTTTCGCACGGTAGACAAGAGATGGCGCAAGCGGTCGCGACGCCAACTGCCGTCAACGAACGAGCATATGGCACCGAGAGAAGATCGTTTCGACTCAAAAGCGGCACGCGTTCCGCATGCGACGACGGTCGCAGAACCAAAAACAGGCGCGGTAACAATAAGGGACTGCAAAGCAGACGACATAAGTACTCCGAAAAAAGAACAGTCAAAATAGCCCGACAAACCATTTTTTAATCGATTATGTGTCCACTCAATGTGTTTTGTTAGTAAGAATAATAAAATAATGCATTGGCAACTGATATCAAAAAATCTCACGCCGATTTTGCGTCGAAACGATCGTCTGCTAAAGACGCCGGCTCTTGGCGCCGTATGCTCGTTTGTTGGCCGCAGTTGGCGTCGCGACCGCTTGCGCCAAATCTCTTGTCTCCCATGTGAAACGGCGGCCTATTGTTTGAAGACCGGTGGCTTCGCTGCGTTTCCATAGGAGCTAAGCCTTTTTCTTTCTTTACTTTTTCCTCAGGTAAATTCGCTCTTTGCAAATTTTACAAAAAAAAATACACCATCTGTGGGCAATGCTGCACAAAAGTGATGCGCGATAGGTCAAAAAACCGAGTTTTGCGGTCGATTTCAAGAGCCTAGCCGCTACTTCGGACACCCGGTACTTGGGCGTGACTGAATTGTATGCCCACGTGCCGGTGCCTCTGCCTTCTTGCTTCATCTTCTTTTTCTTCACGCAATACATTTCAGTTGTGAGTACGCCCTTCTCTTCCGTTCTCTTCTTACCTAGTCTGTCTTGCCTATTTGTGCGCGGTCTATCATTTTGTTTAAGGCATACCAACTAGCCCAGCTTACTACCTTATTATTTCGGGTTGAATTCACGGATGCTTGTGGTCATCAGATTTATTTTTTTTTGTTCCAAAATGAACGCGGGAAAACCGTCAAGTTGTACGGACCACTTATGGACTACTTTCAGTGTGTCTTCAAGTTCAAACGGCCACCTGATCGTTTGAACTGTCGTCTGCTCTTTCAGACGAAACCGGCCCGTACACCAAACATTGGACCGGTAATTGAGATAAAAAGTAAGTCCAGGCCTCAAAAGACTTTTAAGCTTCCAGGTTAGATGAGGTAAGCATGGTCAATGTAGACAGTAGATACAAGGAGGTGTTCATCATTGTTAATGATGGCCATCATCAAGTTGTTATTCTTGATTCACTTGGTCCGATCTTCGTTGCGAATTTCAGTAACGACGTCGACCATCTCAGCTAGGGTTCACACTTCTTTTTTTTTTTTTTTTTTTGCAGCCCCAGCGACGTCGGGACTGAAAGTTGCAATCAGAATCTCATCATGCGAATCCGGCTTTAGCGTCCATTCTGCGGCGTCCACGCGAAATGAATCACCGCCTGTCACATTATTTATACGCGAAGTTTTGCGGTGCAACCCGAGCCTCGGTAGTTTCGCTGAGGCCACTCAAGTAATCAGACACTGCCAGGAAAACGTAGAATTAATAATTAAAACGCGAAAAAGAGCACGGGGACTCATACCGACGCCGATAACATCGCATTTCAATCGTTTGTTTATGAACGGCGGCGAGCTTCTTCCCTACACCCCATCGCACATGCGCGGCGCCGGTGGTGTCCGCTAGAGGCTCTCCACTTTGCTTATAAACATAATTAGGGCTGCCGCTTTTGCTCCCACCTAACTTGCATTCTCTTTCTATTTCAACGTCTATCTCTCTCTTTGTCTACCTCTCATCGTATCTTTATCTAAACATAAAGTAGCCAGAAGATAGTTCTAAATTTCTCCACTTTTTCCATAGTTATTTTGTGACCGCGTGTATTTTTTTCTTTTTATTCTCCGTTCTTAAATGTTTAATTTATATCACTATACCCAACCACCGGGCATTTTTGCTTAAAAATCGATGTAGAAATTTTGAGTTCGAATATTTCGAAGACGGGTCAAAGATTTAGTACCGCAACCAAAGGGGAAACAAATTGGCGGATATAGAAGCCCCTTGCGTTTATAATTGGTGCCGGGAGGGAAGTACCTTCCCACCCGGCACAAACCTTCCCTTCCTAGCAAAAAAAAACGAACAAAAGAACAGTCAGCCCGTATTGAAACTATAAACGGGACCGATATGGGAAACCACCGAGGAAAATTACGATCGTCAATCACCTACCTCTCCCTGAAACCAAAAACGACTGTCTAACGCACGTATATATTTCTTTTTTGTTGCCCCTTACTCTTTCGTGGGTCATCATAAGACGCTCAGGGTGTTTCCAATATACCGTTTGAGTCGCCGTCCCACTGTTCGTACATCATACAAAAAAGGGGGTTCGCGGCAGACATGGTCACAAAACCATCGGAGAACACGCCTCGGCATTATCGAAGCTTGTTTACTTCGTGCACGTCTATACGCATCAATCATGTTTGCAGACAGCTCTTGTATGAACCAGTTTGACGGAACCGTTCATACGAGGACGAAACAGGCCTCGGACGGTGAGCAGTGCGTACCGGACGGCCCATCGCACCGAAACGGTGCGATGGGCCGTTTAATACGCACTGCGTAAATGCGAGTCTTCTGTGGTAGCCCATGCACAATTCCTACCGAGGGCCCTTCGTACCGTATCGGATGTGCTAAAACGGTTCCCTAAAACTCTCTAGTGTCTGCAGACTGTCTCTTATATGATGTATTAGCCGTCTGACCGCGGTGGTCTTACGCTGCTCATCGCTTGTCGTCTAAAAAACATGCCAAAGACACTTAAGACTGCTTACGTGCAGGAATGCGAAAGCATTATAGTCCCGCGGGTGAAAGGTTTTTGAGTAACGTTTCTACACGTATAAAGTTGTTTCTGCCGCTATTGTATTCGATGTGCCGACTGTAGAATGTAGACGCCAATGTCGAGGCCGTAGATGTAGACGCGGTCGCCTCACAGTCCATCGCATGAAGCACACAATGAGCATCGATCAAGTCCGAAGCGCGCCACGTCTTCCTTTTGCTCGCGGCGCTCAGGCGGTGACATCACGCTCATTCACTGCGCAGGCGCTGCACAACCGCCGGCTTCAGGGCTTCGGTTACAAAGCATCTGCGTTGCTGCGCTTTTCTTCTGTTTTATTTCTGAGGCGCATCCGCTTTGACCTTGAGCGGCGCGCGCTTGATGACGTATTTTTATGGCCCTCTTTCGGGCACAACGCCGACGCCGCCTTCTTACTTAATGGGGCATATAAGGCTTTCGCCTTTAAAAACGAGGTGACAAACTTCCCCAGCCCTGGGAAGTTCGTCACCGCACTTGTGTCGTCAAACACTAAATCGGAACCTTCAAGATATTTTTTGAACTCGAACCCGGAAAATAGATCCCCAATTAATCGCACGATGGGGAAGGGGGTCGCACTTGCGAGCCAGTTCGTCGCAGAACTCAAGAAAAAAAATCTTTAGTTCCGGACGAACGGCGGCGCAATGAAGCGTCCCCATTAATTAGAGGCAGGCACCTCGTTAGACCCGGACCACGAGTCCGGAGGCCTGGGCGTGCCAACCCAATTCCTATGTCCTCGGACGCTTTTTAATTAAATCTTTAGTGCTCCGCACAAGCAGCAGTGTGTTGACTTGCGCTGTATACCAACTCGGGAGTTGAACCCGAACCCGATGTCGAGAGTCCATCCGACGCGTTTATTAAAACCAGGACTAGCCAGACGCTGGCGCGGTACTCTCGAGTCTAACCTGTGTATTATTTGTTTCTCACTGTGATGACGTCAAAACTCTAGGGCGCAGGATTCGATTATTCTAGGCGCTGCTGGTTGTACGCTGCATCCGCTGACCGGAAGTCAGATCGTTTACGCGAGGTAGGCAGCTCCTTAGATGGTGTTTCGTTGTTTTTGTTTTTATTTTTGTTTTATATGAGTACCAACACGACAATGATTGCACAGGACGTCAGCGCAACATGCTGTCGGTCATTCCTGCTTGTTCTTCCCGAGAAATACCGTATAAAATCTTGACCATGCTGACAAAGACTAGTAAGCGCAGAATGTGTGATAGGCCTTACACTTATCGGCGTTCGTACGCACGGCCCCTGGTAAAGTCTCGTCCTGCTGCTTCTGCCGTCTCTTACGTTCCCCATAAGCTCGCATTTGTTCTTCGGCCGTCTGATTCGTACGAGCCATGGCAACGTGTCTGAACGGCATCGCCTAGCCAAGGTGAAAGTGTGTCGAAGATTTGGTGCCATTTTTTTCGAACGCCGTGAGATGGCGCAGCGTGACAGGAGCTCGAGGAACCTTCCTTATTTGCTCACATGTTTTCGAGGCCGCGCACGGCGCGCCAGCGCGCCTGTGCGCCGAACCCCGACTCGATGGAGCCTTGCCCGGAGATGTGCGAAGACGTTTGATCACGTAACTCATTTCTGTATCGGTTCTTCGTTACAGTCAGCCGTCACGAGTCAGGCGTTACACTCAAACTTTACTGACGTTTAATTAAATTCGGTTGATAAAACAGATTCTATGTTAAAACAAATTTGTTAATGCGACATGCACGCTGCAGAAAAAACTGACAAAGCAGCGAGGCATCTGTAATGTTCGCTCATGCGGCGTTAGTTCAAGTCATGTATAGTAGTGCACTAGCCACGCCTCAACCGCGACACCTGAATGACCATACAAAACATTGGCGCGTAATCTAACACGTTGAGGTGGGAAGTATTAGACACGTCCTCGAAATGTTCTGTTCAATCAAGTCTAGTCCCCAGAACATTAATCATTAACATAATGTACAGAAATGACTACGTCGCTAGCAACTCTCCGGCGCCCAGTAGCAAGGTGCAATATCGTCGTTTTTGTTGTGCCCATCCTTCTTCTCCCGCCCCCCTCCTTCCTCTCCACCCCTCCCTTCCCCGCGAACGCTCACAAAGCTCATTAGAAGATTGATGTGGCGAACACATTGGAGATTTCACAAATAAGGAACAAAAGCAAAACATTTGCTCAGTGGAGTCAACCTCTCCTTCACGGCATATCTTTCTTAATTTTTCCGCTTACCCTTTATCTCTCAATTGAGGCAACAAAGAATCACCAACGCTGGAGAAGCAAAAAAACGACGGCATCTGACGATAAAAACACCCGTGCGGCATTGGCGTCCAAAGGCGCACTGTGCTCATCTATAATCCGGGGACAAAGCGGCGGTACGGCACGAGCAACGACAAACTCATAAGGAACAAAGGAAACCAGCCAAAAACAAAATAAGATAGGCGAGGGGAGGGGATGCTAGCAGAAGAGGGCGAGGAGGATGCGGTGTTTCTCGAGATAACTTAATGTATAGTTCTCGGCTGCGGTATATCGAGCCATTCCTCGTTTGTAGTCTTCGTACGCCGGCGACCAGTCTTGGTACAATGAGCTGCGCTAGAAACGGGGTGAATAGAGGGAAAGAGATTGGGGGGGGGGGGGGGGGGGCGGGAGCTCGAGATATGTTGTCAAGGGTTACAGGGATACGGAAGCAAAATATTTGCTCGTATTTCTTTATTTAGATATGATCTATGGTGTGGCGGCAGCCCAGAAACAGTAGTCTAGACTATGGTTTCTTGGCTGCCGGCAGAAAAGTCAAGAAAACTAATTTTAAAATGGATGAACAGGTTTCAATATTTCGCTTGGTGGCAGTCTCTGAAGCTTCGATGGAACGCCGCCACGTCATCGGCCTCTAAGGAGCAGCGCCAGTTCGCGGCACTCGTAAAGTTACTTTGTCCTGAATGTGACTTGACGGAGACCGCTAACGAGTCTACTAGGTTGTAGATGTTAACTTCTACAGTGCCTCCGTAACGTCAATTCCACACCATCAAGATCGCCGTCCTTCGCAGACGTTAGGTAGGAGCTTGATCTGAGGATACGAGGGCCTCTGCCAGAACAACCCTACCACTCCCCCCCCCCCCCCCCCCCCCCCTTTTTCCACCCCACCTTCGTCGGGGATGTTCTGTGATTCTTTCTATACCCGTTTTCACCTCAAGTAAAAAGCAAATTTTCCACAATGTTCATACGCGGCGCGAAGTAGGTCTTACGAGATTTGGTTATCGAAGAAAAAAGCGATTCTTTTGCCGATTGGATTATGTATACGTATTGATAAAATAACATTTACATAATCACAAATCCCCCTGCACATATCTTAAATATTCGCATAAAAAGGGGAATCCGTAATGCTCCGCGAGGAACCGGATTTTTTCACAAGGGTTTTTGAGGTGAAAACGGGTATAGTTGATGGTTGCCTAGAGCGGCGGTCTGGAATAACACAGTGAACCAAACGCTCGTGTCGCATAAAATGCCGGCATGGCCGCGAATGGCGTTACGGGCAACCTACGCGTGGGCGATAGGGCGTACAGTTCTGAGATATTAGGGAGCTTTAGAATAGCGCACGCTAAAGCTTTTCGTACGCTAAAAATAGCGTCGTAGCAACTGTGAATGCGCCGAAGGCTAACCATGTTTCGCCCTTTGCGTGCGCTATTTTAGAGTACGCTATTTCTCAAAAATTGAGTGCGTACGCAAAGAGTCTTTGCGCGGCTCTAAGGAGGATTCGTGATGAGAAGTGTGTGAAAGCCAAGACGAGCACAGTTAAAAAATGGCGGCCCGCAGGATCATGGCTACGGCCGCTTTGGCGGCGTCGTGAGGGCAACGTCGACGGCATCCTCGCTACTGCGAGTTTCAATACGGGACGACATTTCACTCGGTTTGGAAAAAAACAGTAAGCTGGGCAACGATCACCGGCAACTTGATGCTTACGACGCGCGAACATTTCTCGGCGAAGGTACGGTGTGCGAAGGTCAGTACACGAGACATCTCTTGCCGAGGTGACGCAAGCGGACACGACCGCTCGACCGTTTGCGTCTCATTTGCATGTTTAAACAAATCTAAAATGTTACTCTGGACTAAAAAGTTTTTTTGTTTTTTTTACATGCTGCAGCATTTCGTGTGTGAAGTAAAAATGGTTGCTGTATCTTGGTGGCGTTGCAAGTGCGAGATGCTCGGGCTTTTGCGTCGCGGCGGAGAAACGCTATTCTAAAACTCTCTTGCGTAGCGTGCTCTAATGCAAGCGCTAAATTTAGCTCTAGCGTGCGCTAAAATTGCGTACGTTATTCTAAAATTCCCTATTAAGGAGTTTTAGAATTACGCACGCTAATGCTTTGAGTACGCAAAGAATAGCGTCGTCGCCACTTCACATGAGCCGAACGCTAACCACGTTTTGCGCTTTTCGCGCGGTATTTTAGCGTACGCTATTTTTCTGGAATTGCGTGCGTATGCAAAGAATCTTTCCGCCGTTTCAAAGAGGATTAATGATGAGAAGTTGGCTAAAGCCAAGACGAGCACTGTTAAAAAATGGCGGCTCCCAGCCCCAGTACCATGTCTGTGGCCGGCGTTGTGAGCGCAACGTCAGCGGCATCATCGCGACTGCGATTTTTAACAAGGGACGACATTAGGGAGTTTTCGTAGACCGGATTTGCCGTTCCGCTAAGCCCTCTGCAACGAAGCAGCCGCTACAGCGCCGGCGCGCCGATGGCCTTGACTGTAGAGTTCCGGCTAGCGTAGCGTTGCGGGACAGCTGAAACGATCAACGAAAACTCCCTATTGCACTCCTACGGGAGGTGCACGTCAGAATCGTTTTGAAAGACCCAGCAAGGTGGGCAGAGATCGCCGGCAACTTGCTGCTTGCGACGCTCGAATGTTTCTCGGCGAAGGGGAGACTTCTCTTGCCGTGGCGACGCAAGCCGACCGCTGCCGTCGCAAAACAAATCTAAAACGTTACTTTTTACAAAAAAAAACTGTTTTTTCTTTCAAGTTACAGCATTTCTTGACTGAAATGAAAATTGTTACTGAATTTCGCTGGCGTTGCTAGCTCAAAATGCTTGGGCTTTTGCGTCACGGCCGTGAATCGCTGTTCTAGAACACTCTTGCGTCCCGTAACGTTAGCGCTAGCGTGCGCTAAAATTGCGTACGTTATTCTAAAAGTTCCTATTATTACTAGGCGAGATCGTCACGCGTTGACGACACCAAGTGGAAACCCTCGCAACAACAGTCCCCTTGGCCGCTCAATCGTGTGTTTAATGGCCACATTCGCCGCTTTTTCGCTCAATGGGACAAGTAAGGCTTTCGCCTTAATTGCCAATGTTTACACCATAGGCACACGTGTAAGCTTTTAATAATCTATACTCCGTCTCCTCCTATGATGGCTTAGCACCCGAAGGCTGGCGGGCGGAGCACTGCCTCAAAAAAGCTTGTATCCGCATAGCAAAACAAGTGCGTGAGAGAAATTCTGCTACGCAGTATATGAAGAGCATTAGTCTTACGCATATGGTTTTCTGTTATAATAGCGCGCTATTTTATATTGCTGAAGTAAAGGTACATGGCATTTTGTTTGATAAACATTCGTGCCATATTTCATAAACATTTCAACCGTACATACGCTCCCGTGTCGAACGCTCGATCCGACTCATTTTCATTTCTCAATGGCCACCGGTTCAGATCGCGTGGTTGTCTACGCCACATCGCTTCCAGACAATATTTAATCCCTTCAGTATAGTCTTCAGTAGTATCAAGCGGACGGAGCCGCTACCAGGGCTCGACAACCGGACAAAAAAACTTGTCTCCGGATGAAGCACCTTAGCGCACTGGTACGTCCGACGGAGCAAATTTGTCACGCCGGTTTTAACAGGCTCATGATTGAACCCGGCAGCCTCTAGCACCGGGCTTTAAGACCATCGTTGGATGAGACTGAGTAGAGTTCGTTTTTTTTTCTTTTAAATAAGTCATTACCACGCACTCTGAGGTCATAGACCATTTTCGAAATTCACGTGCCGGTTATTAGAAGGTCGGAACCACTGCACAATGGCGAAACAACTGACGTCGTGAAACGTGCAAGTCATTCCGTGTGATAGCGAACGTCCGAGCGCGGCCAACGCTAATCCGACGAACCAATCAAACAATGTCGAAAGTGCAACGTCACTGCGCTCATCACCTTTTTCTGTGGTATGTTTTTCTTTTACTCCAACCAAACACATAAAGTGTGCCGTGACGCTGCGGTTTTAGTCCGCCATTGTGCAGGGATTCCACAGCTGCCAACAAAGGGCAGTATTTCGAAAGGGGCCTATAGACCAACTCTACTCACTGACGTCACGCCACTGTGGTGGCGCTGCTGTCGGTGCTGCGCATAAGCAAACGCTTCACTCCTCCCGAATTTGCTTTCTGCGCACGCGCAGTGCCCACGCCTGGTGTGGGCAAAGCGGGCTTGTATGGAAACACTGTGTCGATGTATGCTCCGTCTCAAAACAAGCGCAACGCCAGCCGACGCTTCAATTCGATGCAGCCAATCAAGCAGCACCAAAAGTGCATCGTCACGATGCTCGTCCTTTTTTTTTTTTGGGGGGGGGGGGGGCGGGGGGGGGGGAAGGGGGGCTGATTTTCCATCACCAAATAATCGAATCACGCGCATCGCAAAACAACAACAAAAAATCGCAGGAGCACGTCGTGTTTACCGTGCGTGTTTGGTCTGGCCGGTGACAGCAAACGTACTAAGACGACGAGCTCCATGACGATGCACTTTTGACGCTGCTTGTTGTCGCCATCGGATCGCATATCACCGGTTGAGGTGGAACCTAACGTGAAACGGAGAATCGATGGCGCCACTTTACTCTAGCCCGGCCGTGATACGCGATATATTATTGCACCCTTTCACCCCACCAGGCGGTGTCAGCTCGCTTGCGGTTTCCACGCATGCGCACAATAGTCGAACTTCAATCAGACTTCGGTCGAAATTCGCGCTAAAATGGTCAAAGTAAACGAGGGGGGGGGGGGGGGGGGGCGAACCTGCTTGAACTCGAAGTTTGGCAGGTTTGGGTATATAATATCTCTAGGTTGGGAGCTCGTTCCACGCTCTCGCTCGCGCAAAAGCCCGCGGGAGACGTTTGATAAGGGTGCGTTACACCCTTTTTTCAGAACCCCACCGAGCAACATTGGCGGTCGCAATTTTCTTTTTAGACTTAGGCTAGGTGACGCAAGCTACAGCCGGTTACGAAGAGTACAGACATTAACATCCATTCATCCATCCTTGGGAACGACGCGTAGGATTGGATCCGATTCCTCGCCAACGCTGACACGCGGCGCTCGTTTTCGACACGGGCTGGGCCGTCTTCGCTCTCGACGCTGACGCGGCCCTTGCGTTCGACACGTGCCCAGGGCATACGTGCCCGAACAGGGGCGGACTGGGGCGCATCAGCTACTAGGAGGCGCCCACTTTCGAAAAGGGCCTAGATAGTAACCATGATATCCTATTAGATAAGTTGTACGCATACGGTGTCCGCGGTTTTGCCCATTCCCTATATTTTTTTGTTTTTTTATCTAAGCGAAAGGAAACAGCGTGTTTCGATAAAAAGTCATCTTTCAATTTTAAAGCCAATTACTACTGGAGTACCACCAGGAAGTGTTTTGGGACCGCTTCTGTTTAATATATACGTTAATGACGATGTTTATAAAAAGGTGACTCTTTTTTTTCTGCATTATGTTGATGACATGAGTTTGTTTCTTTCTGGACTTGATTCAGATAAAATTATGAACAATGCTGAAAGGGAGCTTTATAAATTATATTACTTCCCCGCTCGTAACGATATAAAAATAAATGTAAATAAATCTAAAGCAACATTGTTTGAGTTCACCCCAAAAACAGGTACACATTTCACAAACAATTGTTAACTGGTGACGCACCTATTAAAATAGTTAACAAACATAGAATCCTCGGCGTTACTTTTTCGGCAAACATAACTTGGACAGATAAAATTAAAGCTTTATCAAAATTATTATCATACGCCGCCGGCGCGTTGTCACGATATCGGCACTTTCTTCCTGACAAAGCGAAATTACAAATCTATCATGCCTTTTTTAGTTCATACATAAATTACTGTTCACTTGTCTGGGCCACAACCACAATAAAAATATTCGCACCATCTTTATGTTACAAAAAAGGCCGCTTCGACACATTGCTAATGTGCAACGGTTACATTCAACCGAACCGTTGTTCATGCGTTATAATATAATAAATGTAAAAATATTTATGAACATCGTTTGCTTCATTCTTTTTTCTTTGCAAATGAGAACTTGGAGCTTTTTCAAAAAAATATATACATTTCAATTAACGATACAAAAAAGTGACCCTCGCACTCGCAGCTGTGAAGAGGTGGCTAATATCACGCCGGCGAACTTAATACCTTTTACAGTCGCTAACATATGAAGTGCTGTTTTTACTAAATAAATATGATAAACAAAACAATATTATGAACCATTTTTCTCGCAATGAATTTAGGAAATTTTTGTTTTGGAAAACAAAGAAATGCAATTTATTGTATCATATCACGTATATCTCTTTTTTCATGTGAGCCCACTTAGCTATAAAATGTGTAATGAGCTAAAGGGGTTATCTGCAATTCTTTTTCTTTTCATCTTATATGCTTGAATATATATGCATTTTAGTGTCTACTTTGTACTATGTTGACACACGTTTTGTTTTGTTTTTGTTCACTTGTTTTTTATATTTTCTTTAAGAATGCCAAAGTTGTGCTGTTTTTTCTAGTTTTACTTTTTTTTTTCGATGAAACGTTGCTGTTGCTTGTATGGGTCTCCAGACACCCTCAAGTTGTCTTGGGCAGCTTCTTTTTGTGAGGACCCCCAACAAACTGTTTAAAAACAAAAGAATTCAATTGAAAAAAAAAGTTAATTCAAAGTCAAGCGTCATTTGGTTTATTTCATTTTTTCTGCTTGTGTCAAGACGCAATCACTCGCTTCTCATTCATTACACAAAAGACACGGTGTAGGCTGCAGTTAGGAAAAAAAAATATTTTTATTAGGGCGGGAGAAATCATACGTTTGTCTTTTTAGAGTTAGGCTAGGTAGCGCAAGCTACCGCATGTTACAAATGGTATAGCCATTAACATCCATTCATCTATCCATCCGACAAGGTTCCAGAATTATCAACGGATGCGCCTCACGCGTGTTCGAATCACGTTTAAATTTTGTATGAACCATTTGTGACGGCTTCAAGCTGAGCTAGTTGGTTCATGCTTGTTAAAGTGCCAGCTGAACATTTTAAGGACACACGCACAGAGACGAACACACACAGAGACGAACGGTGTGTCTGCCTTTTTTGTTCGTCTCTGTGTGTGTGTCCTTAAAACGTTCAGCTGGCACTTTAAGAAGCATTTGTATGACCAATTCGTCAGAACCGACACACAAGCAAGAAACACGACTCAGACATTCTCTGCAAACTGTATTTTGTATAATGCATTAGCAGTCGGGCTGCGGCTTTACGCGACAGTTGCGATCATGTAACCGGGAGAAAGCCTCATAAGACTCGTCGTCATTATCGGAGAAGGGCAAACAAAGAGAAGTTTCTTGCAAGCGGACGAAGTGAAGAGCCCAAATTTATGTACCTATCGCGTTAAGTGCCGCTCTTTGCTGGACATTTCTTGTTATTTTATTTTTTCGTTCTGGAGGATGTTTTCGCAAGAATCTTGAGATAGTAAACCTCCGAAGAAATTAAGTAAAACAATTTTCTCGTACCAGCCGTATAGCGCGCCGCCTCATTTGCGTAAACTCTCCCCTCCCCCCTCCCCCCCCCCCCCCCCCCCAAACATTGCATCTTCTTAGAGAAGTGCTCGAACAACTCCGCCTCGTAATAATATACTGTTCGATGAAAGGGGACGGAAAGGTTTCTTCGCTCGCGCTTTGCATTTGTTTATTGCGTCTTGCTCTTTGTAGAGATGCTGAGTTCTTATAAGTGTCATTTGCGTTATCATCCAACGAGCTCAAATTAGCGACGGTACACATTTGCCCATTTACCCTTTTCTTTTTTTTCCTTCGTTGCTAACTTAAAAGGATTGTACGGTAATATCCGGAAGTTACTAAGGTTTTGCGCTGGTCAAGTAGAGAGGGTCTAAATATAGTCAAATACGGTATTCATTTCATTAAAAAACGCCCCCAATATGCGCTAAATCAATTATAATTATCAATACAAAACTTGACACCAAATGTCGCAATTATGCATGACTGGTCGTGTCCTGACATCACATCAGGCATGGTGACGTCAGAGTCGCGGGTGTCAACCTATTTTCGATTTTTATCGATATGGCTGATGGTGCGTACAAAAATCATCGTAGAAAAATTGAGCTTCCCTCAAACCGTGAATCACGTCTTTCTTTGAAGAAGCTATTTTACTGAAACAGCAGTCAAGAGCTGTCGTGGTTTTCTTTGCACGATGTTACGTCAGAGTTTCCGTCGTTGCCAACAAAAACACCGTGCGTTTTGCGGGTGCAATCTGAGCAGCCGGGCTCTGTATAAAATTGAATTCCTCTGCGGCTGAGGATTAACGATTCGTTTATTGGACTGACAATAAACATAAAAGCAACGTCATTATAATTTAATTGTGCTCTGAATGACAAACGTTTACTGTACAATCCCTTTAATATTGTAGCAAACCCCACTCCCGACTCCAGTGAACTACAGGGGTCGCCACTCTCGACAAAGACAGATAAAGAGCCTATAGATTCAGGTGGGGGAGTCCTTCAAACCATGGAGAGAGTTTGAAATTTGATGGCGGAGGCCTCTTGCTCAGGTTTGTTTGCTCATGCGCATGCGTGAGTTGAAACTAGGCGAGGAGGATAACGTGCGAATAGGCTTAGTAAGGCTTGGAAACGCTTCCAGACGATCGAGCCTTCGTCGCCTCCTTGCAAGGTCCTTCGATTATCCCGCTCTCAGTGCGAGCTTCGTGCCTTTGATAACACTTCTGCGTCTTGAGAGCTTAGAGCGCGCCCTCACAACGAAAGCAAAGGGGAAAACAACGAGCTCGTACTACAGGCTATCCTCCCCAGAGGGCGCATAGCCTCCAGCATGAGCTCGTTGTTTCGCAACATGAGTCGTGGCGAATGTTAGTGCGAATGTTCTATCACTATTAGTAGGCAAACTTGAGTTGTCATAAGGAACTTGTCTTTAAACCCTGCACTTTTTCAGAATCATGTACATTAAGGTTGTGGGTGAGCGCTAACACCAATTGCTGGGCACCCCTGCCCCTTTACACGTATCCGGTACACCGACGACGGTTAAAATAGGCAAATTGTGTGAAACATTTAACTGCAAAAGTTGTGCACATAATGATGTAATATAATTAGTTAAAAAAACATAAAATCGGACAACCTTTTTCTTTCTATAAGGCAAGAAACGAGGTGAAACGCGACGAAAAACACAAATGCAACGCCTCTCCCAAGAAGGGCGGAGTGAGCGGAGCGACGAGTTGAGGCAACCTAATGGCGGCCACATCATTCCAAGATGGCAGCGCCCATGCTACAGAGGGTGAAAAGGTCTATTTTCAAACAATGGTACACCGCTGGCCATTGTTTGTATGTAATTAAAGGAGCCATGAAACATTTTTTTTTTACTTTCGCGAAACACTACTTGGAATCACTCCCTAACGTTAATAACTGAATATACTAGCCTTAGTTTTTCTTTCTGAGCAATGGCAGCTACAAAAAAAAATCGAGAAATACGAGCATCAATCATCCCCTTCATTTGTAGCCAGAACAAGCGGCCACGTTGCCTGGTGCCTATCCTATGCCGCCAACGTTAATCCTAGCCACGCGCTGGTGTTGGAAAAGTGAAAAACGCGTGCCGAACTCCAGGCATTGTTAAGCAGCGTTCGCACCGGCGATGCTATCTAGTCGCGGGATAACTTTCATCGCAAAAGCGACCATCGTTAGCAAAACGCGACGCGATTAGAGCAGTAGCTTTCTGACCCGACTTTTTATTTAAATTTATTTATTTATTTACAATACTGAAAGCCCTTTTGGCTGTTTCAGGATTGTACAGCAATAAAACAACAGAAATAAAGAACCGAAGGTCAAGAACAATCACCACAATACAATTATTTGAGTACAATTTTGGTTGAACAACACCACCGATAGTCACCACCACCAAAAAATACTAGTATGTCTCCGCATACAAATCAAAAAATACACTTTCAAACTTATCGGCACTGTCAATCCCAACGAAGAGGTCGCCATCCAACCTATTCCACTCCTCAATTGTTTTTCCAAGGAAAGAGTACTTAAAAACATCGAGATTTGTAAAATACGGCCTGACTCCAAACTGGTTATTAACTCACGGTGACCTTCTACCAGGAAGCTGTATATAGTCACTCAAACTGATGTTATAATGCCCATTGTGGAGTTGATAAAAAAATTTTACCTTCCAATTTTTCTCTACTGACCCAAGGTTGGCAGCCCCGATTTTGTTAATAGTTCTGTTACCGATTCCGTGCGGCGATGCTCTGAATAAACAAATCTTACGGCACGCTGCTGGATACGCTGAAGTTGTTCTATCTGATACTTGACATATGGCTCCCAGATCACGTACGCGTATTCAACAGATGATCAAACTATTATAGGCACAGAATTTAACTTCAGGCGCTGTATTTTTGAGTGCCCGTCTTAAAAACCCTAGGTTTCGCAAAGCCGGATTTCAAACATTCTCTGTATGTACCTTCAAGTTTAGATCGTTAGAAATTGTGACCCCTAAGAATTTAAAAGTTTCGGATTGTTTCACAAGTGCACCATTATAGGAATACGGAAATATATTAGGCGACCTCTTTTTTGTGATTGTTACAAAAGTTGTCTTTTCGCAATTTATGTTCATATCCCATTTGTGACACCACTCGTGCATAGCCATTAACGAGTCATTTGATAGCATATTGGGTCCTTTTGTGAATTAACTTTTATGTACATTAAACAATCGTCTGCAAAAAGGCGGACTTCAACAGATGGATGAATTCATTCTGCAATATCATTCATATACGCAAGAAACAAAACTGGCCCCGAAACCGAGCCCCGAGGCACACCGGAAGTGACAGGCTTTAGCGTGGAAGTTTCCCTCGCGACCTCAACAAATTGAAATCTGTTTGAAAAGTTAGATTTCATCCAAGAAACAATAGGCGTACTTACCCCTAAATCCAACAATTTTTTTAGCAGCTTCGAGTGCGTGACTCGGTCAAATACTTTTGACAGATCAATTGACATCACATCTACTTGACCACGCTCATTTAAAGCAGATACGAAATAATGAGTCGCTTGAAATAACTGGGTGACAGTTGATAGCTTCCTTCTAAATCCATGTTGTCTTTCGTAAAACAGGCCATTCTGTTCGATGAACTCTGTGAGATGTTTACAAATAATATGTTCGAGGAGCTTGCAAGCAGTAGAAGTAAGAGATATCGCCCGATAATTTCCAACATCAAGTCAACTCCCGGATTTATGAATACAAACTACTCATGCAAGTAACCAGTCCTTAGGTAGCCTCCTCTGGCTCAATGACGCTTGAAAAATAAGTACTAAAAACTCAGTAACTCTTAGACAGTAACGCCTCAAAAATTCATTTGAAATGTTACCTCGACCCGGTGCTTTTTTTACATCGATATTCAGTAGCATAGAAAGAACACCCTTATACGAGACTACAATCTCTGTTTCAGGCAAACCAGTAACTTTAGTTATGACGCTTTCACGATCATTATCTTCGGTAAAAGCAGAATGAAAAAAAATTATTAAGTTCAGTCGCTACAATTCTGGATTGCTGCATATTTTTGCATCCTTTATTATTTCGTTACTCTCTTTTCCTTACATGACAGATATTGCCAGAATCTGCGTGGCGAATCCCTTAAGTAATCGTTCAAGGTAGTCGAAAAAAACTTTGTTCTAGCAGCCTTGACCTTTGATCGTACTTCACTGCTTAGATTAGCAATCTCTAGAACGTTCTTATTTTTCTGCTTTCTTTTTCGTTTTAGTTTAAGTTTAAGGTGAATTATATTCCGTGTTATCCATGGATTAGACTTGTTTCCTTTTATTGTTTTTTTTTTTAAACAAATCTTGAAAGACAGTAGGCGACTGCGTTTGAGAAATAGCCCCACAAATAATCTACGTCATTATTTCTATCAATGCGGTCTAACGATAGTTTGAGATAATCTAATATTGATGTATCGTCTGCTCGTGTGAAATCATAAACAATTTTAGGGTCCGTTTTCTGAAAGCGTAGACTGCCTAACTCTATCGTCAAGATAACCATTTTATGATCTAAAATTCCATGCTCTACACACACTTTGTAATTCGAAAAGTAATCAGATACCATGCAGATATTTAATACAGATATTGGCATGGTTCTGAATTCTGGTTGGTTCGTTAACAACTTGTGTTAGTCCATATTTAAGCATTATATCAAACAAATATTATCCATGTAATCTATCCGCTCTGCCTGGGCTTAGTTCTTGCCAATCAACATGTGGCAGGTTAAAGTTGCCCGTTAGGATAATTTCAGTTCTGTTTTTCTCAAGTGTTGTTAAATAATCGTCTATTTTCTCGATGAAATTAATTCCAGTGCCCGGGGCCCTATACACGCCACCAATTGGGAAGACCATCTCGTCAATGAGTAGTTTACACCATACGCTCTCATGGTCGTTAATACCAGGCAACGCCTCACACTTTAGAGAGCCTTTCATGAGAATGGCAACGCCTCCTCCTCTAGTTTCTCTGTCCTTCCGTAGCACGCTATAGTCCCTTGGAAATACTTCGGAGTCGGCAAAGGTACTATGTAGCCAAGTCTCGGTTACGACAATAACATGTGGATCATGCTGAATAATAATATATTTCAATTCCGGTGCTCTCTTTAGTATGCTTTGTGCGTTTATAGTGATTATTCGTACATCATTGTTTTCCTTTTATGTCAATTTTGCTGTGAGGCCATTGGCATGACGCGCGCATTCTGTTGAACGCGTGTATTCGTTACAGAATCCCACACGTAGGCTACGTCATTTACGAAAAGTTTGTCATACACAAGTCGCACTTTATCTCCGTTCCGTTTTTTTCGTCGTGCCAAGTTCCAAAGTTGCCGTCGCTTTTCCACCGTTTCTTTTGAGTAGTCATCGGACACGGTCACGAGGGTATTTTTCAGTTTCTTGCAGCTGTTGAACACCAGCTGGTTTTGGTTATAATTATATAGCCTGAGGATGACGGGTCTGTTTTTATCGTGTCGTCGTGTCGTTTCGGGCCCAAACGATGGATTCTTTCAACAGACGTCACAGTTACACCAAGTCGTCCGAAGAAGATATCTCTTATCACTTTCCGTTCCAAATCTGCAGCTGTCTCATTGTTTGCCTCTGGAATGCCGAACACAATCATATTGTTTCGCCTCTCTCCATCCTCAAGGTACTTAGCCTTTGTTGCTGCAATTCAATGGTCTTTTCTAGCGAAGTAACTGTCACCTCAACGTTAGCTAGCTTATTTTTGTTTTCTGTAATTGTTTTTGAGATTTCATCTAGTTGACCAAACTTATTTTCCACTGCCCGGAGCCTATTATCCACGGTTCTTTCGTTTGCTTTAATTTCCCCTAGATCTCTGGCTACTTCCTTTTGTTTGTCTAATATTTCTTGCAGCAGTTCCTTAGTATTGCTGCCAGGACATGGGTTTTCCTCTACATCTCCGGATAACAACAGAACAATCCCAGACCACCAGCAGGTCAACGTCTCACAAAGAAATGTGGGGTGTGGCAGCACAAGAATGCATGCATCATTAGATCGAACTTCCAAGTCGAACTTATAGTAACCAACCTGTAAGACGATCCATGCGGTTTTGAGTGACATGACTCCGGGAAAGCTGCCGCCCCAACCGGAGACTGCTGGTCATGTGTCGGGCTTTATAGGGTTCCCTGGTGACGTCATCGTCCTCCTCTTATGATGATTCCAGTCGATGTCGCTGGCGAACCGGGAATGAAGCCACGGTGATTCAGCGCTTGGTGGACGGTCGACGTAGCCGGTTCCAGATGTTTCGCCGTTGATCAGCTGCGGCAGTATCT
Organism: Ixodes persulcatus; assembly: GCA_013358835.2. Classification (NCBI taxonomy): domain Eukaryota; kingdom Metazoa; phylum Arthropoda; class Arachnida; order Ixodida; family Ixodidae; genus Ixodes; species Ixodes persulcatus. The sequence continues at coordinate 361,291 of JABSTQ010008418.1, read as the reverse complement.
GTAAGACGATCCATGCGGTTTTCAGTGACAGGACTCTGGGAAAGCTGCCGTCCCCACTGGAGACTGCTGGTCTTGTGTCTGGCTTTATAGGTTCCCTGGATGCGATCTAGTCGCGGAGCAGCTGAGCCAATCAAAGACGTTCGAAGCGAGAGTTTCCGAGAAACGACTCGCCAACGAATGCGTTGGACTCGCTCATCGCGCAAGCCAGTGTGACCATCTAATTTTTTTTGCGATTCGAACTAGTCGCATCGCGCGACTCTTAGATCGCCGGTGTGAATGCGCCTTTAGACTTTGGCTACTCTCATCACCGCAGTGGTTGAACACGAGCCACACTACCCGAGTGTCCGCCGAGGCGTTGATTGTTATAAGCCGAAGTCGAGTGCTCACGGAATTCCCGTTTTCATTCATGAGCCAAGCTTGACTGTCAACAGGTTAGTGGTTTCGATCCCACAATTACGTCGTCAAGCTTTGCGAAAGCAAGAAAGAAAAAAATAGTCCCTTTCATCCTCACAGTTTCACCGTGACAAAAAAAGCTTCTGTATCCGTGGCGGACTGCGAGCATGCTTGGGCCAGACAAGGACCAGCACACCTCTGCAAAGTCACAAAACATTCCAACCCGATATCGTTTCTTGATCATTTCAGTTGACCCAGGAGTGCCGTAGGATATTTCTGCAAGATTATAACTAAAATAAACAAGCCTTTCGACAGCAGACTACAAACAACAAAATATAGAAAACTTTGGGTAATTGCCACAATATATAATTACAAATAGAAAACTAAACTATGTATACGACAAATTTACAAGGCTGAAACTATTGAGGTCCTAACGAAATAAAAAAAATTCAAACAAAATCATTTTTATTTTAAAAAGGATGATGTGAATATCATCGAAAGAAATATGCCGAAAGTCTAGCTGATCCAAAAAAATTCGGTGCACTACCTTGGCACTCCTAGGCAAGTACGTAGGCCTGGGCGATGTTTGCGCTCTAGAGCTCGAGTGTCTGTATGGCCTGAAAATGAGGGATGAATGGAGACGTATTAGAGAGCTTGGCGAGTTTCCCCATGATTGTCCCGCCACTCTACGAATAGCATTTCTTGCTGTCAGATTTGATTTTATTACGTTATTGGCTTGCGCATGCCAGTTGAGGCGGCAGTCCAATGTGATTGCCAAGAAGTTATGCTGGCGAAGACGGCGCAGGGGGACGTTATAAAGAGCAAAATTAATTTTTGTACTTTGCCGATCATGTAAATAATTTCTTGCTCCCGTAATGGCTGCTTGGGCGGTGTTTTGAAGACCATGATGCCGATCTGCTGAAACACATATTGAAATGTCATCTGCATACAGTAATATATTAATGTGCAGAGTGTACTTGGGATGGGCGAGAGTACGTTTCTTTGTGGTAATCCTTTAGCACAGTTGCGAGAGGTACTTAACGACGCGCCTAGTCTAACTTCGAACGTTCGGTGGGTGAGGATGCCTTGTAGAAACGCCTAGACTTTTCCCATGATGCCGGTGGCTGTCAATCTTTTAAAAAAATCTTGATCGACGTTATCATAGGCTTTTGTAATGCCAAAAAATACCGCTAATGTTGATAAGTTCTCTTGATGACTCTGTTCAACTGAATTTAATAGACCTACGGTGCCGTCTTGAGAAAAAAGACCACGCCTGAATCATGTCATCTCGTGTGGTAATAAAAACATAGATTTCAAGCCACCAGGTGAGGGGAGCTTTATAACACAAGACGTAAGTGAGATGGGTCGGTATGACGATGATGCGGCGCGTGGTTTACCTGGCTTGTGGATTTGAATAAACCAAGCTGTTTTCTAATCTTCTGGTATATCAGCTGTTTAGCATATATAGTTAAACAAATCTTACAAGCTTTAGTAGGCGTCCATTCGCTATGTTTTGCAGCCTCTGGTTTGTTATTACATCCCGTCCTGGAGCGCCTTTTTGTTCTAATTTCTTCAACGCCATTATTAGTTGTTTTTTTTCGATATTGAAGGCAGCATGTGGCGGGGACGAGGTAGTCACAGCGTCATACATCCTGAATTTCTTATTTTTTAAATCAAACAAAATTAGTCTGCATATCGTTCTGCGGCATCCTGTAGACTTCTGTCCAAACGAAACGCCATTGATGTGTGTGATAGGTGGAGATCTTGTTTGGCGATGCAAACATCAAAGATTCGCCAAATTTGGGTTCCAGGTTTGTTTGCATAGATCTGCTAATGCACAGTTATCGACCCAGTGTCTGCGTTGTGTTTTCTTCGCATATTGTGTTGTTGCTGCATTGATTCTGTTTAGATAGGGTTTGTCAGCGCTGGAATATTTCCATAGGAGTTTTCGTCGGGGCTGTCTTCGGGCTGCACAAAGATTGACCAACGGGAGATCAGGCTCTGAATATTGCTTTGGGAGTTTTATCTCAACGGTGGCCTGATTTGCGCTGGTCAAGACTGCTTGTAATAGGGCTGTGATGATGCTGCCATGTGTGGTCTAAGTTAATCCCAGTGAGTAACACATTGGATGCGCTGTTTAGTTCCACGCGAGTCTACGATTACGATCTTTACTTGCTCCCAAACTCCTGTGGTGTGCATTCAAATCTCAGCAAAGTAAGATGGGGTCCTCACAGCTTTGTAAGATTTCTTTTACGACTTTATTCCATTCTTTCTAGTGCGGACATCTACGGATGCCCCACACAAACTCCGTCCGGCCAGATAACACATTCTGCTACATGATCTATATCTTAAGTGACCAAATCCGTCGTGTCAATCTGGTGCTGTGGAAGGGCTTTTCGACTATAAAGGGTTGCACTTCCTCCAGAAAAACCACTCATGTTAAGATTTTTGTAGCACAAGTACCCAGAAATGCAGCGGCTATTGGGGAGACCCGCCTCACTTATACGATACAATAAAATAAGCTTTAATTTTCCAGAAGTACAAGAACAGATGCAAGTGCAAGTGCAAATACAAGTGCAAGTATCGAAACAGGGAAATGCTCTAATTACAAAGAAAGCTCCGCATGACGACGTTGCAGTCTGGCACAATTCCATCGCAAAGCAATCGGTAATTTCGTCGTTTTTTTTTTGCTTTTGGTTGCGGCTGACGCTTTGAAGTGTCAACCATGGCTCTGGTCGAAGTTTCGTGTCATTTCTGAAATGGCTGGTTGGAAGAACATGATTCCTTGTAATATGGTCTTGAAATTCCCATACGGTAGGTTGGCAATGATATTTGGTGAAACAAAAAAAAAAAAAAAAACTTACTAAATCCCTACTTTCGAATTTTGAGGAGGTTTTTTTTCAGTGACACTGTCGCAGTATGATCTCCTTCCTGCATTATTAGTATTTAACGTGTTGGTAGAGGCCACATTCGTTTCTTTTGAGTAATATGCTGCCACTTCCTTTTCTTTTTCGGGAAATATCTGCTTTTTCTAATCTTTTGACCCTGGAGCTTTGCCCTTTTTTTCGCACTGTAATTCAGAGTTTTAACCCTTGTATCCATCTCCGCGGTGACTATTGCCTCTTGGCTTGTGGCATTTAAGGCTGGCGCATCACGTTCCACCTCTGTGGAATCAGCAATTTTGAAAAAAAACGTGGGGCCTCTGATAAACCTCTCCTTCGTTAGAGCTTGAAATCGAGTTTTGTAGTTGACTTAATCGACTGAATGGTCTCCGCCACAGTTCGTGCATTTGCCAGGTAATTCGTAATGGCAGTCCTTGGTGTCATGTGTTCCTCCACATCTCTTGCAGGTCGCGGTGCAACTGCAGTATTTCGCCAGATAGCCCAAAGCTTCGCAGTTGAGGCATCTTGAGGCGCTTCAACATAATCAGTCACTTCATGTCGTTTCTAGATACCTCCCTCAACCTTCCCCAATAGTAAGTGCTTTACCGGCGCTGGTCCTTGGCGGTGATGAGGTGGACGCCGCCATCTTTAGCTCTATTGGGGAGGAGATCAAACAGTGCACGTCTCTAGCGGCAGGCTTCAGCTGTGGGGACAACAAACTGTATTTTCTTGTTTGTTTTTTTATCCGAGAAATCAAAGATGACGATTTGAAGGCCGCTTCTCGTGCGACCTTCAACACTGGTCACTGGTCAAAGCGAAGCGCTCGTTCCCAGACCATGCTCAGCGAAGTTAAATTTCTTTGTTTTGTTGTGTTAAAAAAAATTGAGGTGTGTAGCGAAACATTAGAATTTAACGAAGCGGGCAGGGGTGGGGATTGAACCCATGATCCTGGGGTCTGCAGCGCGAGATTTCGCTCTAGGTGCTCCGAGCTGGTATGCACTAGCCCACTCGACCACCGATCCCCCATTTTGTTGTGTTAGCAAACACACGGGCTGTGGGGAAAAATAAAGTCCCTGGATCCTGGCAAAGTAGCGCCATTGCCTTCTCTAAATGCTAGCACGACACAAACGGGTACTAACATACAGACGACCAAAACCTCGCAAGGCGATTGGCTAATATGTCTACGTTGCCATGGAAATCGCCATCTCCATCTATTCAAATATTTTAAGTTTCCTGAGGGTCGTTTTAAACCAGTCGTGTCAAGAGCACCATAAAGCGTCATTGTACTGGAAGCGTTCCACACCAATATAAGCGTCTTTGGTACTGTGTATGCAATCAACTTGTCAATCATGACCATCTACACGGATCTCTTACAATTCTATTGTTCTTCTTGCGTATTCAAAACAGTAAACATATTTTTTGGTGCCTCCAAGCACCGACACAGCATGGGGTGTTGGTACGAAGATATACGCTTGTTTCGCCGGTGTGTGGATAGGAAAATCTCAGTACACAAGAAACGTCCTCATAAAGCTACACGTCACCAACGAATTTAGATCTGTTCACAACGAATGTAGGGGTCAAGGATAAATTGCTCATTTCACGGACCGAAATAGCGACCATACGGGGAGCTTAACGCTACTTTCCCAGAATTCAGTAACTTTAGGGAAAACAAGCTCGATAAAGCGCACCATTTAGTTCGATCTCCTCCCCAAATTTTGGGGCGAGCCCCCATCAGTTATACTCCGTTTCATCTTATGTTGTACAGCAGCGAAGGCTAGAAGCGCGAGCTCCGTTGGCACGACGGCTTGTGCCGCCGAGATCTGCTCCAGAGCAGGGAGCTCTTGCTTATAGCCTTTCCTGCGGTACACCATAAGGTGACATAGAGTATAACTAAGGTAGGCCAGCTTAGTTGAACTCAGTGACCGTTAGCGGCACAATGACAGTTGGTGCCGCCATGTAACTCCGGCGGATCACCATTGAGGCAACTGTAGTTGCCTTAATGTCAGTTAAGAGCGCTGTGTAACTAAGTTACTAGATGAGGTTGAATCGATTAATTTGCTGGGTGCGTGGTTTTATGAAAAGCTGCACTGGGCTACTCATGTGTCTAAGCTCGGTGAAATTCTTTCCAGAGCAATCAATTTACATAAAATACGACTTCTTCTATTACCATGGCTAAAACGTAAAATACATATACTACGCAGTTATAATCTCACATGTGCGTGACTGTTTTTTAGTTTGGGAGACTACTTCAAAATCCACATTATTAAAGTTAATTGTATTGCATAAAAGAGCAATTCGATGTATTTAGTGGCTCAGCAATAATAATCGTATCGAGGCATATTTTCAGAAACATCGTTTATTAACTTGATCCAGTTGATTACTTTTAACATTACGAAAATCGTTTTTCATCTTCACAAAATGGACATGCCCTTTAATAGTCGTATCGTAAAAAGTGAAATTGCATATAACTTACGACATGTTCAATACACTACAACAAAATGCGCATGAGCTATGGTGATCAAAGCTTATCACACCAAGTCATCCAACTACTAAAGCAATACTTACAAACGTTTGATATTGAAAAAAAAGAAAGATTTCCGTTGGCCCTTTTAAAATCAGAATGAACGTTTATATTTTTAGCTTGACGTGACTGTGAAATAAAAGTGTATAGCCTTCTTTTTTATTGTTTCAAGTATTGTATGCGCTGTGCCCTCTTGAGGCATGCACGGAGTTGGGCACCTTTGTCAGGTGCTTCTATTCACCTTGTGGCCTTGCCACCCCTCCAAATGGCAAATAAAAAAAAATAAAAAAAGCGCGAATACGACATCGCTGTTTCAGCCATTTTTCTCGCACTGCTTATTGTCCAACACTAAACTTTAGTGTTTTTATTTTGTTTCGTTGTCCCGAATGGACACATTCCAACACCCGAGCGATTTCCATAGCGTCCCTATAGTCACGCAATAAAAGAGAAAAAGTCAGCGATCCTTTCTTTGCAGTCATTGTGCCGCGCTTTTTACAAATAAAACATTAAGTTTTTGTATAAAAAAACGTACAGTTTGCCTGCGTGTAGGAACGCACAAGCAAATTGTACAGGTACGTTTAACCTTGAGGAAACGAGTAGCCGGTATACAATGCCGGTGAAAACAAAAGTGTTACAATTCTATTATCCGTCCCCGGCGTCTTCGTTCAATGCGGCACCCTGTAGTGGTGACGGAAACGTTAAGGCCACCGTCAAGCTAAGTACGACAGAGTGTTTTTTTCGAACACCCTCGTCGCCTTCCACCGTGCTCAGTCTGCGCGCGCACTCCCAGCACTCACGAGACGCTGAAAGTGGTATTGATGGTGTGAAAAGCTCGCGCTAGAGGCATGACAACTGAAGGACCGCCCTTTTGTTCTCCTCTTTTTGGGGCCTGTAGAAACGGTAAAAGTGAGCCGACACTACTACTGTGTCTTCAATACTTTTCGACAAAGTGCTACGTGTTTTTTTTTTTTTTTTAACAAATTAATTTGACAGAGGATGGTAATAAATTGGGAGCTGACGATTCGAGCCCGAGCTTGGCATTTTAACTGTAGTACCTTACGACACAAAAAGCTTTGTCGCATCAATATAGCACGTACCGCTAGATCTCACCCAAACGCACTCTTTCCACGAAACACGGGGTTGAGCGAACACCGCGGTGCGAGCAAAAACATTACCTAAACGGCACCGGTCAAGAAACAACCGCAAAGTTAGATTTCCCATCACTACTACCTCCTTCACTCCCATGACTTATAAAACTGCTGACTGGGTCTACAGCCTTTGTAAAAAAGTTAATTCTACTTCACATACCACTGTAAGTTGCACCAAAAAGCACCGAACCAACTTTGTTCCCTGTGTAGAAGGAGTAATTTATTCCTTCCCACTTTCCTGTGGGCGAGTGTACATAGGACAGACTGGTAGGTGTCTGAATGACCGCCTTCGGGAGCATGCCAACAACGTCGTCAACGCCAACTCTGGACATTTGGGCGTGCACTGTAGGGACTGTGGGTGTTCGGCTCGTTTGAGCAACTGTACTGTGCTGGGAAGAAGTCGAAATCAGCTCACCAGGGAAATTATCGAGGCAGCAAGCATCGAAGGACACAATGACAAGTGTGTCAGCAGACCATCTTTAACCCTCTCACAAAGGGAGCTGGAGTATTTAACCAATCGTTCTCCTAGGCACCAGCAGTGATAATTCTTTATTATTCTTTGCTTTTGAATTTTTAATATTTATTTTTAAATAATTTCTAAATTTTTTATAATTTTTTCTTTTTTCTTTTTATTTTTTTTATTTTATTTTTTATTTTTTTTATTTTTATTTATTTATTTTTTTTATTATTTTTTTATTTTATTTTTTTATTTTTATTTTTACTTTTATTTTTATTTTTATATTTTTAGTTTTGTAATCTGCATTTGAGGTCGTCATCTCTTTCTTAGGACATAGAGAAAGAGGAGGTGGGTCTAGTTGCATAGAAGAAGAAGAAAATACAAATCCAAGAGTTGTGAGTCAGCGCTGAGTGAGTGTGCATTTTTTGGTGTGTGTGAGTTTGCGAGTGTTTCTCTTGTTGTGCGCTGTTACGTTATTCGCCATGACTTATCTTTTCACATGATTAAATCAGCGGACAACGTTGGGAAACTGTTGAAGAAAACAGAAGACAGGAAAGACGCTGAACTCACAACTCAATGTATCTTCGAAAGAGAAGAAGAAAGAAAATGACACAGAAAACACAGGCACGTGCAAATGGCTAGCGAACTCCGGAGTGCGCTCCAGAGCGCGAGGCTATAGCTGTAGACATTCAGCGCTTTAAAAAGGATACCTCTTTTTGTGATAAAGCCAAGGATGGCTGACTCACACAGCGCTCCCCTAAACCTTGTATAATAAACGCCTCATAAATTTCTCTGGTAAGTTTTTCCCGAAATCTACCAATAATATTAGTATTAGCCAATGTTGGACTACATGAACAATTTCGACAGTGTAAAGGCAAGTGACCTCCTACGTTGGATCTAAGTGACAGGGAATGTTCACGAAGCCGGTCGTTAATACACCGTCCAGTTTGTCCGACATAAGTTCTACCACATGACAACGGGATGCTGTACACCACGCACGAGGTACAGGGCACAAACGGTGAGACATGTTTTTTGTTACACTTGTGTCTGGATACCTTTTCTATGCCGATATGAACCTTTGAACAAATTTGGGCCATTTTTTGGGGGGCAGAAAAAACAACCGGTACGCCGTATCGTTGAGCTACATGTTTTAGGTTATGAGATACCTTGTGTAGGTACGGGACCACAACCACCCGTTTTCTCTCAACATCGCGCCTAGGATTTTCTGCTCCATTTACTTTTTTAACCAAGACACGCACCACTTCACTTAAAACCGGCCAGGGAAAGCCAGAAGACCGCAGTCTTTGAATTTGGGCATTAAAGCTATCCTTAATACAATGAAAACAAGACTTTTTAAGAGCTGAGCCAAGGCATGAGAGTGCAATACCCCTCTTTACAATTTTTGAATGTGCCGAAGCGTAAGGTAAAATGCCCTTTTTTGAACGTGGGGAGAAGGACCAGCATAAGTGGTTGGTGCAAAGTGAGAGCGAAAGGTCCAGAAATTGTAAGACGCCATCCCTAGGCTCTTCATAGGTGTACCTGAGACCAAAGCTGCACTTATCGAAAATGTCCATTACACCACTAACTACGTCTCGTTCCACAGTATTATCAAAAAGTAGCAAAAAGTCGTCAACATATCTAAACACCTTTGTCACAGCAGAGCTTAGGACTAGTGCAATAGAACTATCAACTCTGGCAAGAAAATATCACTTAGGACTGGTGCAACAGACGAGCCTATACACACTCCGGATTTTTGAAGAAAAACATCATTATGAAATCCTATGAACGTAGAATTCAAATAAAACGTTAACAGTTCAAGAAAGCACTCTGTAGAGACTCCACTCGAGTTGCGAAAGGATAGTTCATCATTCTCCTCAATGCAGGTTTTTACAGAGTCAAGTAAAATGTCATGGGGAAGTGAGTAAAAAAGGTCCTGAACATCAATACTAAACATGCCATGGTTGCCAAACTGATCAGACTTCAAAGTTTCGACAACTTGTTCAGAATTTTGAACCTGGAAAGGGTCCCTAATACACAGACCTGATAGATGTTTTTGCAGGTAGGCAGACACCTGGCGCTGCCATGTGCCTCTCTCGGTGACGATGGCACGAAACGGGCAGGCGTCCTTGTGCGTCTTGGCACTGAAGAAAACTTCCAGATGTAATCTTTCCGCCTTTTTAACTCGTCCAGCCAGTTGGCTCAACGACAGGCTTTCACACAAACGCACTGCTTGAGCTCGTACTTTCTTCAGGACTGTCTGCGCAGGACGAAAGTTCTTTTGAACCGCTTCACATGCTTTTTCATTAAATATTCCCTCTGGCATAATTACAAAGGTACCTTCTTTATCCGCTTCCAAAACACGTATTTGATGATCAATGAGGTAGTCGATGAGCGGTTTTTGATGAAGGACCTGTGGGCGCCTAACCCCAAGGAGACATTCAAGACTTTCCGAAATGCAACGAGGTCTATCTTCCTCATCTGTTCGGACAGCCACTCTCCGGGCTAAGGCTTCTGTTTTCTTCAACAGTTTCCCAACGTTGTCCGCTGATTTAATCATGTGTAACCAGTACCAACTAGCCCAACTTACCACCCTTCTACAGTTAATTTCTTGTGCATCGGGCTCATCTCCTCTCATCTGTAATCTTTCCTTCAATGACCCTGTTCTGCTGGTCAACCTTGCGGCCCAATCTATGTGCAGTGCCAGGGTTGCATCTTGGCACATTAGACAAGGTACGTGCCCGGCCGAACTCCGGGGATTGGCTGGCCTTCTAGCACCCTCCGTGGCGCATTCCAGAAGAATCTGCAGAATTCTAAGGTCGGAGTACTGGAACCAGGTTCGGTTTTTTCAAAGACTATATGTGGGCGGCCTGTGGTGTAAAAGGCGGAAATGTGGGGCGGCAACGCAGATTATTTGCGGAGATGAGTAGGAACCTGAACAATGTCGTTGAGTTTTTGTGGCAGCAGGTTCGGCCACATCTACCGAAAAAGACCAAGGTTGCCCCTACTGCCGGCCGTTTCACGACCCTTGGAGATGTAGTCATCCCACCTGATCTCGGAAATACACTGGGGCTGGGACCCAAGTTTTGCACTCAACCTTCACTGCGTCCCCCGGAGCTGCTTACCTTAGCCCGGAGAGTGGCTGTCCGAACAGATGAGGAAGATAGACCTCGTTGCATTTCGGAAAGTCTTGAATGTCTCCTTGGGGTTAGGCGCCCACAGGTCCTTCATCAAAAACCGCTCATCGAATACCTCATTGATCATCAAATACGTGTTTTGGAAGCGGATAAAGAAGGTACCTTTGTAATTATGCCAGAGGGAATATTTAATGAAAAAGCATGTGAAGCGGTTCAAAAGAACTTTCGTCCTGCGCAGACAGTCCTGAAGAAAGTACGAGCTCAAGCAGTGCGTTTGTGTGAAAGCCTGTCGTTGAGCCAACTGGCTGGACGAGTTAAAAAGGCGGAAAGATTACATCTGGAAGTTTTCTTCAGTGCCAAGACGCACAAGGACGCCTGCCCGTTTCGTGCCATCGTCACCGAGAGAGGCACATGGCAGCGCCAGGTGTCTGCCTACCTGCAAAAACATCTATCAGGTCTGTGTATTAGGGACCCTTTCCAGGTTCAAAATTCTGAACAAGTTGTCGAAACTTTGAAGTCTGATCAGTTTGGCAACCATGGCATGTTTAGTATTGATGTTCAGGACCTTTTTTACTCACTTCCCCATGACATTTTACTTGACTCTGTAAAAACCTGCATTGAGGAGAATGATGAACTATCCTTTCGCAACTCGAGTGGAGTCTCTACAGAGTGCTTTCTTGAACTGTTAACGTTTTATTTGAATTCTACGTTCATAGGATTTCATAATGATGTTTTTCTTCAAAAATCCGGAGTGTGTATAGGCTCGTCTGTTGCACCAGTCCTAAGTGATATTTTTCTTGCCAGAGTTGATAGTTCTATTGCACTAGTCCTAAGCTCTGCTGTGACAAAGGTGTTTAGATATGTTGACGACTTTTTGCTACTTTTTGATAATACTGTGGAACGAGACGTAGTTAGTGGTGTAATGGACATTTTCGATAAGTGCAGCTTTGGTCTCAGGTACACCTATGAAGAGCCTAGGGATGGCGTCTTACAATTTCTGGACCTTTCGCTCTCACTTTGCACCAACCACTTATGCTGGTCCTTCTCCCCACGTTCAAAAAAGGGCATTTTACCTTACGCTTCGGCACATTCAAAAATTGTAAAGAGGGGTATTGCACTCTCATGCCTTGGCTCAGCTCTTAAAAAGTCTTGTTTTCATTGTATTAAGGATAGCTTTAATGCCCAAATTCAAAGACTGCGGTCTTCTGGCTTTCCCTGGCCGGTTTTAAGTGAAGTGGTGCGTGTCTTGGTTAAAAAAGTAAATGGAGCAGAAAATCCTAGGCGCGATGTTGAGAGAAAACGGGTGGTTGTGGTCCCGTACCTACACAAGGTATCTCATAACCTAAAACATGTAGCTCAACGATACGGCGTACCGGTTGTTTTTTCTGCCCCCCAAAAAATGGCCCAAATTTGTTCAAAGGTTCATATCGGCATAGAAAAGGTATCCAGACACAAGTGTAACAAAAAACATGTCTCACCGTTTGTGCCCTGTACCTCGTGCGTGGTGTACAGCATCCCGTTGTCATGTGGTAGAACTTATGTCGGACAAACTGGACGGTGTATTAACGACCGGCTTCGTGAACATTCCCTGTCACTTAGATCCAACGTAGGAGGTCACTTGCCTTTACACTGTCGAAATTGTTCATGTAGTCCAACATTGGCTAATACTAATATTATTGGTAGATTTCGGGAAAAACTTACCAGAGAAATTTATGAGGCGTTTATTATACAAGGTTTAGGGGAGCGCTGTGTGAGTCAGCCATCCTTGGCTTTATCACAAAAAGAAGTATCCTTTTTAAAGCGCTGAATGTCTACAGCTATAGCCTCGCGCTCTGGAGCGCACTCCGGAGTTCGCTAGCCATTTGCACGTGCCTGTGTTTTCTGTGTCATTTTCTTTCTTCTTCTCTTTCGAAGATACATTGAGTTGTGAGTTCAGCGTCTTTCCTGTCTTCTGTTTTCTTCAACAGTTTCCCAACGTTGTCCGCTGATTTAATCATGTGTAACCAGTACCAACTAGCCCAACTTACCACCCTTCTACAGTTAATTTCTTGTGCATCGGGCTCATCTCCTCTCATCTGTAATCTTTCCTTCAATGACCCTGTTCTGCTGGTCAACCTTGCGGCCCAATCTATGTGCAGTGCCAGGGTTGCATCTGGGCACATTAGACAAGGTACGTGCCCGGCCGAACTCCGGGGATTGGCTGGCCTTCTAGCACCCTCCGTGGCGCATTCCAGAAGAATCTGCAGAATTCTAAGGTCGGAGTACTGGAACCAGGTTCGGTTTTTCAAAGACTATATGTGGGCGGCCTGTGGTGTAAAAGGCGGAAATGTGGGGCGGCAACGCAGATTATTTGCGGAGATGAGTAGGAACCTGAACAATGTCGTTGAGTTTTTGTGGCAGCAGGTTCGGCCACATCTACCGAAAAAGACCAAGGTTGCCCCTACTGCCGGCCGTTTCACGACCCTTGGAGATGTAGTCATCCCACCTGATCTCGGAAATACACTGGGGCTGGGACCCAAGTTTTGCACTCAACCTTCACTGCGTCCCCCGGAGCTGCTTACCTTAGCCCGGAGAGTGGCTGTCCGAACAGATGAGGAAGATAGACCTCGTTGCATTTCGGAAAGTCTTGAATGTCTCCTTGGGGTTAGGCGCCCACAGGTCCTTCATCAAAAACCGCTCATCGACTACCTCATTGATCATCAAATACGTGTTTTGGAAGCGGATAAAGAAGGTACCTTTGTAATTATGCCAGAGGGAATATTTAATGAAAAAGCATGTGAAGCGGTTCAAAAGAACTTTCGTCCTGCGCAGACAGTCCTGAAGAAAGTACGAGCTCAAGCAGTGCGTTTGTGTGAAAGCCTGTCGTTGAGCCAACTGGCTGGACGAGTTAAAAAGGCGGAAAGATTACATCTGGAAGTTTTCTTCAGTGCCAAGACGCACAAGGACGCCTGCCCGTTTCGTGCCATCGTCACCGAGAGAGGCACATGGCAGCGCCAGGTGTCTGCCTACCTGCAAAAACATCTATCAGGTCTGTGTATTAGGGACCCTTTCCAGGTTCAAAATTCTGAACAAGTTGTCGAAACTTTGAAGTCTGATCAGTTTGGCAACCATGGCATGTTTAGTATTGATGTTCAGGACCTTTTTTACTCACTTCCCCATGACATTTTACTTGACTCTGTAAAAACCTGCATTGAGGAGAATGATGAACTATCCTTTCGCAACTCGAGTGGAGTCTCTACAGAGTGCTTTCTTGAACTGTTAACGTTTTATTTGAATTCTACGTTCATAGGATTTCATAATGATGTTTTTCTTCAAAAATCCGGAGTGTGTATAGGCTCGTCTGTTGCACCAGTCCTAAGTGATATTTTTCTTGCCAGAGTTGATAGTTCTATTGCACTAGTCCTAAGCTCTGCTGTGACAAAGGTGTTTAGATATGTTGACGACTTTTTGCTACTTTTTGATAATACTGTGGAACGAGACGTAGTTAGTGGTGTAATGGACATTTTCGATAAGTGCAGCTTTGGTCTCAGGTACACCTATGAAGAGCCTAGGGATGGCGTCTTACAATTTCTGGACCTTTCGCTCTCACTTTGCACCAACCACTTATGCTGGTCCTTCTCCCCACGTTCAAAAAAGGGCATTTTACCTTACGCTTCGGCACATTCAAAAATTGTAAAGAGGGGTATTGCACTCTCATGCCTTGGCTCAGCTCTTAAAAAGTCTTGTTTTCATTGTATTAAGGATAGCTTTAATGCCCAAATTCAAAGACTGCGGTCTTCTGGCTTTCCCTGGCCGGTTTTAAGTGAAGTGGTGCGTGTCTTGGTTAAAAAAGTAAATGGAGCAGAAAATCCTAGGCGCGATGTTGAGAGAAAACGGGTGGTTGTGGTCCCGTACCTACACAAGGTATCTCATAACCTAAAACATGTAGCTCAACGATACGGCGTACCGGTTGTTTTTTCTGCCCCCCAAAAAATGGCCCAAATTTGTTCAAAGGTTCATATCGGCATAGAAAAGGTATCCAGACACAAGTGTAACAAAAAACATGTCTCACCGTTTGTGCCCTGTACCTCGTGCGTGGTGTACAGCATCCCGTTGTCATGTGGTAGAACTTATGTCGGACAAACTGGACGGTGTATTAACGACCGGCTTCGTGAACATTCCCTGTCACTTAGATCCAACGTAGGAGGTCACTTGCCTTTACACTGTCGAAATTGTTCATGTAGTCCAACATTGGCTAATACTAATATTATTGGTAGATTTCGGGAAAAACTTACCAGAGAAATTTATGAGGCGTTTATTATACAAGGTTTAGGGGAGCGCTGTGTGAGTCAGCCATCCTTGGCTTTATCACAAAAAGAAGTATCCTTTTTAAAGCGCTGAATGTCTACAGCTATAGCCTCGCGCTCTGGAGCGCACTCCGGAGTTCGCTAGCCATTTGCACGTGCCTGTGTTTTCTGTGTCATTTTCTTTCTTCTTCTCTTTCGAAGATACATTGAGTTGTGAGTTCAGCGTCTTTCCTGTCTTCTGTTTTCTTCAACAGTTTCCCAACGTTGTCCGCTGATTTAATCATGTGTGAAAACCATGTTTCGGGTCGCCGCCGCTGCAAAAGCTGTGCGCGGAATAACAGATTCCTTGAGAAATGCTCTCTGCTACCAGTTCCTCGCGCTCCAAATCTGCGACCGGGCTTTGTGAGTATAGAGGAGGCTATGATATAGACCAGTGCTCTCAAACTCATTAGAGTGTGGGGGCCAGATACCGAACACCTGAAATGACGAGGACCAACGTAAGACGCGGGGGAAGGGGGGGGGGGGGGAACGAGGTACTTCGTACTTTTTTGCTTTTTTAAACTCAAAGTCTTGCCAGTGACATGTACTTTGGACCTTGACCTGATGTGACAAGAATAAAAATGACACAGCTCCGCCAACGTGCTGGCATTTTTATTAGAACAAGTACACTGTCGTTCCCGCTGCTCAATTCACCCAGGAATTGACCAAGCTCAACATGTTTCTAAAAACAATCAGTTAATATGACAGTTGTTGTTTTCCTGACGATTTTTACTACAACAGTCGAACTAATACCTGTCTTTTAATGGTGAAACATTTTTGAAGGCGAGAATCCCGAGCTCGTAGCTTTATCTTTGCCAGTTGCTCCTGCTGACCGAGAAGTCGCGCAGCCGAAATGCATCCTTCGGTGAATAGCTTGCGCTTGCAGGCTATTAGCGGAGTTATCGTACATTACAAAAAGTTGGGAATCAAAATATAAAGCGAAACAAAGGGCAAATGAACACAAATAGGTATAAAGTGTGTGAATAGGTTAAACGAGCATGGCTGCTTTTCAAGCAAAAATGAATCGGCGAGATGAGATCACGATGGGGCACGCCATTTCTAGCACTCGAGACATTGGGACCGGGACTCGTAGCCGGTTGCCAGGAGGGCCGCGTCCCAGCGAGTCGCGGGCCGCGTGTTTGAGACTCCTGGTATAGACCGACACGCGGGCTTGACGTCACGGAGTTGCGGCGGCGCTGGGATCGCGCCGGAGCCGGGTGGTGTGGGCACAAGCGCGCACGTTTCGCATGGGCGTCAGAGCATTTCAGCATGCCGCGAAGCTGTGTTGCCATTAATTGCACCGAAATGTACAAGAAAAGTAGCGGACTGAGTTTTCACAAGTTCCCGGCAGACTCTGAAAAACACAGAAGGTGGATAATATCCGTGGATCGAAAAGAATGGTCGCCTCGCGCGAACGACCATTTGTGCGGCAAGCACTTTCTTGAAAGAAAGTGCGGCTTCCATTTCAATCTGCGTCCCGAGGCTTGCTTAGGTGCAAGGAAACCGTTGTCCGAACGAGACCACCCGGATTTTGTTTCCACGGTGTTCGAGCACAAAGCACCGGCCAAGCGCTCGTCCGAGGCTCGCTACGCCCGAGCTACACAGCAGGAGACGACAGAACGGCAGAACGGCGACAGAACGGCAGTGTTGTAGGCGTTACCGAAAAAGAGTAACGAAATACGTTACTCGTTACTTGCAAATGAAAGGTACGCGTTACCGAGCTAGTTACCTAAAAATAAAAGGAACACGTTACCGCTACCGATAAAAAGTAACGCACGTTACTTCTGCGTTACGTTTTAAATGATTATTTAAAGGAGCTGTGCAACGATATTCAGTTGGAATGTTTTTCACTTTACACCAGCTTACTGGCACTAGTGGGACTCAAGGATACTCGCATGCAATGCCACTGGCCAAGAAACTCCTTTGTTGCGGTGTAATTTCAAGGACAAAAGCGATCATTTTGATTCAATCTCTCCTTTGCAAAATTCGATGACGTAACGTGGGGATCGCAGTACACACATATGACGATATTTGAATGCGGTTCATAGATTGGACCCGAGCATTGCGTGGGCACTCGATTTGGGCTCGTGATAATTGATAGCCCGAGAAGCATTCGGGTAGTGGCCCGTGTCCAATCGCTGCAACGACGACAATAGCCGAGCCATAACAATGTCTGGAACTCAGCGCGTGTCCTGTGCTTTTCCAACCCCAGCGCGTGGCTATGATCAACATTGGCGGCATATAATCGGCTCCAGATCACGTGGCCGCTTGTTCTGGCTGCGAGTTGAGGGCGTGAACGCTGCTCGTTTTTCTTTAATTTTTTTCTGGGACTTCTATTGCGTGGGGTGAAAAACGAACGCGTGTTTCATAGGTCATTAACGTCAGAGATCCGTTCTAAGCGGTATTTGCGCAAAGTAAAAAAATTGTTGCATAGCCCCTTTAACACGTTTTACGGTTTTGACGATACAGGTATGCATAAGCTCCTATATCAAAAAACATTATGTTCATGCAGAAACTGAACATAATTACTTTATCTCTTTTTACGTTTTCACCTAAAAACTCACAAGAAAAAACGCAAAGAAAAACATGGCTTGACGCCTAAAAACATGGACAAAAATTGATTTGTACTTTTTTTAAGACTTGGGAAGTAGTAACGAACAACGTAACTACGTTACTTGAAATAGTAACGTAAGTACGTTACCCGTTACCGTGTCAAGAAAGTAACAAGTAGGTTACTACGTTACTGAAAAGGTAACGCGTTCCTGGTAACGCCATTACTTGTAACGTGTTAGCGCCAAGACTGCAGAACGGACAAAGCGTTACTGCTTGTCATGCCTGGTAGTCATACCTTGACTTTAAGACGCTGTGTTCATTTATTTATTAATAAATGCACTTCCGCAGACCGACAGTCTGCTGATCCCGCCGGCAGTGCGGAAACCGACTTGAAGTAATCGTAGGCCTCGAGAGACTTGTACGCCTGCACCGTGTCGGCCGTCAACTGGCTTGGCGAAAAAACTAAATAAACGACGACGTGAGCCGTCGACTTCGCTGGCAGCAACTTCACGCCGGAAGTCCAGCAGGCCTTGTTGACGGCGTACGGATCCTCGTAGGCAACGCCGTCCACGCACAAGTTTGTTTCGATACCACTGCCGTTTAGGCTCGGGTAGCGAGCTCAAATAGTCGGGCATAGCATACGACATGCATTTTCAGAAAATACGACTCACATATAAAGCTACAAACGTCCCTACAACGTCAACAACGAGCGCACGCCACACAACGCAATGGCGAAAACAGGGAGAGCCGGGCCGCTTTTGCCCACATAGCTACCGCGCATGCGCGGCCTTCCAGCCGTGTTGGTAAACAGAGCCGCTCCGCGTGTCGGTCTGTAGGCCATGGGGCGTACAGTCCTCGCATATTACTACTAGGCAAGATTGTAATAGCGAGCTATGTTCAAAATACCGGGTGTTTCAAAATTAAAAAAAAAAAATGCTAAAGAATGCTTCGATGTGCGCCATATTTTTAGTAATGCGTTTGCGGAAAGTGTGGAGAAATAACAGTTTTTTATATAGTGTATTTCTCATTGCGTTTTTTTTTTTCTTGGTGCGTTTCTTGTAATTTTATATTTCTTGCTCATGCTTGATTGATGAGTGTGTAAGGGGCCAGAAGCCTCGTTTGGTTTGGTGATGATGATGAGTGGAGGCTTTATGGCGCAAAATGCTACTGAGGCCAAAGTGCGCCAAACTTGGTTGTTTATTCACATTTTAGTTACAATGGAATGTTGCTTGTCATTATCATGGATATTGAAGCTGGTGTAAAAAGCCAGCGCTAGAAATACAACTAAGCACTCGTTCAAATGGGATAAGAGGGTGATCTCCTAGTAAAAGAACGGGGTGAAAGGGTATACGATATCTAAACAATTCAGGAAAATGATGCCGTCGTTTCCCGTCAAGACCAGAACAAGTTCATAGATTGTGTAGGATGGAAACATCAACCCCACAGTGTATACATCGGGGTGGGTCTTCTCCACAGAGGAGATATTTTTGGGTCATATCGAATGGCCTATGCGAAGGCGACAAAACAAGACCTCATGAAATCGATTCTTTAGAGGCACTCTCCCACAGTCCAAGAATGGGCTTGGTGAAGTGAAGCTTATATTGTCAGATTCTTTGTCCCATTCTGTCTGCCATCTCTGGAAAATCGATGCCCTCACGACCGGTTTGATATCCTGGAAAGGTAACGAGGCTGCTGACTGCCGGCAGTTCTTGGAGGAAGAAGCCATCCTATCCGCTTTCTCATTACCCAATATACCTACATGATTTTGAACCCAGCAAAGTATAATATGGTGTCCATTCTGCACTGGACGATTAATTTTGGTACGCACAAGCTGTAGAATCATATTTTTGGTGTCTTTGACGGAACTGATTGCAGTGATCACACTTTGCGAGTCCACATATATAATCGACCTTACTTTTCTCTTCAGCCTAATATGGTCAATTGCTAACAACACTGCAGACAGTTCTGTTGTAAAGATACTGGCGATCGAATTAAGGCGCTTAGCTCTAGAAAAGTTATCAGAATACACGGCACATCCAGCGAAGGATTGAGCCTTAGCACCATCAGTACAAAACTGACAATAATCAGCATACTTTGTCTGCAACTCTTGAAAATCTTGCAGGATAACCACTGAAGTAACACAGTGTTTATTATATTGGGGGCGAAGCTCCTTAGTGGCTAGCCATGTCCGTAGGTGTCCCTATTGGGGAGGAGATCGAACAGTCACGCGTCTAGCGGTGCGCTTCAGCTGTGGGGACAACAAACCGTATTTTCTTGTTTGTTTTTGATCCGAGAAATCGAAGATGACGATTCGAAGGCCACTCCTCGTGCGACCAAAGCACTGGTCAGAGCGAAGCGCTCGTGCCCAGACCGTTCTCGGCCAGGTTCAATTTCTTTGTTATGCTGTGTTGGTAAACACCGGGCTGTGGGGACAACAAGCTCGATAAAGCGCCCCCTATAGTTCGATCTCCTGCCCAATAGCTCCGGCGTCCGGTGCTCGTGCTCCTGCTCGTGAGCTCACGTGCTCACGAGCACGTGAGCATGTGCTCACGTGCTCGTGTAGGGCAAAAAAAAAAAGAAGAAAAGATGAAAAAATTAAAAAAAGTAAAAAAAAAATTAAACAAAAAAAATCTTTTTCCGCAGTCGACAGGATTCGAACCCGAGCGAGAGGCTCGGCATGCTGCGGCTCAGCGTCTACGCAGACAAGCACCACCAGAGCTTCGCCCCAATCAACATCATTCACCACGTGGAGATGCGGTCAATTTTTCGTAAGCGACCAATCGCAACAAACCGGCAGTCTCTCCCAGCAAACAATAGAGTCAACTGGTGAGAGTAGGGACATTCTATCGGGAGAAATCTGAAGAGAAGTATGATAGTCTGCAAGGCGGAGGCTTAATGGACGTACACATCGCGACACTGTTAGCGCGAACACGACATCGGTGCATTTTCGCACTTCGCTTCTAAATAGTATTAGCGAGCACGAAATTTTATCGCTTACATTATAGAACTAAATGAGCTCTTTCCGTAGCAATAATAACTTGGATGACATCCCTTGGTTTCAAAAAGAAAAACTGGAAAAACTGGCCATCGCTTGTTCGCGCTAACAGTGTCGTGCTCTGTACAATGCTGGGCCTGTTTTCGAAAAGGCGAGATAACCTTGAACGTTTTATGGAATCATATGTTGGATGGCGAGGGTTAGCTAAGATTTTGTAGGCATATGTCAAACTTAGATATTGGCGTCTTTTATCCAACAACAACTCGTTGGACTCGGCGTATAAACTCAGAATGAAGAATGTACGGAAAGCACCCGTGGCAAGTCGTAATCCAAGATGGTGCAATGGATCTAACATTTTCAGAGCCGATTGTCGCGCTTATCCATACACTATAGCCCCATAATCAAGACGGGATCGCGCAAGGGAATTGTATTGGCGCAGCAGAGATCTTCTATTTGATCTCCAAGTCTTCTTAGCCAAGACTTTTAAGAGGTTCATACTTTTAAAGCATTTTTCCTTAAGACACTTCAAGTGGGAAATAAAAGTAAGCTTCCTGTCAAAGATCACACCCAGAAACCTGTGCTCATTTTTAATAGGTAACCGCATGGCTTTCAGTTCGAGGTTTAGATTCAAAGGTAGCCCACGGCGAAAGGAGAACGGCACACAGACCGTTTTCTCTGGAGAAAACCTAAATCCATTTTTATCTGCCCAACTACCAAGTTTCTTTAGAGCCAACTGAAGCTGGCGTTCACAGGTGAAACTGTTACAGGGGGAACACGAGATCTGAAGATCGTCTATGTAAAGTGAGTATGAGATGGAAAACGGGAGAATTTTGGCAACGGAATTTATCTTGACCGCAAACAAGGTCACACTCAGGATGTTCCCTCGAGGAACACCGTTTTCTTGAACAAATGGATCTAACAAAGTAGAGAGCCCAGTCGAACCTGGAATTTCCCATCCGTTAAAAAGTCTCCTATACACTTCAGCATTCGGCCCCGAATACCATAGCTGTAAAGGTCTTTAAGTATTCCAAACCTCCATGCGGTATCGTATGCTTTTCTTAGGTCAAAGAAAACAGAGACACAGTGTTGTTTATGCATGAAAGCTTCGCGGATTATTGTTTCCAGGCGGACTAAGTGATCCACTGCAGATCGTCCGCGACAAAAACCACACTGGTTATTTGCAAAGAGATTCTCATTTTCTAAAAGGTACATTAACCGTCTGTTAATCAGTCTCTTCTATGTTTTCCCCAGGCAGCTAGTGAGTTCAATGGGTCGGTAATTGGAAGGGAATGAAGCGTCTTCGCCATGTTTCAGGAGCAGTATGCTGTGAGCCCGCTTCCATGCCTGGGGGAAGCATGCCTTCTCCCACAGAGAGTTGAAAAAAAGAAGGAGTGCTCCGAGCGAGTCACGTGATAACTTTCGAAGCATAGCATAGTACAATGTGTCTGGCCACGGTGCAGACATCTTTTTTACATCGAGAGCTCGTTTTAGCTGGCACATTGTAAAGGGCTCATTAAATGGGTGCGAGTTAGACCCCTCCATAGAAAAGAGCAACTCTCTGAGCGAGAGTTAAACTGTTGAAATTCAGTACTATAATTATCAGAGCTAAACACACAAATACTTGGCAAAAACATTAGCAACATCGTTACCAGACCCCAGATTAAATACCGGGATAGTAAAAGCCCGATAGTCCCCATTGATTTTGCGTACCCGATCCCAAACCTCTTTAGCCGTAACAAAACTACTTATAGAAGAGAGATATTTCATTCAATATGTCTTTTTTGCCTGCTTTCTTGTCCAGCGGGCTTGCGCTTTTCGTCTCCTAAATTCAATTTTGTTCTCCACGGTGGGGTACCTGCGAAAGACATCCCAGGCTCTATTTCGTCTTGTAAGTGTGGTTGAACAGTCCTTGTTCCACCATGGCTTGCGCTTCTTGGGCGAATTCCCGGAGCTACGTGGGATAGAGTGCTCAGCTGCATTGACTATTTGTTGAGTAACGTGTGTTGTAGCCTCATCAGGGGACAGAGTGGCCAATAGTGAAGCATCGAGTGTAGCAGCTAGGCTGAAACGTTCCCAGTCCGCCTTGTCAAGTTTCCACCTAGGCATACGCTTTTGTAGTGTGGGGAGATCGACCACATTCTCTAAAACAACTGGAAAGTGGTCGCTGCCAAATGGATTATGTAAAAACTTCCAAGAAAAGCGAGGAAGCAATGATGGTGATAAGATAGATAAATCAATGCAGGTGAAAGAGTTCTGTGCAGCACTAAAAAAGGTTGGGGCTTTGTATTTTAAAAGACATAAATTTGAAGACAATAAAACCGTTCAGTGACTCTTCCTGAGCAATCAATTCGTGCACTGCCCCACATGGTGTGATGAGCATTAAAATCACCCAAGATTAAAAAAGGTTGTGGAATTTGGGTTAAAAGCTTCTGAAGGTCATGAATGTGTACGGGGGTGTGTGGTGGAAGGTACAGCAAAACAACAGTAATGAGACGGTCCGTGAGAACTCGTGCTGCCACAGCCTCGAGGGGCGTGTCAAGGGGACCTGGGCACATGCCACTCCACTCTGCACAAGAATGGCAACACCACCGGATGAATGAGAAGATGGGCGGTCTTTACCGAAAAGGTGATGGTTTCGTAAAGCTTGTGTATGTGTGGATGTCAAAAAGGTCTCCTCTAATGCTACAGCTATTGGGCGTAGCTCATTAAGTAAAAAGCGAACATCATCTCTATTGTGAAGGAGACCCCGACAGTTCCACTGCATGAAACTAAAATGACTTATCACAGGTTAATTAAATTATTGTTAAAAATGTGGGGTTCACAGCTGTGAGTGGACACAAGTTATGTTACACTCGTTGGGGCAGTGACACGAGGAGGTTTTTTTTCTTTTGCTCCCCCTTTTCGGGGGTGCGTTTTGTACCTCGGCTTGGCGGGTGGAGGTGTTTCTGTCGAATCGGCAGATACCTCCATGGCCTCTTCCTCCCGCTGTGAAGGGGAAGGAGTGGGCCCCTCGCTGCTCTGAGAGGGAGTGGCGTCAAGCACCACTCGGGGCTTAGGGCCAGGACGACGGGGAACCGTCTTGGCACGTGGGACTTTGGGCGGGGCCGCTGGGGTCTGAGAACCCACAGAGGCCTCGCTGGTGGTTGGGGGGCTGGATGAGCACTCCAAGTCGCGAAGACTCTACTGAGTGCCCACCGTTGCCTTTACTGGCGGCGCTGCCTCCCTGGCAGCCGCCTCGGCATAGGTGCCTTCTTGGAGGAAGGGAAATCGCTTCCTTGCCTCAGGGTACGTAAGGTTTTCTTTCATCTTCAGCGCTATAGGATTTCCTTTTCCTCCTGAAACTTTGGGCAGGCTCGAGAGTAGGTTGGGGGAGCACCAGAGCAATCGACACACTTAAGAAGTGTACCCTGGCATGTGTCAGCTGGATTATCTGTAGCTCCGCACTTTGCACATGTCGTTTTCCCACGACCGGTAACAGAGCTGTGACCAAATCGTTGGCATTTGAAACATCGTCTCGAGTTTGGTATGTAGGGGCGCACCTTGCAGTGAAGATAGCCTGCCTTGATATTCTCGGGCAGCACAGTGGGAGCAAAAGTGAGAACTAAGTGCTTCAATGGTCTCTCCTGTCCGTCTCTGCGTGTGGAGATGCGTCGCACGGCAACCACACCCTGCCCGGAAAGGCCCTCCAAGATTTCCTCTTCGCTAGACTCCTGCAGGTCGTCCTCTGAGATGACGCCCTGGCAGCTGTTCAAGGTGCGATTTGGGGTGACATATACTTTGTAGTCCGAGATCTTGTTTAAGTCTAAAAGAACAACACTTTGCACTCCGTTTTCCACCTCAACGAGCAAGTCGCCAGATGCTAGTTTCTTTGCTTTAGTGTTTTTTACCAATTAGGTTTTCTAAAGTCTTTGAAATAAGAAATGGTGAAAGTTTGGCAAGTGTTTTTTTTTTTATTTTTCTGGGTGCATTACCAGAAAGCGGCTGAAGCTATTCTGGGCAGCAGCTGATGTTTCTTTGGTAAATACTTCGGTCCGCACCCTTTTTAAGGTTTGATCGGGAGAGGGTTTTTGCTTGGAACCCATATGAAGGGCAAAAACTTCGGCGTCCGTAGCGCACCACCCACGGCGGAGTCCAACAAGGGGATAGGTAACATCTCATAACAGGTCTGGCTTGTCTGAGTACGTTACTGTACCAGTGCTACTAAGAAGCTATAACCAAGTGTGATCGAGAGAGAGTTCTGTCGTCACCCAAGGTTAGCCCTTGCCGCCAAAGAAGGTGAAAACAAAGAATAGGAAAAAGGAGGAAAGAGAAAGAAAAGAGGGGATAGTAGAAGAAATGGCGACTGACTGAACCATCCTGATTGGGCCAAGCCAGGACACCCGTCTATGGGAAGCGGGGGCCGAAGTGGTGTATTGCCTCACCCGGGGGGCCCCGAAGGGTCCAAACCTACCCCGGGCTCGGCTCAACCACCAGGATGTCCTTTTCCCCGGACACGGGAAAGCCACGCACAGCCAGACGTGGGCGGGCGAACCCGCATGGCTCGGGGTCCGTGGAGACTCCACTCTCCAAACACCTGCTTTCACAGGTGCCCCCTGCCGGGCGTTTGGTTTGGTGCTTTCTCCTTCCATTCTTGATGAACACCGGAACAGAAAATAAGCTATATGCGACAAGCAAAATACTATATGATGGATAACCGCCTATTGCTATAGATGAAAACCCGACCCTTCCCAATTCCCAAGTTTCGAGATGGAGACTGCACGGAACGCGAGTGAATGTGTGGAAACAAAGCCGCCTACTTCTGTCAAGTTCAACCACGCAATTCGCCGGCAAAGAAACACACCACAGGAGCGCGGCAGTGTGTCCGTCTCCTCTTACTGGCCTGTGTCTTCTACGCTGCGTGTTTCTAATAATGGTCTACCTCCTATTCCAATGGTAAGCAGTAAAATAATTCCCACGGGGCATAACAATCTCCTTTGTTTTAAAAGGGAGCCTGTTTACAGAGGCGACCTATGTGCTGCGTCTACCGGGGACCGCTTACCTAAGCGACGCGGTAAACGGATTCCCGTGGAAGGGAATTGCACAATGGCGAGCGGGAACCTTGGAAGCATCGGGTGGGGACACCGCGCGTGTCGCAAGCACTCTTCGAAAACGACCCGGCAGGATCGCGACGAGCGGCTCTTTTCAGCTGCAAAGGTGAAACAAAAAGCCCGAATCGGGCTGTAGATTGATACCAGTTGGCAACCGTCAAGGTCGCGAGAGTCTTTACGTAACAATGAGGCAGAAAATACCCCGTTCCACGCTCGGTGTATGCCCGGGGCCGGCTGAAAGTCCCACCGCGAGAGCCGGTAACTGCAACCAATGGCGGCAGAAAAAAAAAAAAAAAAGTATTTGCAGCAGTGCTGGTCAATGGACCGGCTTCTTTCAAGTTCGACAACGTGCAGATGCCTAGCGAGTTGGTCGCTAGAGTACGCACACACAAACGACCCTTGCGTGTGTGTGTTCTGGCGCGACGAGGCCAGGCGTATTCACAGCACATCTGAGTTCGAGTGAGCAAACAGAGCAAGGAGTGTTCTGACTCTGCATGCGGCGTGTTAGTGCCACTAAATAAGCAACGCTTTAGAGTAACGACACTTGGCTGGTTGCCAGTAATCAGAAGCTTTATCTAAAATCACAGGAAGCGCTTTTCCGTCCTCCACAAATGCTTAAACAGTTCGCGACAAAGCAAAGCAATATTAAACGAGCTTCCTAACACCGAAACTAATGCTAAGGAAGTCGCACTTATGAATCATGACGATCGGCAGTTGAATCTGCTCTGCACAAGCACCAAAATGGCGGCGCCCACAACAATGTCGGGAAACGGAGTGCCGACACTCTAAGCGCAGCTCATTTAGTGGCTCTAGGGCATGTGACGGTCAGAACGTTCCTTTCTTGGGCGCGTTGTGGCAAAACCGCCACGTGTACATGATCCGCATGGTGGTCCCGACGCTATACTCCGTTCACCATTAAGCTGAGTCTGCTTCCATATATAACACCTCGAAACATACAATTCGACGTTCAGTCCAGTGACGTCGAACCGACGATACCAACATTCACAAGCCTCTTGATAGTCCAGTGATACAACTTATTAAAATAGCTAGTGTGCGCATTAAAGACTACAGTAAAACACTCAAGGTCATGTTGGCCCTAATGTTAGGCCTCAGTGTTTCTTTTACTGTGCTAGCATTAGTGCCCTGTTTCATGCACTGACCTCGGACCGATTGGGAGCGCACGTATTCAAGGTTCGAAACGTCACCACTGGAAACCGCCACAACCCCACCGGCTGTGCAAACGGGCTAGGAAACCCCTTTTGCAAGCGCCGACCGATGGCAGCGGGGTGCATATTTCGTTAAAAGGGAGTTTTGGAATAGCGCGCACTAAAGCTTTGCGAACGCAAAGAATAACGTCGTCGCCACCGCGCATGCGCCAAACGCTAACCACGTTTTGCGCTTTGCGTGCGCAATTTTAACGTGCGCTATTTTTCGAAAATTGCGTGAGTACGCGAAGAGTCTTTCCGCTCCTCCAAGTAGGATTCATGAAAAGAGGTTGGCTGAAGCCAACACGAGCACAGTTAAAAAATGGCGGCCCCCAAGGGCTGCGGCCGCTTTGGCGGCGTCGTGGGGTCGACGTCGGCGGCATCCTCGAAACTGTGATTTTCAATACGGGACGACATTGCATGCAGTTTGGAAAACCCAGTAAGGTGGGCAACAATCATACTTTGGGTAGTAATTCAATTACTGTAATTGAATTGCTGTAATTTAACCACTTTTCTTGGTAATTTGTAATTGTAATTATTTACTTTCAGCTAAAAGAAATTGTGATTGTATTTTAATTACTTTCTAGCATCAGTAATTGCAAACTTTCAGGCACAATTACAATTACTTTTGCAAAACTTTGCGGCGCCGACGGAACCGCTCTCAAAGCCTCAGCGCTCGCACAAGCGGCCTAGCTCTCGGTGAAACACTCACACGCAGACACAAACTCACACACACGGACAACATAAACAGCAAAATTGTTTTTTTTGTTTTGTTGCTTACACTGCGGGCTGAAAGACAATCCTGACGCATAAGGAGGGTTTTCCGTTCAGAAGTATTGTTAGCCAGAAAGGTACTTGGCAACAGGAGGTCAGCAAATGTCTGCTAAAGCACCTTAATGAACTTACTATGAATGACCCCTTCGCGACCAGGAACTCGTTGGAATTAAGTGATCGAAGAATTAAGAATTAACAGCTCTGTTGGTTACGCTTTCTCTATTCATGTAGAGGATTGGTTTTATTCAGTGTCGCATAAAGAAATGTACCGCTCTGTCATCGGGTGTATCGAAGCAAGTGGCGTGGCGGCTTTCCAGGATGTTTCTGGTATTCCTCTGGACAGCTTCATGGCATTACTGGAATTTTATCTAAGTAGCTCGTTTGTGTCGTTTATGACAAGGTGTTTATCCAGCGCAAGGGCATTTGTATTGGGTCATGCGTCGCTCTGGTGATTTGTAACATTTTTTAGGGGCGAAGCTCCTTAGGGTCTAGCCTTGTCCGTCCGTCCGTCCGTCCGGCCTCCGTGCTCACAAAAAAAGAAAAAATGTTTTCGCAGTTGACAGGATTCGAACCTGTGCGGGGAGACCCAAATGGATTTCTAGTCCATCGCCTTAACCACTCGGCCACGACTGCGGGACGAGTAGGGGCTCTGGATGTGGTAGTAACTCAAGAGCTGGGGATGTCATGGATGAAACGTTGCATGTAGCCGCTCAACGTCTATACAGGAGAGGGCGCTGCGGTCAAATGCGTATATAATCGCGTTAAACTTTGCATGCATGGCTCTGCATTTCACCGACCATGAAGCAGTAATAATGAAGTCGAAACGCAACCCGGAACTCAGCACTACCTTTGAGCAATGAAAAAAAAAATCAGCAGCATCAGCACTACCTATGAACAATAAAAGCAGTATCATCAGCACCACCAGAGCTTGGCCCTATCAACATCATTCACCACGCGGAGTTACGGTCATTTTTTGTCCGCTGTTGATCCTGAATTGAACCGTGTTTTAGACGCCGACAATGTTCTTAAGGTTTTTAGATACGTGGACGATTTTCTTATACTTTTAAAAACTAACACGTCTGTGATGCACTGTGATACAGTACAAAGTATTCTGTCAGCTTTTGAACAACATGGGAAAGGTTTACTTTTTACTCATAAGCTCCCTGACAACAATCATTTGCAGTTTTTAGATATTAACATCACCATCAACGAGCGACGTATGTGCTGGATGTATCGACCTCGCGCGCGGAAAGAGTTAATTCCTTTTAATTCAGCTCATTCGAAGCCTGGAGTCTGCACCGCTGAAGTCTTGTGACCATCGGGCGGATGCTAGTTTTAAATATCAAATTTCTAGACTGGAATTTGCTGGCTTCCCGTGTTCGGTCTTGGTTTCTGTGGCGGAAACCGTCCTACCAAAAATGAAGGGGTTGAAAAGAAAGGTTTCAACGAGGCAGAGAACAAAAAGACCAGAAGTTATTCCGTACATTCACAAGGTTGCCCACAATCTGAAGAAAGTTGCAAGCAAGTACGATGTTCCCGTTGTGTTCTCTGCCCCAAAGAAGTTGGCTGGGTTGTGCTCTCGCATTTCTGATGAGAAGGCAAAAGCGCCTTGTGATCAGAAACACGTCACCCCTTACGTGGACTGCACAGTGGGTGTGGCCTACGAAATCCCACTGAGTTGTGGAAAGGTATACATCGGCCAGACGGGGCGGTGCATCAATGACCGAGCACGGGAGCACGCGTTATCGGTAAAACAATAAATATGGCTCGCATTTGCCAATACATTGCAGCACGCGTGGCTGTGTTCCGCGACTTCAGCAGATAAGGATACTAGGAAGAAGCCGAGAGACGGTCGCTTGACAGCTATTGGAAGCTTTCTTTATCAAAAAAAGTGGGACGGCATGTGTCAGCGACACTTCTATTGTACTTCATTGTAATGAATTTCAGTTTTTGAATGATCGGGTAAAAAATTAATCAACTTTTACGTGGTGCTGATTTGCCTATCGTGTATATATATATATATATATGTTTACTTTTCCTCAATAAAACTAGTTGAAAGTTAGCGCCTGTCCTGTATACTTCTTGTCCTTGTCTTTTTTGCGCTATTTTATGTTTTACTAAGATGAACCAACTAGCCCAACAACGTACCCTACTAAAATACATTGCATTCTATACTTCTATACAACTCGTTTAAAGTTATATGGCCCAAGTCGGGTCGCTCTCAGAAATAAGTAATTGTAAAGTAATTGGATTACTTTTGAAAATTAATTTGTAATTGTAATTAATTACTTTTCACGTAGTAGTAATTATAATTGTAGTTAAACTACTTTTGAAGCAAAGTAATTCTAATTGTGATTAAATTACATTTTTGAAGTAATTTACCCTTTTATGGCAACGATCACCAGCAACTGGATGCTCCCGACGCGCGAACATTTCTCGGCGAGGGTACGGGTGCGAAGGCGAAGGTTAGTACACGAGACACCTCTTGCCGAGGCCACGGAAGCGGGGGTCAAACGACCCCTCGCGTCTTATTCTTATGTTGAAACAACAAATCCAAAACGTTACTCTGTACCAGTTTCTTCTCAAGTTACAGCATTTCGCGTAATAAATAAACATTTTGACTGTATCTTTGTGGCATAAACGCCAGATGCTTGGGCTTTTGCGTCGTGACGGAGAAACGTTTTTCTAAACCTTTCTTGCGTAGCTAGCGCTAACGCAAGCGCTAAATTTAGCTCTAGCGTGCGCTAAAATTGCGTACGTTATTTTAAAACTCTCTAATATTTCGTGAGGTTCTGCAATATAACGCATAGCAATGGAGGTCGCACTGCATTGGCTGGTTATATGGGAGACGCTGCGACGTAACACCTAACAAGCGAAGATCGCCGACTACGTCCCCCTTCGCCAATGGCCATTATGCAAAAGAGAAGCGCCCCTAGCGGTTCCGGTGCATTCTGGGAGCAGGAGACTGTCAACGGGTAGCTTCGGTTTCGCCGGATTGTGCGTCTGTTGTCTGCTATAGTGCTGTTGTTCGTAGATTGTTCCACAGTTACGCGCGATGCAGTAAGTACCCTTTTTTGTCACTACATATCAGACACAGCAATGAAAGATAACAGTTACGAGTTTGCTTTCACGGGGAGCGAGCGAAAACGCCGCAACGGCGAAGTCAAGTGAACGCAGATCGACGTCTGCCAAACGCCATGCCAGCTCACTTCGTGCATTCGTTTGGGTTGTATTTGTAGCCCAGTAGGGGGCTATACAATGGTTGATGCTAGAGTGATAACACTGTGTATTTATAGTAGATAACACCCCGGGAGGTTGTGTCTTATTTCATTCCGGTTGTAGTGGACGAGCGGCGTTATTAAACTGGTCTCTGACGAAACCTAGGTCCCGTGTCTAACAATGGTGACGAGAATGTTACGAAGCCACCGGTCGTAAACGATGCGAGCCGCAGTACGAGGCACAAAGGACAGCGACACGGGAGCGTCGGCCAGCGTCACCTAGCCGCTCATCCGGCGGTTGAATGAATTCTGTCCCACCACAGGTAACCTGGAGGTCTACCTGGAGTGGCTGGAAACTTTTCCAAGAGTCAACAATTTCGACAAACAGCGCACAACAACTGTGTGCATCACAATGCTGGGTGACGAAGCCTACATGACACTACGGAACCTGGTCTTTACGGAGACGCCAGAGAAGAAAACTTATTAGCAGAAAAGAGAGGTGCTTCTTAAGCATTGCAAGCCGAAGCGTTCTATAGTGACAGAGTGGTACAACTTTCACAAACGTAGCCAAGGAAGCCAAGAGACTATCGACGAGTTCACAGTGCAGTTGCAACGATTGGAAACAAACTGTTCTGGCAAAAAAATATTCTGTCGCGTTTGGTGCATTCATGAGCGAAGCACTGCGGAACCATCTCGTTGGAGGGGGATGTGCAGTGAGGAGATTCGATCCAAGCTGCTAGCCGTAGAAGACGGCAACGCACTGACATGGGATTAAGCTTGTGCCATCGCCCCATCGATGGAGGTGGCGGAGGGACACGCCAGGAAGATGGTTCCGGCGCCAACCCATTCACAACAGCCGGACGTGGACTCCAACTGGCAGCACAGCGACCAGCCTCGACGGGAGACAGCGAGGCCACAGAAGCAAACACCTGCCAAGGACCGACAGCAGTCGTTCTCCAGATGTGGTCGCCAGCATCAACTTCAGAACTGCCGGCACATTACGGCAAGGTGCTTTAACTGTTGGAAGTTGGGTCACTCAGCGTCGATGTGCAAAACTAAACGAAGTCATTTCACGGGGGAACAACAAGTGTTTAGTGTTGACCTGTACGTACTTGAAAATACAAATTGTCCACCGTGCGTTGTTCAGATTGAGGTGAATAAAAGATTGATTCCGATTGAAATAGATACATGTTCTGCCGTGTCAATTATCCCGGAAACGAAGCTGCTAGGCCATTTCAGTAAGATAATGTGAACCAGAGAATTTTTGTTTGCGAACGTAGAGCGGTACAACCTTCCCAGTAAAGGGCAGGGTCATGGTCGCCGTGAAACACGAAGGCGTGGGTTTAGTTTGCCAATAGTGGTAGCTGCTATGGACGAGGAACGCATGGTACCAACCTTGTTTTTGCGGGACTGGCTGAAACACCTTCGCTAAGGCTGATCGCAGGACCTAAGTGTGAACTCAGTAACGTCTCAACAGGAGTTGCTTCTAGGCCAGTTGGATTACGTGTTTCATTGGATTTTTGGCACAATCAAAGGCTTCCGTGGATGTGGTACCGTACGCTCTAAAAGACAAGGTAGAAAAGAAGTGGCGAGATCTCGAGACGAATGGCCGCAGGCACGTAGCCAGGGGGGGAGGGCATGGGGCCCGGACCCCCCCCCCCCCCAGAAAAAAAAAGAAATCTTTCTATTTGCTGGGACCCCCTCTCTCCCTCCCCCTCATACAGCATTTTGTCATGGGCGGGCCCCCCCAGAAACAATATTCTGGCTACTTGCCTGGGAATAAGTACTGTATCGTGTACAAGAAAGCAAATGGGCAGCTCTTCTTGTGGTGGCGCCAGAGTGCGACGGCACCGCATTGGCATTACGTGGGGACTATCATGTGACCCTGAATATATGTATTACGGTGGCACACTATCCGTTACCATTGCCTCAAGATGTGTTCTCGTCACTTGCGGGAGGCACAAGCTTCACCGTGCTCGACTTGTCAAAAGCATATTTGCAGCTCAAAATGGAGCTAAAATCTCAAGAACTAATTACAGTCAACACCCATCTAGGTCTTTTTCGTTTCACACGCCTGCCATTTGGAGTTGCCAGTGCACGAGCCATTTTTCTGTCGGTAATGGATCGGGTATTAAAAGAGGTGGAAGGCACAGTGCGCTACCTTGATGTCGCGCTAATTGCCGGAAGGACGGAGGCAGGCACGTAACCAGGATTTTGATTCGGGGGGAGGGGGGGGGGACATGAAAAATGCTGTATGAAGGAGGGGGAGGAGGCCTTTCGGGGAGGGGGGGGGGCGGGCCCCTTGAGCTTCCCCCCCCCCCCCCCTGGATACGTGCCTGGACGGAGCGGTAGTGTCTTAGACGCACGGAACAGGTGCTAAAAGGACTCCGTCAATTTGTATTCTAGTAAATGTTGCACAGTGACAGTTTCTCCAAAGCCGTGTTAGGTATCTGGGGCAAGAAATAGATGGAGCAGGCATTCATCCAACTAAAGAAAAAGTCGAGACTATTTTGAAAGCACCCAAACTCACGTCCCTCACAGAGCTGAAAGCGTTTTTGAGATCGGTGAAGTTTTACGCCACATTCTCGACGGGAACAGCAACAATCCTCGAACCCATGTACAGGCTGCTACGCAAGGCAGCAAAGTGGGAATCGACAGAAGAATGTAAAAACAACTTTCTCCAATGCGAACTGCTTCTCAGTTATGAGTCACTGCTAGCGCTGTATGATAGCAGTAAGCCACTGCGCCTCACGTGCGATGCGTTCGCGTGCGGCCTCGGTGCGGTGCTTGCACATAACGAAAACCAAGACGAGTTGCCAATAGCGTTCGCGTCACGCACACTTACCGCCGCAGAACGGAACTATGCACATGTGGAGCGCGAAGCACTGGCCATAGTTTTCGGCGTAAAAAAATACCCCAAGTGTTTCTTCGGGCGGCAATTTGAGATAGGGACTGATCACCAGCCTTTAACGCAGCTGTTCGACCCAAAAAGGGATTCTAGTCAAGTGGAAGTAGCTAGGGTGCAGCATTGAAAAAAAATTGTTGGCTGCATATCATTATACCATCCGGTATAAGAAAGGCCAGAGTGTGGGGCCTGCCGATGGCTTGTCGAGACTGCCGTTGGAAGCGACTGCCGGGGAGGAGCGGCAAATTGATTTCTTTCGACCGTTAACGGACATTCCGTTCACGGTGCAGGAGGTGGCTCAGGAGACAAAAAAGGATCAAGTGCTAGGAGCAGTGGTGGATATGACATGGCGCTTCTGGCCGAACGAAACGAAGGAAGATTTCCGGTCATACTTCTGCCGTCGTCACGAGCTTTCTATAAAGCGAGGCTGTTTGTTGCAGCAGACTCGAATCGTCATTCCACAGTCTCTAAGGCCAAGCGTGCTTTCTCTAATGCACGAAGGGCATCCAGGTATTAGTAAAACTAAGGTGCTTGCTCGTAGTTGGATTTGGTGGCTGCAACTTGACGCAGATTTAGAACAAATAGTCAGCAGCCGTGAGGTATGCTAAAGCGCGCGAACTGCAGCGCAGCCTGCACTACTTCGGCCGTGGACAATAACCCCCGAATGGGATAGAGTTTAGGGCTTCACGGAAATTGAAGGAAGGCCTTGTTCTTGATAGTAGATACCTTAATTTTCCAAGTGGCTAGAGGTGAAATTCATGAACGCCACTACGGCCTTAGCCACGGTGGAAGTCGTAAGAAGGGTGTTGGCCGCATATGGCTTACCCTGGGTTGTCGTGACAGATAATGGGCCACAGTCTAGGTCGCACGAATTGGAGCGATTTTTAGTAAGAATGGGGTGAGGCAACTGTTTACGTCCCCATGTCATCCCCAATTTAATGCCTTGGAACTATCAGTACAAACTGTCAAAAGGGGACTCTTGAAAGCCCAACTGGAAGGCGGAAAGTTGGGGCGCAAGTGCACGTTTCAGCACCGGATCGACAACTTTTTATTTGCCTATCGAAAGACACCCCACTCAATCACGAAAAAAGCGAATTGTTCCTCGGTCGGAAAGTTCGAACAAGAATGTCCACGTTTAAACCATGTGCGGTGACAACATGAAACAATAAAGTTTAACGGAACAAGCTTATGGTGGATGAAAAAAGGGGAGGAAATCACAAGTTTTCAAGGGGTCAGGAAGTGTATGTAAAAACCGAGCGAAACAAAAAGGTGGATTGGTGGCCGGAAAAGGTTGTGAAAAGGGTGTCAACCGTTACATTTTCTGAGCCCGTAGGTGGTGTCGTTCGGTTTTGTCGCGCAGATTACCTCCTATGTAAAGGGGATCCGCCAGGGGTCCCCTGGTCTGAAATGTCGCTGCATGACGAGGACTCAAATAAAAAAATTCACAGGGTCTCTTATGTTATCCCTAAGACGACTTGAAGGTGAAAGCTTAAACGCCGATGCACTAAAGACAGACACATCATCTACTTTGTTTCACGTTCTTTCTGCAGATAGGCACTTTAATTAGCCCGCTTAATTCTCTCTGAGTCATCCCTCTTTATGTTCTCAGTCATCATTCTTAATGTGCTGAGTCATCCTTCTCAATGGGATGAGTCATCCTTCTCAATGTGCTGAATCATCATCTTAACTCGCTTAGTCATCGACTTAATTCGCTTAGTCATTAACTTAATTGGCTTCGAATTCCTCTTAATTTCTTTTAATTCCTCCGAATTAATAATAATAATAATAATAGTTTATTTACCATATACATGTATATATGGTGGGAGCTGGGGAAAAAAGCTTACAAGGAGCTTGACTTGTCCCCAGCCTCCTCACAGGAACACAGCGGTGTCAAAAAGTTTACAAAGCAAACAAGTCCACTAATGCAAAACAGGAATAAAAAAACAAAAGGAAGAAAAGCAAACACTGGGCCGAAAATGCCCACTAGATATCAGCCACACACAACAATGAAGAAAATGAACTTGCAAAATACAAAAAGTGAACACGACATTATTTCGAAGAAAATATTCACGGATCTCACGTGGGGTTAAAGATACTATATCAACATTGGAATGCGAGAAAGTGTTGAGCAATGAAGGCAGGGTTCTTCTAATCATCTGAAGGCCGTAGTCAGTGCGCGATGTATCTATTATCCAAGGGTCAGGGTGACGAAGGGTATGAGTTTGCGGTTTTTTTCTGAGGGAAGCCAAGTCGAATAAGAAACTTTTACTCTCAGTATATTCTTGTTTATATTTCATGGCAAGTCTATATTTGTAATATTCATGTATTTTCATTATCCCCAGATTAGCAAAAATTAGGTCCGTATGAAAGTCATGGGGTACACTGCACACAAGTCCTATCGCCCTTTTTGCAATAAAAATATTCTATAAAGATTTGTTTTTGTCGTGGTGCCCCATATTAGATGACAGTAGTTTAAATGTGATACAAATAAAGTGTTATACAAGAGCAACTTAACACTTTGCGGGAGGATTAAACGATGTCGATATAGCATGCCGATGACACCAGCTAGTTTTGAAATAATATAATCAATGTGCTGAGACCAAGACATGTGATTTGAAAGCAATACACCTAAAGTCTTAAAAGTATTTACAATTTCTATGGGGGACGAGTAAAGAACGATGTCACTCGATAGTGAAATATTCTGATTCTTAGGACTAAAAAGGATAGCTTTAGTTTTATTTTTATTCACTAAAAGATTCTTTGACGAGGACCATGCCTCTAGCCTTCTCATTACGTCGTTTGCTATTGGGATGATATCATTACAGTTCCGAGTTGATAAGAAAATACTGGTGTCATCGGCGTTAATGATAAATTTAGCCTGCGGCGCAATATTAATGATGTCGTTTATGTATATATTAAAAAGCAGTGGTCCAAGTATGCTACCTTGTGGTACCCCGGATTTTATAGGTTTTCTATTAGAGACGTTACCACCGATATCGACATACTGACACCGATTATCAAGATATGATTTAACGAGGAGCGCTGTGTGTCCTCTTATACCGTAGATATGGAGTTTTTGAATAAGCAACTCGTGATTAATAAAATCAAAAGCCTTCGTAAAATCTATAAATATGCCGAGTACTACATTCTTTTCTTCAAAATTGCGTAAGATAAATTCTTTTTGATCTAACAAAGCTAGTTCTGTAGAACGTTTCTTTCTGAACCCAAACTGTGACTCGGTAAGAATGTCATGCTTTTCAATAAATACGGTGAGGCGATTGTAGATTATTTTTTCTAGACCTTTTGAAAAAACTGGAAGAAGTGAGACAGGTCTGTAATTGTTCATATCATTTTATCACCTTTTTTATGAAGTACTACGACTTTCGCCATTTGCATTTTTTTAGGAAATATGGCCATCTCGAGACAAAGGTTAAAAATATGTGCTAGGTATCTACTAATAATATCCAAAACATATAAAACTGGGCGTATTTGTATGTCGTCAGCATCGCAGCTATTACTGATGTTTACGCTGCGAAATACTGTTATTATCTCTTCTTCGGTGACTGGACTTAAATAAATAGTTTCTTCAACTCTTTTTTGTATGTAACTACGAGCGTCGGTTGTATCTGAAGTAGATACTAAATTTACAAAAAAGTCATTGAAAATATTGGCAAGAGAACTACCAGAAAATAAAATGTTATTGTAGGTTATAGACGTAATGTTGTTTTGCACCTGGTTGCGGTGTAAAACAGAATTAAGTTTTCTCCACATCAGATCAGTACGATTACATGCCGTAGTGAAATAATTGTGGTAGTAGACAGCTCTGCATTTCTTTAACTCCTTGTTTAGTCTATTTCTGTACGCCTTAAAAATTTTAACCTTTTCTGGGTCTTTTGTTTTAATGAAATTCGAATATAGCTTATTTTTTATTTGTATTTTCGCAATTAATTCTGCAGTTATCCAAGGCTTCCGAGCTTTCCTGGGACGCCTCACTGATTTTAGAGGAAAATGTCGTTTATAGATAGTTTGGAAGGTATCCAGGAATGCCTCATAAGCATCATTTGCGTCAATTTTATTCAGGACATCAGTCCAGCCTTCATTTCTTAAACTTTCTCTCAATTTATTCGGGCCATCAATAGTAATATTTTGAACCAAAATCCGATTCTTGGGATTTCTGCATATACTAGAATATTTGTTTACACAAATAAATGTTGCAAAATGATCACTAATATCGCAGGCAATTACCCCCGATTTTATTATTTGTTGTTCGAAGTTGGTTATGAATAAGTCAATTAGTGTTTCGGACGTATCAGTAATTCGTGTTGGTTGATTGACAACATTTACACATCCATTTACTTGAAAAATCGTAGTGACCTGTTTCTTTGATGTACTATCGCCTAGCATGTCAATATTAAAGTCACCTCCCCAAATCACATTATACTTTTGTATCTCAATAAACTCAAAAAAATCATTCAAAAACTCGCAAAAAACTGAAATATTTCCATCTGGAGGACGATAGAAAACCGCTATAACATTTTGATCAGCTCTTATCGAAAGCACTTCGTAATCACACGTTGAACGGCAGTAATCGGTCAAAAGTTCGTAACTCAAACTTTATTTTATTAACATAGAAACGCCGCCACCACGTTGGCTTGGCCTGTTTACACAATGACTGTTATATTGAGGAAGTTTGAAAACGTCGCTTTCATGTTTATACCATGTTTCAGAGAAGAGGACTACGTCAAAGCTGACGTCCAGTGTATCGAAGAGCAATTCTAAATCAGCCGATTTATTTCTAGCGGATCTAGTGTTCAAGTGGAAACATTTAAGTGAGGTGTTATCTCTTGTGCCCAAGTAATCTTTGAGTTCTCGTGGTTGTAAGATGTCCGCTTTCGCCATTTTACTGTGATAACCAAAGGCAACACTCAGGCAGGAATATGGTGAATGGCTTATCGAATCCTAAGAAGGTCGTTGATATTCTTTACGACGATTGCTCACCCACCTTCTTTCTCTCGGATAAGGATTTTTCCGTCTTTGTGCCATACATACTGGAATCTTCTTGTACTAGCCCAATCTCTTGCGGCGTGAAGCAGGGCTCGATTGTGTCTAGTCATGTTTTCCTGAATGAAAATTGTTTCCTGGTTTCATTTTAGTTCTTTCTTTTTTTCGAGCCATTGGTCGCGAGTCTGTTGTTTTTCCGAAACGGACAATGATCCCAGGAATCTTTCCAGGTTTTGAGGGTAGCCGGTGGGCCGACACTATATCCGATTCTGTAAGTTCGGGTACGCTTATTTTAGCTGCCACTTGATTCAGCTACATTAATTCCTCTTAATTAGCTTTGTCATCCTTCTTAATTAGGTTTGATTACTTTAGTTCTTTTTAATGCCTCTTAATTCGCTTTAATTCCCCTTAATTCACTTTGATTCCTCTGAATTAGCTTTGTCAACCTTCTTAATTTCCTTGCCTCTAATTCGCTTGAGTGGTCACGTAAACGTTTTGGTATCTTTCGTGTCGCCGACGTGTTTTCGCTCAAGGACTTTGAAGATCAACTGTACGATGAGACATATTGGCTTTCGCTTTACTAAGGAATGAGTCAGTATCAACAGAGAGAAGGGACAGTAGAGGAACCATGCTTCACCTCTGCAGCAAGTAGGACCACTAGGCCCTCGGTGATCTACTAGACCCAAACGAAAGCCTGACAGATATGGCTACACCGGATATATCTGTGATCCTGTATAACGTATCGTGGTCGCGAAAGGAGGGGAGAAAAGGGTTGTATCTGTAGCCCAGGAGGCAGCTACACGTGGTTGATGCTAGTGTGACCATACTTCGTCTCATCCTACGATGGACTAAGGGCCAAAGCCATGGGCCGCCAGGTCCAATCACGTTCCACGATACACTATGACATGCCTAGCATTGATTAGGGGTGGACGAATAATGCTCCGAACCCAAAAACGCTGCATCATTTCTATAGCTTCGACACTGCAAACAGCCTCTTTTTTGCGAGGTTAACTTGTTGAGTCACTCAGTGCTATTTCGGTGCAAACCACTGTCCGCCCATCCCCATCAGTGATCCGAGACACGGGCACAGATACGCGCATCAAAGTGCAATACGCAATTTCTAAGTGGCTCGTGATTGGATCTGGCGGTTCGTAGCTTTTGCCTTTAGTCCATCGTAGGGTGAGACGAAGTATAGATTGTGTATTGATTGTAGATAACACCCCGCGAGGGCGTGTCTTGTTTCATTCCTGTTGTAGCGGCCGAGCGCCGTTATTAAACCGGTCTCTGACCGAACCTGGGTCCCGCGTTTAACAGTTTGCAACCCTAAGAACAGCCGTTGAGACTAGTACTCGAGTTTTATAGCAGCCGTACTTCGCCGATTGTTATTTTTATTCATGCTAACGTGGTACATGACGAACCGAGCTGTACGATAATGCGTTCAAGCGCAGACATGCACCTCCTGCTACGTCGCGGGAAGGAAATTGAGCACGGGCATGATCAAAATACAGTGGCAGTGTTGGTGTGCCTCTATTGTTGAATGTGCAAGTTCCTTAGGCATGCATCTTTTCCCCAACACGTCGTGTTTCATGAGGTTTGTGATTCTCAGATAGTTTATCGGTAGCTGTTTACCGTCCTGCGACCTCGCACACGTTAGGGTCGCAACCGTATATTTGCCGAGGTGTCACTGACAAATACTGCTGTGGGGGGGGGGGGGGGGGGGGGGGGAGGGGGGGAGTCGGAGGCTTGTCAACCAAAACCTTATTTGCTTTCCTTCCTGCCTTCGCTCTCCAAACTGGAGAAAAATAAAGAGTTTGATTTTGAAAGCTGTGTCCCGCAGACCAATACCAAATACCATAGAAGCCAATACTGGCAACTCCCACGGAGCGCGGGCGAAAAGCGATCGCAGCGCCCCTGGCGAGCTCGGAGTCTCCGCTAGCAGAAGAATTCTCCACAACGCATTGGTTTTGCCTATCCCCGTGCGAAGTGACCAATGGAAAAATAATTTCGCGGGTATGCGCTGCTTTAAATGTTAAAACAATAGGTTCCACCTTATGCATTAAGGTCATTTTCTTCGCGTAGGAAAGATGTCACAGCTTGTAGGGTGCAATTTTCGGGCTCTCCTGAAGAAAATACTCTGTCAGAACTAAGTAAGCCAGGCAAAACACGAATGTACCTTCGCCCTGCTTTTTTTTTTTCTTTTTTTAAGGCCATTTTAAAAAAACTTTCAAAACATAGCTACGTTTCAACTTTACTGTCCTTATCGATCAATTCGTTTGTTTGTTGCAATTGCAATTTCTCATGAATGTATTGCTTAAAACCGTTTCGTCGAATAGTCGAACTGGCAAATCCCGATCGTCTCCGTAGAAAAAGCAAAAGGCAATTTCGAACCACGTACGTCACTGCGATGTCAGTATGCTCTGGAAGAAGCCGATTGTGCACTTGCAAGTCTGACGCTATTACTGAAGCTAATAAAAGCGGAGTTACAAAAAAAAAAACAAGAAAAAAAAAGCAACCGTTGGACGGTCGTGCACCTCCTACTTTTGAAGACTACTTTCTTTTATGTTTGAGGCGACGCCACGCCGCCGCGGTCTTTCTTCCTTCTGCGTTTATGTTTTTTTGTTTGTTTTTTTCTTTCTTGTGTTTACTTGACGTTCGCGTATTTTGCTTTGCCTTGTTTGACTTAGTATTTACTTTCTTTCCTTCGCTTCGTCGCTTACTACCACCGGTTCGTCTGGGCCCGGACATTTGGAGGGCCGTCTGAAACTTTGCTGTTGTTGTTGTTTTGTTTTTCTACTGTCGCCTGTGGTAACCTCCCATGTTCGCCTTCAATTACCTTCCTGATGCGAAATCTTCATATGTACTTTTTGACATATATTAAAAAGTGTAAGCTCGTTATACATTTCTATTCTGATTTTATTTGTGTATACGCGGTCACGTCTGCTATGGATCATCGTTAATTGATAAACCGGCCGCCTTCGGGCATACCCCAGCGCGGAGGCATGCGGTTTAGAGAAGCTCGTTTTAGCGAACGCCGTTTTACCGACCCCGGTTTATCGAATGCCTTAGTGGAGAACCCAGTTTAGAAAAAATGGCGATGAGCCTCCTTTTAGCGAATTCGGCTGCCGCGAAGCGGCGTCTATGGGTAAATCAGGTGAGTTAACATTTTTGTAATGAGCCGCCGCAGACTGCCGCCGCGAAGCGGCGGGAGCGCAGCGGGGGGCATGGCTTAACACGCGCACCAGTGATACACGCGAAAAATATGAAAGCCTTTTTTTAAAAAGCGTCCCCTTTTCGATAAACGGCGTTTCTCTAAACCGTGCTTCGATAAAACGTGTCCATTCTCTAGAACGTGCTTCGATGAAACGGCATTCGATCAACCGTAGTAAACCCACACCAGCGCATACTTGGAGATGGCAGGCATGCCATGTGCTGCTTACCACTGCAAAAACATGTTTTTGTGATGTGATAGAAAATCTTTTTCCGCTTTCCGAAGACCGAACAAACGTGAGTAATTATTAAACTGCAAGAGCTATCCAAGGCTGGCTTCAAAATCGGCACTGACGCCTCAACAGACGATTATGGCAGCTCCACGGAGATCGCTGAGAACTTCACGGACGACAGGCCAGATGCATTACTGAACACCCAGTCCTATATGTAGCCGGGTGGGCAGCCAGTCGTATCTGTCATCATGCTTGGTATCAGAAACATGGAACACCTCGAACATAATGTTGAAGAACAAGAAATGCTCGCATGCGAAAATGGCACCACCTTAAAGCTCGTCACCTAGCCGGTTACATCACCCGTGCCTTCGACACACATTTCATTGATATATTTCACCGAACAAAAGCTCAGCTGAAAACGCACTTGAGGCCGCTGATCGAGACTCAAAACAAAGGCACGGTGTGCAAGGATTGCCTGGACATGTACGAAGTACGTTAACAAGTATTGAATGTACTTTTGAACTGCTTCGCCAAGCGAGCAAACAAGCAACCTGCCAAAGTCACTGGGTAAATAAATGCGAAAGCACAGAAGGTCACACACTGCTAGCACGACGCAGATTGCAGCGTGCGGCTCTTATTTACCGGGCAGTGTGAGCTGGGCTACGTTATATCTTTCCTCTGTTCTGTTCTTCGTTCCTAACAACGCCGCGAAAGAAAATAAACGAACAAGTAACGTGCAGCCCAAAAAAAAAAAAATGTGAAGCTTTTTTTTTTTTTCTTAGTTTTGTGGGGTTGTTTCCGTTTTGTTTGTTGTGGACTCAACATGGACGGCGAGCACCACCTACTAATTTTCAATGCTCCTACCGACGCCCCGTGCGATCGTCGTCGTTGAAGGAGGTCTTTGCTGGGTGATTTTTATCTTTGTATCGTCTGCTAACCTTTTTGTTTCTAGATCACAGAAAGTATAAAACATAGAGAGGACGAAACACAGACGACTACATTCTTTCAACTCACAACAAAGTTTATTCCAAGGAGTACGAACGCAGGTTCCCCTGCGCACACTTAGGGAAAGGGGGAAAGGGCAGAGGTAGAGGGGGGGGGGGGTAAGAGGAA
The DNA here is from genome assembly GCA_013358835.2 of Ixodes persulcatus. Taxonomy (NCBI): domain Eukaryota; kingdom Metazoa; phylum Arthropoda; class Arachnida; order Ixodida; family Ixodidae; genus Ixodes; species Ixodes persulcatus. The sequence continues at coordinate 318,140 of JABSTQ010008418.1, read as the reverse complement.
GGAAGGGCGGGTGGGAGAGGCGGATGGGTGCGTCGACCCGTTGGGTTCGGGCCGCTCACCGAGGTCGTCTAATCACCCCGGACAGCTCTTGGCTAAGATAATCTATCTCTCTATCAGAGAGGGCTAGCGATGGGGAAGAGACATTGACTCCGGAGTTTATTATTGCAAAAGATTCGATAACTTCCCTGCCGAACCGCTGAGAATGGCGCCCGAGCACGCGCGTTTTTTTGAACCTTGGCTCACATCCTCCGCATGTGCGGCGATGTGCTGCAATCGGATGCACCGAATCCTCGCTGGGGTCGGCGACCTCTCGGAAGTGCTCCCTCAGGCGGTCATTGAGGCACCGCCCCGTTTGCCCGATATATTCTCCCCCGCAAGAGAAAGGAATGGAATAGATTCTCTCTCTCCGGCAAGAGACGAACTGCTTTTCATGTTTCTTGGGACAGGGATTTGGAGGGGAAGGATTATTGACCTGACGGCACATCTGCTTCAGTTTGATTTTACATTCACCGTTGTTCGCGACTGCTCTCCATTTCTTTTTATTTTCGCCTGGGATGGGGACCCCAGGCTTTCTTCAAAGTTCGGAAAGTGTTTGGTTTGCGTGGTCAATTTTCTGGTTACTTTTTTGTTTTTGTAATGCTGCGCAGAGGCTGGTGCGCTTGCTCTGGTAATTTTAACATGTTGCTTGCGCACGTTTTAGTAATAACCTATTCAGGTAAGAAATTGTGACCGCAGTTTGTAACGGATAAACAGTAACCTCTTACGACGTAGCTCGAGTAGATAAACGCCTTTTTCCGCTTCCAAGATGCGCTTCAAAAGCGTGTGATCCCCCTGAGTGGCGTTTGAGACCTCTAAATAAACTGCTCTATCTTTGTTTCTGCGCGCGTTGTTATTTGATTGTCGTTGCAGTTGGAATCAGTGGATTCCGCTTTGCAAGCGGACTGACCGTAATAAATTGTTTCTGCTGTTGGGGTGACGAAAGGGGGCACGCAAAGCTCGAGGACGTCGCGGAGCCTATACTTTTCCAATGCGTCGTCTGCTTGCGTAGACTCCGAGTCCGCTAGAGGCGCCACTGTCACGTTCGCCGCCGCTCCCATAGGTTTTCGGAGGAGTTTCCTGTATTAGCGAAGCTATATATCGTATTTGCCAATACTCTTCGACTTTCTTTCTTTCTTTATTGATACTGTCAATCTTAGCTTGCGAGATCATAACAGGAGTGGTACATCGAAACACTTTCATGCAGAGTGCACCTGCTGCGACAACAAAAAACAAATATCTGAATATGTGGTAGCATTTACAACGTCAGGTGGTAGGCTGTTCCAATCGATGATTGTACGAGGAAACAAAGACCATTAGTGTAGATTGCTTTTTCTACATTTTTTTTTCTTTTTCAGAGTTTCATCTCACTTGTCACTTCGTTTACCTTTTTCACGGTACATACAGTAAACACCTAGTTGTGAGTAGCGTTCTTTCCTATCCCTGTCTTCTTCCTGTGTTTTCTTTGCGCTACATTCTAAATATGTAAAACCCACTAGCCCAAGAGCTCATTTTGGTACAGTTTCTTTCTAGTACATTGGGCCCTTTTCCGCGTGTTCTTCCCTTCGATCCGGTGTCGTTTTACATTAAATCGATCGCCTATTCGACATGCAGGACGCGGTTCTACTCGTTCGCCATCCGACACAACGTCGTGCCCGAAGAAGTCTGTGCTTTGTTCTGCTACGCAAGTCCATCGATGCGACATGCAAAGAGGATCTGCAGGATTCCTCGTTCTGAACTGTGGCGACAGGTCCCGTTCTATCGGTCCTGTCTCAGCGCCCTCGCCGGCTGCGGCAACCCCCATCTTGGTCATAGCCCACGGTATAGGTCTTTCTTGGCCTCAGCAAGCCAGATGACGGAGTTCCTTCGGGGACCTACGTCCCTCATTTGAAATGTCTCCGTGCACCCAGGACACCGTGGAAAGGCGAGTCTGTCATTCTACTAGGAGATGTAGCTCTCCCGGAAGGCATACGTTCGGTCCTCGAGTACAGCCTGAAAGTTTGCACAGAACCTAAACAGAGAGGTGAAAACATGGTGGCAAGCATCCAAGACATTGCTGCCAAGGCCCAAGAAGATGTCAGGTCTAGGTGCATTGAAGACTGTATGGGCGTACTAGTGAAAACAGGATCACCAAACACTAGGAGCTTTAATGTTTCCCACGTTGTTGATTTTTTTCGACATAATGATTTATATCTACTCATTTGCAACAAGGAAGGAGGATTTGTCGTGTCGTCCAAAGATATGTACCTTGAAAAAGCTCACAAGGTTTTTGATAAGAACTTCAACTGCTTGAAGAGATATAAGGCCAAACGGTGAAGGCGAAGGCACTCCAGTGATGCCATAGGATGGACTTAGATCAGTTGAGGACGTAGATCCCAGCTGCCAAAAATGACCAAATGCAAATGTTTTTCACTGCTAAAGCACACAAGGAGGGTTGCCCTTTTCGCGTAATAGTTACTGAAAAGGGTTCTAGGCAGGGATCTAGGTCTCGGTTTTTGTTACGTAACCTGAGCACACTTAAATTGATTGACCCTTTCTTAATTACCGATTTCGAGGCAGTAATTCAATATCTAACACAAGATGCGATGAAAGTAAAGTTCAGGCTTTCTCTAGACGTGGAGGACCTATTCTGCTCTGTACCACATAAGAATATGTTTGAGGCGGTAGGCGCTTGCATCGAGGTTAATGGCAACGTGGCCTTTCAAAACCAATGTGGGTTACCAGCAGAGTCCTTCCTGGAACTTCTAAAAATTTACCTTACATCCACCATCGTAATGTTCAACAACCATTCATATTTACGAAAGCAAGGCATTTGCATAGGATCCTGTGCTGCCCCAGTACTATGTGACATTATCCTTTCCCAGTGCGACCGTGACATATCCTAGAAACATCCCAACAACCTGGTGTCACGTGTCTTTAGATATGTGGATGATTACCTCGTACTTCTGCAAGAAAGACCTGCCTAACTTCAGTCAGTAACAGTCAACACCATCTAGTCTAATTTCTGTAAACAGGCCAAGGGAATGAAATTTACATATGTACTACCAACCGACAGTAAGCTTCAGTTCCTGAACGTCCAACTTCTTTCTGGAGACATCCATACGTGTTGGACTTGCTCACCACAGTCTAAGAAACGACTTCTTCAGTTTGATTCGGCCCATTCAAAAATCATAAAACGAGGAATTGTGCAGAGCTGTCTAAAAGCCGCTTAGCAAACGTCCTGCAAACAGGCAGCCAAGAAGAGCTTTCACAAGTTCTAACACTAGACGAGTCAGGATATCCGAATTTATTGTTGTTTGAGGTTGCAGAGAGCTTGGCAACTCCCAATGAAAGAAGAACAGGAAGTGCTGAAAGAAGAACACGGCCAGCAGTGGTTCCTTACATCCACAAAATATCTCATACTTGAAGCGGATAGCTTCAAGTACTCTCAGCCCCGGATAAATTTAAGAGGCTTTTCCAAAAATCAATAGACCTCAACAAATTGATAGTCTATGCACTGTACATCATAAACATAAGTATTTGAATTGCGACGTCAACGTGGTCTACGAAATTCCGTGCTCCTGCGGGAGAGTGTACGTCGGACAAAAAGGCCGCTGTGTCAGTGTGCGATTACGAGAGCATGCCTTGGCTCTTCAATCATCACCATCAGGGCATCTCGCCATCCATGTCAGAGACTGTGCCTGCACCCCTGTGTTCAATCAAACTAGAGTCCTCAAGCGCAATCACAGAAAAAAGGCAAGAGAGGTCTATGAGGCTAAAATCACTCACGGGACCAAATGCATAAGTGTGCCCTCTGCCGCACTGTCTATAAAAGAGCAGCAATATCTAGACATTTTTTCCTAAATCTAGCGGGTAACTGAAATCATTGTTTTTTCTTCTTTTTTTGGAGGGGTTAAGTCGATCATCAGTGTAGGTCGAAGTGTCTTATTTTTTTTTTTTTTTGAGTTTCATCGCATGTGTCACTTCGTTCGCCTCGTTCACGACCATTAGTGTAGATTGCTTTTTCTACATTGTCTTCTTTTTCATAGTTTAATCGCATTTGTCACTTCGTTTACCTCTTTCACGATACATACAGTAACTACCTAGTTGTGAGTAGCGTTCTTTCCCATCTATGTCTTTGGGGGGATCGGTGGCCGAGTGGGATAAAGCGCACACCCAGCTCGACGCGCGTGGAGCGAAAGCTCGCGCTGCAGAACCCAGGGATCCTGGGTTCGAGCCCCACCCCTGCCCGTTTCGATCTGGATGAGCATCGTACCGGCGTGCGGTCGTGTATCACTACTGCGTGGTGCACGTTAAAGACCCCAGGCTAGCGGTTGTACCGCACTGGCTAAATTGCTCATCTACAGCTGAGAGACCAGACGCCCACCGAGGCAGACTTACTTCCGGCTGTATAAACATACACACAACAATTTGCTTTGATCTATGTCTCCTTTCTGTGTTTTCTTTGCGCTGTATTGTAAATAAGAAAGAAGGAGAACTTAAATGTATCATTTTTATATTTATATGGCTTTATTATTTTGCTATGTGTATATCTGATAGACCTGGGGCAAAACAAAAGTTATATATTTATCCTTCTCTATTCCAAGCTCGTCATTGACGATAAGGTAAAGAGATTTAATGCGGTTTATTCTCCTTCTTTCCTGTAGGGTTTCCAGGCCTGCGTCATTACAGAGTTTGGTTGGAGACACCTATGAGGAGTACATATTATACACAAAGCGCACTGCTAGTGTTTGCATGCGCTCAAGTTCTGAAGCACAAGATAAGGTATGTGGATCCAAAATGAGGCTTCCATATTCTAGCACTTCATTTATTGCGGCGTGTTAATTGGGGTATTTTTGGAATAGTGTAGTGTTGCTACATTGTGGGAACTCGTAGGAAAAATATTATTCAAATATTATGATGTTAAATATTTTTTTAACTTTACCCCCCCCCCCCTTCCCCGCCCCCCGTGATCAACCCCTAGGAGGCACCAAGGTGGCCTTGGACAAAGCAAGTCAAGAGTTTCCCCGAAGGGTTCCGTCAGGCGAGCATCTTGAATTATCAAGGAGGAGTGAGTGCCCAGAAGCACTATAAGGCAAACACATCTTTAAAGCAGAGAAAATTAGGACTGTGTTTTTTTCACAATGGAGATGGAGCGACCTTTACGAAAGGAACTGTTGAGTCATCTTTCTCACTGAAGAAACAGTACTGCTGCTATTTTGTGACCAACGCTGATATGTCTGCTAGGTTTGGCTATTTCACTTGCCCTGCTGGTTTGTGTGGTTTCTGGAAGCATGTGGGTGCTCTAATGTGGTTCGTGTTGGATCTTCTTCGCTTCCGGCACCTCTATGTTCCGGATGAAATTGGGTGCACTCAACGTCCGCAACAATAGGGCAAAGGAACCTCAGCACGAAGTCTGAAGACAATAGAGTTTTCCGAGTGTATCTTCCGACAACAGAAAAATGGACAAGATGCAGCCAAGAAGGTGGGCACAAAGAAATCGGAAATTCCCATAAGCAAATCATGCCGTCCTACACTTGAGGCACTCAAGTTTTTCGTCGACGTTGAGGTCTTTGTGTGTTGCCTTATGCAGACAGATATAACTAGAGAGGCACACTCCTTAGCGAAAAAAGGGTGCATTTGAAATATGTACAAAGTGTTTTTATTACACATATTTTTCATATTAAACACATACCTTTTGGCTGCATTCAGCATGCGTTCAATATGCATTCTAAGCACGTCAAACATATGGTGTTAGTTATATAGCAAATATATTGCAGGCAAGTTTAAAATATACGTGAAGTGAATTCCAAACGTATTTACTACATAATAAGCACCAATGTTTGACGACATTTAGCATGCATTAAGGAGTCATTTCACGTACATCGAAAATAAGGTTTTCAACATATTGCAAATACATTACAACCAGCCATAAATATACGCGAAGTGCATTTGAAGTGCATAACAAATGTAGTTGAAATAATTATTTTTAGTCTACATGATACACGACGCAGTAATGAGTACATCACCACTTCATTTTTATAATGAGCCGTCGCACACTGTCGCCGCGAACCGGCGAGAATGGGTGGGCCGGGTCGTGTCGATGGCACGTTAATGTCGACAAAAGGCGTCCATGAAACGTGTATCCACGAAAAGTTGTCTATGAAACGTGTTGCGACGAAGCGCCGGGAAAATAAGAAAGATCAGCATTCTACTAGCCGTTGTCACTTGATTCAGACAGCTAATGGAAGGCGACTGCCGGTAGAATATTTAAGCACTTTTTCTCCCGTCTGCCGGAAAAATAGGCACTGCCTAATTCAAGAGGTAATCCAAAAGAGTACCCGTAGAAGAACGGCCAATCGTCGTTAGGAAGTTTGCAGTGCAGTGCAATATGAATAGCGGACTAATCTGTAATCCAAGATACACGTCATAAAACGGGAACAGCGCGAAAATAAACAAGGTACGAGTAGAAGGGGTAACGACAGACACGGCGCTGACTAGCAACTGAAAGTTTATTTGTGCACAAAACACGAAATAAACAGGAAAAACACACAAACAACCCGTCAAACCGATTCCACGCACACGCTTATCCGCGATCAGACGAGCTTTGCGTGGAATTGGTTTGACGGGTTGTTTGTATGTTTTTCCTGTTTATTTCGTGTTTTGTGCACAATTAAACTTACAGTTGCTAGTCAGCGCCGTGTCTGTCGTTACCCCTTCTACTCGTCCCTCGTTTATTTTCGCGCTGTTCCCGTTTCATGGTGTCTAACCAACTCGCCCAACTTTATGCGTTGTTGCCAAGATGCATGTCCTCGCGCGCAGAGTAACCACACCAACGCAAAGATAAGAAAGAAGGACTCCGTGAAGATTCAACACGATGTACCACAGGCTGTCATTTTCCGATCTGAACACTAAACACATCACAAGAATTGCTTTGGCCTCTTTGAAGAAATCTCGCTTGTCGCCAATATACGCGCACGACTTTCGGAGCACTGATAGCGTTGGTACACCTCTAAAACGCTGTACGGCAGCCCCACAGGCCGCAGCGCGCACGAAACTAGGTCAGCAAGCAGACATTACGAGAATGAAAACAGCTACTGAGTCATTCGTGACCTTTTTACCACGTGATCACGCTCCTGCCGTTACCCGCGCGCAGAGAGCTGAGTCAAGTAATAAAAGCAAACCGTTGATTGGTCCGGTGAGCGCACACCTTCTAACACGTTTTCATCTTAGGAAAAGGAAGAGCGAGGAATAAGAAAGCAGAGCTGCTCCAAGAACCGAACGTGGTTGCGCTGACAACTTGGGAAACCCAAGATTGCACACCAGCGAGAGGACCAGTCACTTGTGTCTTCTTGTATATTCATCCCCAAGTTGAGAGTGCAGTGGGTGCTAAGTGGCCTTGGCGTTCAGGCAGGCACTGTGCTCTGATTTATCACCAGTTTGGAGAATATAGTCACGGGACCCTTTAACCGGAGACACGTTTGGCCTAAAACTTTGGAGTTTAAGAGAAACTGCCCAGCCCAAAAGAAAACCAAAAACGGGAAGTTTGAGGATCCTATGTTTTACGCCGCCATATAACTTACGTCATAAATTGAAATGATAGATTCGCGTTTCTCAAATTCAATTTTGGGAATCTGTGCATCTTTGTGGCATTTATGATAAAAATTGGTTAAGCAATTGTACAGTTTCTTTGCCAAAAAATGTTTTTTTTTTTTTTTTTTTTTTTTTTTTTTATCAGCGAGCAGCGGCATTTGCGGCGCAACTTATTTCTGGGCAATATATTTTTTAGAGCGCAGCTCTTAAACGGCCGTTTCCTACTTCACGCCGTCGGCACTACCGCGCGTTGCATTATGGAACATTTCCCATAATGACGTCACGCGTGACATCACATGTGCGTCACGAAGGTCACTCATGAAGGTCACGACGAAGGTCACGACCTTCACGTGGCCTTCTCGAGTGACCTTCGTCAGAAAGGTAGGGGGAAGAGAGGAGGAGGACGAGGAGAGGAGGAGGAAGGGAAGGAGGGGAGGGTAAGGAGGAGGAGGAGGGGGAGGAGGGGAGGGGAGGGTAAGGAGGAGGAGGAGGGACATACCCTCCTCTCTGTACCCTCCCCTCCTCAAGAGCTGCGCTCTAATTTGGCATTACATAGAATTGTAAATGTCTTTCATTTTTTATTCGTAAATTTTAGTTTATAATGCTGTCGTCCATAAACAACCGGTGCACCACGATGTCAACACATGGTGGGGTTGTAGATTTGGAGCAGCTTAAACAAGTTTAATATCTCTAAAGGGAAAAGAGAGATCAGCAACAGCGCTTGCTGATTTGTGGAATTCGCAGGATAGTGAGATAATAGGACGTCCCTAAGGTAGCGCACAGCTCACAAGTATTTAACTAGACATTTGTTTCGGGTGTTAAAAAGTGTTTCTAATGTATATGTCCCCGTTCTCGACGCGGACGTCGACGGACATTATGCCGCTACTTACGCCCCTCTCAAAGTGAGTACTACAGTTGTCACGTTGTCACGACACTCTATCGCGCTACAGACTCGTATATTTAACCCGCATGCAGTCCCGAGAAAGCTGTTTCGAATGTCAGTGCACATGTCATCAGTGTAGACTGAGTAACGACGTAGCAATGGCACGGCGGAGCCAGGCAGAGCATGTCACCTAAACTGTTCCTACTTTTATAACAGGTTCGTAGATACTCCCATTTTAAAAGTTTTAGTAGCGACGACCGATTTGTCGTGGTTCTGCCGTGCCCCAAAGTGTTTCTTGAAACATGCTCGGAATGTTGTAAATCCGTCCTGCTGCTGCTGGCCGGTGATATCGAAGAAACTCCTGGTCCTGACTTCGAGGAAATGTTCAACCAACTTCTCCTGGGCCAGAAAAAAACAGGTGAGGATATAAAAAAAAAATTAAAGAAAGTCAAAGCCAATTTTCGTAAAAAATTGGAAGCAATTAACAGAGTAAGCCACTTAGATGAATCACTGAAAAGGGTACAGTGGCATGATAGGAAAATATCTGGCCTTGAGGAAAGTGTTAAAAAGATTAGCATCCTTGTCCAGTCACAGCAGGAGTAACTGATTGATCTGGCAGACAGAGGCCGTCGTAACAACTTGATTGCGTTTGGTATTCCTGAGGGCTTTGAAGAAACTGACGCAGATGTAAAAAAGAATGTGCTGACTGATCTTTTTGAAAACCTTATGGGTGTTAAGGTCAGCACAATTGAACGAGTTCACAGGCTTGGGAAAAAGAGCGCGAACAGGGCAAGACAAATTATCGTAAAGTTTTATGACTATAATGATAAGCTCGAAGGGTTTAGAAACTGCGAAAAATTAAAACGAACCAAAATATCGGTATCTAACGACTATTCGCCGGTCGCTTTAAGAAGACGAAAGCAATTGGGGGGGGGGGGGGGGGGGGGCGCGAGAAGTGACAAAGCCAAGGGTGTGTATGTAAGGCTTGTTCACGATAAGATTGTGATCGATAAGGAAATGTATTCGTGGGACGACGTAAGAAATTCTAGAATAAAACTTGCCACCGGGGCGACAAAACAAGACACGCATGAATGACGACCAAATAACTTAAAGCAAAGATTTGAAGCGGATCAATGTTAACGCACGGAGTTTTGTAAATCAAGTGGGGGAACTAGAACACTTGCTTATTCATTACGGTCCTAAAGTGGTTATCGTAACTGAAACTTGGTAGCGTCCTGAGATAACAGATAGTGAACTGCTCCCGCCAAAGTATAAAATGATACGTAATAACCGCGCCGCACGTGGCGCAGGAGTTGCTATAGACCCCTTTCGAAATTCCCGTGCCGATTATTAGAAGGTCGAAACCCCTGCACAATGGCGGCACAATACACATCGTGACACGTGCAAGTCATTCCATAAGATATCGAACGTCAGAGCGCAGTCAGTGCTAGGAGTCGACGAGCCAATCAAACAGTGTCGAAACTGCAACCATCACTGCGCTCATCGCCTTTTTCTTTGGGTCTGTTTTTTCTTCCGCTTCAACAAAACGCATAAAGTGTGCCGTGACGTTACGGCTTTAGTCCGCCATTGTGCAGGGATTCCACAGCTGCCAACAGAGGGCAGTATTTCGAAAGGGGTCTATAATCCTGAAAGAAAGTATTCACTTCGTTCGAATGCCAGATATCCCAGATAACGAAAGTGTCTGGAGCAAAATAAACTTTCTTGCCGCTTATTTTATCATTGGAGTCGTCTACAGGCCCCCGAATTCCTATTTTTCTTTCTGGGAGGCCATTCATGATTATTTAACGAATAACATTAAAGCGAACTCCCGCGTTATTATTGCCGGAGATTTTAATCTTCCAGAAATTAATTGGGATAAGCTAGAAACGGGATAAACTGATGTAAAAAGCTCTGAAGTTCTCTTGGATATCGCATTTTGAAATTGACTTGTACGATTGTGAACGAGAGCGCGAGGTGTGGATCATTGCTTGATCTTATATTTGTTAATAACCACGGATCAGAATACTCCATTTCAGTGGAGGATGGGATATCGGACTATAAGCAAGTGTTCCTGTGCATGAAAGACACCTTACCGCAAGAAAATATTAGAAAACCGCCAATCTGCATATGGGACTTCAGTAGAGCTGATGACGTAAGCATTTTGGATTAGCTAGAGATATCTTTGTGTACATTGCATGGGGCGATGGATGTCAATTGTTTGTGGCTTTGTTTTGAAAGTATTGTTAATTATTGTCTAGAACCCTTTGTCCCGAAAAGAAAAATACTTGTGCGGAAACATAGCCCCTGGATAAAACGCGAAATTATTCAGCTAGAACGGAAAATAAAACGAAAGTGAAAAAAGAAGAGAAATCAAAACGAGGTTACCAGTCTCTCACGGACCCTGAAAAATAAGTTAACACAGGCAAAGGAAAGATAGTACACAGAAATCCCAACTCAATTCATGAAAACTTCACCGCAAAGGTTTTGGCGTCACCTCGCCCCATCCCAAGATTCTTTAAAATATCTGTAAGTGAACAATGAAATTATTACCGACCATGGTGAGATGGCTTCTCAATACAATGATTTTTTTTCACTCGGTATTTCTTGACTGGCATTGTAACATACCGTCTCTGGAAAGTGTCTCTGTGGAAATGTCTCAGACTGATTTTAGCCTCTATATATCACAACAAGGTACTTTTTTTCTCTTTTATTAAACCTTGATAGTAAGAAGTCTGAATGCACCGACAATATTCCTAACGAATTTGTGCAACGGTATGCAGAATGGGTTTCTGAATACTTGACAATCATATTTCGTGCATCTTTGGATCAACATGTTCTTCCCACTGATTGGCTAAACGCTAGAGTCACACCTGTGTATAAATCTGGTAACAGGTATAACGTTGAAAATTACCGACCAATTTCTCTTACTAGTGTCTGCTGTAAGATACTAGAGCATGTGTTATCAGCTTATCTTTTTGATTACTCTGAGAACTTGGGAGCTATTAATCCCAACCAGCACGGATTCCGGCGGAGGCTTTTGACCGTCACACAACTGACGGAAAATATACACGATTTCACGACTTCGCTGGATGAAAAGGGCCAGACGGATGCAATCTGTCTGGACCGTTCAAAGGCTTTCGACCGCGTTCCCCATGCACAACTTATTCAGAAGCTAAAAGATGCCAGCATAAATTTAAAGGTACTGAGATGGATCACGGCTTACCTCACCAACCGTACTCAATTTGTCGATGTTAACGGTGCTAGATCAGCTACATTAAAACTCACGTCGGGGGTTCCCCGGGGGTCCCTGCTGGGACCGTATTATTCTTAAATTATGTTAATGACATCGCAGACAACCTTGGCCCTAAAGTTAGAGCCCGCTTATTCGCAGACGACTGCTTAATGTACTCTAGAATGACATGTCCTGAAGATCAGATCACTTTGAACAAAGCATTAAATTCCATAAATGAGTGGTGCAAGCGGCCGGAAATGCAAATTAACCCCACAAAAACTGTATGCTCAAGGATCACAAACAAGATTAAAAACTTTGTTGCTTATAACTACGAACTGGACGAAAAACAATTAACGTTCGTCAGCAATTTTAAATACCTGGGTGTAACCGTATCGAGCGATATTAATTGGAAAGTTCATATTGACAGGCTGTAGTCGAGCTCGTTGGTGCATATTACTAAAAAAGGCCAGCTGAGCTTAGGAAAATAGAATATAGAGAGAGACAGGCACCAGCGGTATGTCTGTCTCTTTCTCTTTCTATATTCTATTTTTCTAAGTTCAGCTGGCCTTTTTAGTACCATATCGACAATGTTCCGAGCTCCGCAGAAAGAAAATTGTGGTTCTTAAGACGTAACCTTAAATTAGTGACAGAGGAAGTAAAACTTACAGCTTATTTAACATTTGTACGCCCAGTCTTAGAATACACAAGTGCCGTGTGGGATCCATACAGAAAAAAAAACAAATTGAAAATTTAGAAAAGGTACAAAGAAGAGCTGCCAGCTTTATCACACCACAATACCGAAAGACTCCGTCTGTCAGTGCGATGCTTACTCATCTCAACTTGCAATCACTAGCAGAGCGTCGTAAAGTGGCTAGACTAAAATTTATTTGATACGAAAAAATAGTCTCAACATAGACTCACTGCGATATTTAAAGGCTCGTTTTACTAGAGGACTTAGAAGAAATCACAATGAACTGATAACGCCAATGAAAGCGCGAATCGACCCTTTTAAATATTCCTTCTTTCCACGGACTATAGATGAGTGGAACAGCCTGCCCCAAGATGTTTTTCGAGGGAACACCCTCGAGCCTTTTTAAGCCCTCCTGAGAAGTCTCGCCCAACAAAATAGTATCTAATTATTATTTTTTATGCGTATTCTATTCCTCTGGTTGCCTATACTTTCAATGCACTCTTGCGCTAAAATAATCATAAAATGTATTGTTCGTGGAATTGTGCGTTAACAAAATTGGTTGTTTTACCTATATCCCACTCCTGTAACGAACTCTAGGCCAACAGTATGAATACATAAATAAATAAATAAAGCAATTGCGCCGTGAGGGTCGACTGCTTGGGTTTCAAAACTATGGCTGTGTTCCGAATCTTACCCAAATAGATCCGCGTTACTCCGGCGGGTCGTGTCCCGTGACAGCAGAGATAGAGCAACGATGTTCTTTAGCATACTTGAAATATACTCGGGAAATATCTTTACTTATTAGATTTTGAACGCATTTTTAATACAGATTATAATATTTTATTATTACACTTTTACTATACATCCAGTCTTTTTTATACTGTATATCCAAAGTAAACTTAAACTGCATTTAAAATGTGTTCTAACGTATTTCAAACGCATTCCACTCTTAGCAAGTCCCGTGTACTTGGTGAATATTTGGGGTGAAAAACACGCTATTTAAACAAATTACCATACATTTACACGTTGAGTAATGAATAATTCGTTCAAAAATCGTGCGAGGTTGTAAAAAACGTGTTTTGGTTCGGTCATGTATACAGACATAGCCATGTAGCCGACCTCGAAAACACGCGTCACCCCCGGCGACGACCGCAGCATTCCCGGCTATCGAAGCATCGGAATGCTTGGGGACACACCTAGAAAGGTCCGTGGAGACACATGCCGCGGAAAGAAACATGTCTCGGAGACAGACAGGCACCGAAAGCAATTACGGCATGTCACGGGACGGGGCGAACCCCGAGCTTACGGCGCTTACCGTGCTCGCCGCCATTTTTTTCTAGTCGATGGCAATGAGACTTCCCTCTTGTCGCCCATGCTTGTATTTATTTTAGCGGTCTTGATAATAGTTTCTTACACACCACAAATAAAGTTATGGGTCTAATTACTCGTTCTAAACAGCTAAAATGGATATAAAAAGCGTGCCCTCGATCTGAACACGCGACATTGCTTCCCCCTTCAACTGCAAGCGAAGGTGCCGCCGCGTTTCATGCACCCTCCTCAGAATTTACGGCGCTTTCTGGTGGCCGCCTTATTAAAACTTTATACGAGTGTTGCTGCATCTGTAGGTCATCTTTAAGTAAGAGCTGACAGAGAAAATCTGGCCACGGCGCAACGCCGATGTACGCTGGAAGCTAGAGCCGGTTTGCTTTCGTTGTTTGTGTTTGGTCGGAGAAACTCTGGCAAAAACGCACGTTTAACATGGTGCCGGTATTGTTTTGGTTTGACGGCACGCGAGCAGCTCGTCGGTTTGCGAGCACATGTCGCGAAGACGTGACCGGAGAAGTGCCCCTGTTATGTTCCCGGAAGACGGAAAGTATCATTCGTAATCGTCGTGTGTGCTTTGAAAGCGAAGGGAGTCACAAGGTCCACGAGTGCGCAACCACAAGCCAAGGTTCGCGACAGCGCTGCGTTGACTTCGCCGATCTCGTTCTGTTTGGTGCAACACGGCGATGCGAAAAAGAGCTGAAACGTTCGTGGTGTGTGGTGCGGTGCTTGGAGGTAGAAAGCCACGCTAACACGGAGCGCGAATTGGTTGTTGTGGGGTTGAGGTGCAACGGGTTCAGTCCCGTCGTCGTCAGCTGATCCGGTCCAGCTGGTCCTGGAGGACGCAGCGAGCGTTTTTAAAAGTAAATCTTCCTTCGTTCCGTTTCAAAATGTACAAGATTCCAGACGCATACCTTGAGTAAAAAGCTGCGGGTGTTTTCAACAAAATTACGTCGTTTCATTTGAAGAATACGCTCCGGATTGTTGTCCTAAATCTGCCGTTTTTATGCTTCGTGTCGTTGGACTGCGCTTGCACAGCGACCTGTTTGCACAGCGACGCACACCGCTCGAGTAGATGATGAAAGGAATAAAAAACATTATTATTATTATTATTCGGTCCTGCAAACGACCGGTTATGCAGAATTTCAGGGAAACTTAAGTCACCACCGATATTTTCCTGTAAATCTCGTGTGAGTTTGTTGCGCACATCATGCGGTGTGAATAAATTAGGGCTAAGATTTCCTACCTGCCCACAGATGCATGAACTGAGACCATTTTTTATGTAGTGAACATAGTGCTTTTTCTTTACTTTGGAAAGAGGCGTTGGTGCATTTATTATGGTACAATCACTTGAGAGTTGAGAAATTGGAGAGAGCGAGAAAGCTTTCCCAACTTTGTCTCTTTTTCTCTCTTGCACTGCCCTAGTTTCTCAAGTTTCAGTTTCAGTAGGCATACGTACTAGCAGGTACAAACCGCTCTAAAGCAGGTTAAAGGCAGGGGAAGTTAGGACGGTGCGGACTCCGTGTTTCGCACTTTTCGCAGGGTGACTGGCTGTTGATGCTCAAGCCTTTCATCCGCGACTTGTCGCCAGCTGATCCTGCTGCTCAACGGTGAGGAAGCGGCGAGAGTGACCTCTGAAGTAAATGTAAATCCTCGTTTATCCAGTTATCCGGTGTCAAAGTGTGAAAGATGTCAAACGTGTACTGAGGGCGGGAACTACGAGCGTTTTGCCTTGCTTTTATAACCGAAACCAGAGCAACGAGATAACTGCCTTGCGTACTCCAAAATGACGGAAGCAATAAGTTTCAACAGGTCGAGTACGTCACCGGGAATGTAGGCGAGACGGTGCGCACTGTTTAAACGCTTGCAATATCCACGAGTGGTACCAGGAAAACGACGTTAACAGAGAAGGAGCTCGCGATTCAGCATAATGCAGTGCTACGGGCCCGTGAATCTTCAAAGTTCGGGGTGGTGGTGGTGTAAAAAAAAGACGCATCAGCACCACACCAGTGATCACGAATAACACCGGTCACAAACTCCCAAGCCCCGCCACTCCACTCGACGACTCGACACCGACACGACATACGACAACAAACTGCATCAAAACACCCCAAAAGTGAAGGCAGGTGAAGGCGTCTGCTCCCGTACTGCAACTAGCGGAAGTGAAGTGTTGGGCGGATGACCTTCCCAAGAAGATATAAAAAAATGCTTTGCGCGAGGATTATTTTCATTTATTATTGAATGCATAATGATAAAATCCCAATAATTTGGTTTTCTATCTGATTCAAGCTTGTCGGACAGCTCATAACACTGGTCGAGCATGAAAATAACAAAAATATAAACTTTTTCGTGACCGGTTTAAGATTTACTCTTAATAGATCGTTATTTTTCGCAACGAAGTAACATTATAAATTTTGCCTCCATACTTTTGAAATGCAAACAGTTTTTACATACGGCGGTCCATTGCGCCGTGTTTTGTGTCTTCTTCTTTAAATCTGTAACGGTCAGCGACCAAAGAGCTCACCCGCACATGTCAAGCTTATATACGCCGCGGGGAGGATAGCTCGTTGAGTAGGAAGTGTCTGTTGCTGTGTCGTTGTTGTGTTTGTGTATATGTCGGTGCTGTGTAATGCATGGTATTCGTGTTTTTTGTGATGTATATATGTGGGTTGGTGTCTACTCGTGATCGTTCGCAGCGTATTAGCAGACTTTTATATATATAGGCTGCTAGAAATCTCGCTAAGTGGCGTAAGTTACCACCCGATTACCAATAGTTTGTTCGAGTTATTTATCCATGTAAGTTCGGCATTTGTTTTTTTGTCTAGCGGCTCCGTCGTAAGTACCGACGCCGCCAACGACGCACGTACGTACCTTTGCACGTTTACCTTTGCACGCTGGGAGACTGTTTACTGTGTATAAAAGCATCGAACGAGAACAGACGCGTCTTGTGTACCATCAATTCGGCTGAAAGGCGCGCGGCTCGCTGGGCTCGTCTCTCGCCTGCACTTGGCTGCTGGCCGCCATGGTTCATAACTAGGGCTCCGTGTTTTCGGAAAAATCCGAAAAACTCCGAAAAACAGCCGCCGGTAAAATTTTGGTCAATTCGGATTTATCCGATAAACTCCGAATATTTGTAAGTCAATGCCACTCTCCCCCCGGCAAAAGAAAAAAGTAAAAGACTTTTTTTAGATGCGGAGCATCTCTTGCTCGGGTCTATGTCCCACGGCGTCGGCGTTGTAGTCGGCACTCGAACTACGCACGCGCAACTCTCCTCCTTCCCTCTCTCCAACAGCTGCGCGTTACTCTCTCCGCTCTTTCTCTCGACCAGCTGCGTGCACTACGCGTGCGTTCGCTTCTCCTCACACCGCGCGCGCACGCGCAACTCTCCTCCTCTAGTCTCCTCTCTTTCAAGTGTGAAAAAAAAAATAAACGACGAGCGGCGAGCGTTTCAAGTTTCTCTGCCGCGAGCCGCGACAAAGGCTCGCGTAGGGGGTAACGATAAGGCAGTCGGTGGCGCCATCTCTCGACGTCAGCACGCAACTGACTCCTTCCTCGGAACCAACACGATGCTCCGCATCACCCCATGGTTCCCCTCGGGAAGATGGTGTAATTTTTTTTTTTAGAGTTTGGTCAACACAGGGCCAATGGTCCTGGGAAAATTCCACCATAATTATCTTTTAAATCGGACCATTGTCAAAAGGGGTCTTGCCGCTTGTCTCTTCAAGGTTGATTCAGGACAACAGGTCGTTCGTTGTACATTCGAGTCACGACAAAAGCCACTCTTTTGGTTTCCAGTTAGGGCCATGCGATCTATGATTTAGAGAAAGGAAAGGGTATGTTTTAGTAACAGTGAAAGCTATGGACCAAAGGAATTTTATAAAATTGGGAAGAGGTGTCAGTTCAAACTCTCTATTACCACCTTAACCACCCCACCTCGCGCGGCCGCGAGCTTGATTGATGGAATAGGATGGGATGACTACGAGCTTCCTAGTGACTACCTCCGGGAGTTTACTGATTTTAAGGTATCGGCGTTTATCGAAGCGCCGCTTGTGTGCAACTTTTGTCGTGGATAAATTAGTGTTGCCAATGGCAAAGGCACCAACGCCAAATTCAACTGAAGATATTTCAATTGACACAAGCGCGTTTTGTTTTTTATCTGGCATACGTTTACATTCGGTTATTATTTATTTTAATAGGAAACACTGCGAAATTAAACTCCGAATTTCGGAAAATTGGGAATAAAAAAAAATGTAAACTCCAATAAACTCCGAATCTTAGGCAAAAAATAAACTCCGAAAAACGCCCTCCGAATTTGACGAAAAATAAACTCCGAAAACACGGAGTCCTATTCATAACGAACACGCTCAACCGTGTTTTGCGGAAGGCAGACACGGTGTATCGTGTTAAGTTTACACGGGACCTCATGTGTAGACAAATAACACACATGGCTGCGTGTTAAACCGAACACGTTTTGACGTGTCCGCTATGGGACAACGGTTTACACGTCTGAGCGTGTTATTTTTGCTAACAGTGAAGTTTTTGTTAAGGGCCTGCCCACCGTTTTTAAAGAAGCTCAAGCCGACATGTGATTTTATTGGTGCTGCGCTTTGTGAAGTTGCCAAATGTGGTTTTGTTAGAGTTCCTCAATCCATCCATTTCATCTATCCACTCCATCACGCTGGAGCAGGCACAGGATCTGGAGGTCCAAACACGTGGGCAAAACTCGGAAGATTTTTCGCAAGCCGAGCAGGCCACAATAATAACTGCCTCCCAGTTTGAGGACATAATGAGGCGGCCGGAAATCACAAAGAAATTCATCGTGACGGTGCACCCAAAACGTGCCTCCCGTACCACGAAGTACAAAAAAATAGGGTTGTTCAACGAACAGTCAGCTGAAATACGAAGAGCTCAAGAACATGCAAGTGTTTCCAGTGGGTAAACCCGGAAGTACCATTTCGTGCTGTGCATCCCGACACCTCGGCAAAAGTACAAGTGCGACCCTTTACGAATGTGAGGTCGCAGGACGAAAAACAGCTGCCGATAACTTCACGGAACACGAAGTGTTAGGGCTAAAAGACGTATGCCTAAGGAACCTGCACATCCAACGATATGTGCACACCAACACCACGGCCGTGTTTCGATCATTCCCGTGGCCAATTTTCTCACATCGACGTAGCAAGATATGCTTGTTTGCGCTTGAACGCATTCTCGTACAGCGAGTTTCGTCATGTATACCGCGTTAGCCTGATTGAAAATACCGATCGCAGAAAGCAAGGGTGTTAAGAAACTGGTGTACTAGTCTCAGTGGCTGTTCTCGAGGTTGCGAACAAATGCACGCAGTGAGCTGGCGCAGCGTCCGGCGTACGTCGATTTGCGTTCACTTGACCTCGCCATTGCGTCGTTTTCTCTCGCTCTTTGTGCCAGCAAAATCGGAGTTGTTTTGTTATTCAGTGTCTGATGTGTAGTGACGAGAAGAAAGGGGTACTTACAGCATCGCGCGTAAATGTGGAGCAATCCACGACGACATGAGCAATGGCGGTGAGAAGACGCTGGCAGACGACAGATGCACAACCGGCCGAAACCGAAACCGAAACTACCCTTTGACAGTCTTCTGCTCTGAGAGTGCACCTGAACCGCTAGGAACGCTGCTAGTATGCATACTGCCCATTTCGGAGCCGCGCAGTGGGGGACGGCGGGTGCATCACTGGGGCGCGTGTCGACCCCCCCCCCCCCCCCCCCCCTTTCTTCCAAGCCGCTCCGCGGCGGCAGTCAGTGGATAGCACATTATAAAATATTAACCCAACTTGGGCCATCCGTGCAAGACGCCTCTTGGCGCCCCGCCGGCGGCCAAAGTACGCCCCGCTCACCCCCACTCAGACTTGTTCGTAACGCGTTACAAGTAATGGATTACTTGTAATCGATTACATTTTACTGTAAATTTGTAACGCTTCAATTACTTCCTTTAAAGAGTAACGATCCTAGGAATTGAATTACTTTTTTGCTGTAGTCGATTACAAAATTACCGATTACAATTTCTCTCGATATTGTTTTTTCCTTTGTGTGTGTGTGTGTGTGTGTGTGTGTGGGAGGGGGGAGAGGTTAGATGTGCTGAAGTCACTCAGCTCTGGGCAGAATAACCCTGGGCAACGGTCAATTTTTTTTAACCATTAAGCACGGGATCTTGAGGATTAGTAGGTCACTTCACTATGCTTAGTTTCCTGGGTACATATTTTTTTCTTTTTTTTTGGCACACCGGAGAGTACGTCCGGCTATGAAAAATTACCTTATCCAGCCTCTTGGTAGTAATGTATTTAAAAAGCGCTCTTTTTATTTATTTATTTTTTTCACGAGAGGGATAGGTTGTGTTTCCGGAACAACTGAGTGCGAGACCCCAAGAATTGTGCGACCGTAATAAAAAAAGTTGAATGAAAAGTACCCTGGCAAGTTATCGATTACATAAGAGTAATTTTTCGATTACTTTTTCGAGGCTGTAATTGTAATTGTAATCGGTTACTTTTTACAGTGAAGTAATTGTACTCGGTTACTTTTTTTCAGTAACGTGTACAAGTCTGCCCCCACTGCATTTCGGTTGCTAGGTGATATACGTCAGGCGGCGGGAGTGCGGGGGCACGCATTGGACGCCCTCGGAAGCTCCTGCTTTGGAGACCTGTGGGCGGGTTGCGGTTCCCTTCTTCGCCCTGCCACCCCGTTCTTGGCGCACAGTAGTTACCGTTTCACCGGGCCGTAAGCCCACGATGTCGTATAGCCCCTGTATGCACAGTATGTATGAACAAAACCGAAATGGCTCTTTCGATTTGTGAGCATCGAGCGCACGCCCTTGATGCACACGCTAAGTGGCCTGACCTGCTTGCACCAGGGAGAAGGAGCGTTTCAGGAATGGTGACCCCGCGGAAAAGTGCGAAGAGGCTGCATTCACCGTGCTTTTTATAGTATACAACCGCTGCACGAAATGCTGACGCATTTCTTCGAGAATCAGCGTGGCAGCAGCAGCGATTTCGGCCCATTCCTTCTGTAGTCTTTGATACGTACATTAGCTATTCAGTAAGTTTTGTCCATCCGTTATATAACAGGTTACTAATCATTCCGTTCAGTCGAATCCGTCAAGTGCAGAGTGTCCTTGCGGAATAGTAAATTTCTTGTGCTTGTTTCTTTTTATAGACCACCTGCGTCTGACGTCGAATATATCGAAACTTAATAAGACGCCCTCTCGTCAATTGTGTACGACTATCTTATGTTGGGAGGGGACTTTGATTTTCTAGGCATTCAATGGGATGAAAGGCTTCCGATTACCTCGAATGCATCTGTGCAGTACAAAACGTTTGACACTTACGTTGAACTTTCTACGCGTTTCGATGCTAGATGAAATAGCGCGTTGGATCTAATATTCAGCAATGAAAGTTCTATTACATCACCTGTTTCAACTCTTCCTGGCATCAGCGATCATTTGATAGTGATCTTAAAAAATAAAGTGCGCAAAGAAACAAATAGCAAGTATGACCCCGAGGAAAATTCTTTTTTTAAGATAAACGTGACTATGCGAGCATGGCAGACGAGCTTTTTAATATTTTCCCTTCGTTCCAAGAAACCAGTTCTCATGTTGATATAGATACGTCATGGGATGTGTTTAAAACAAAGCTAGAAGCCCTCACTGACACTTAAAAATGTCCTCAAAAGTTATCACGCCCAGAAAACGGAGAGGTAAACCATGGATGAACAAAGAGCTACGAACTATTAGTAATAAAAACAGCCATGCATATGTGAAATAGCGAACAGATACCAATCCTGATACTCTGTGCCGCCTAAGAGAACTCGCAGCACTTCTTAAAAGTAAGGTGTCGTACTTCAAGACCATATACCTCCCCTCCATCGACGATAGATTAAAGCAAAACCCGAAGGAATCCTGGAAGTTCGTAAAAGCATCCAAGGAAGACACGACAGGCATTTTTCCTATCAGCGATTCAGATCGGCTAGTTGAAAATGATAAAGAAAAAGTAAAACTTTTCAACAACTATTTTGAATCCGTATTTTCGTCACCAATAGTTGGTGCCCTTTAACCTTTTTTTCTACAAGCTAGAGAAAATAGCATAACTGACGTCGAAATAAGCCCAAGACGGGATTCTAAAACTCATAAACAATTTAAATGAAAATAAATATAGCGGCCCAGACGGGATTTCAAGCCGGGTACTAAAGAAGTATTCGGGTATTTTGTCTTTTTTCTTGCACGCATTATTCGATAATTCTTTACCTTCTGGTAGACTACCCATGGAATTGGAAAAAGCGAATGTTGAGCCGGCTCGCAAAGGCGGGAAAAAAAAGAAAAGCAGAAAACTACAGAGCTATTTTCCTACTTTGTGTATGGTCAAAAATATTAGAACATATAATTAATGGCAACTTTGTGAAACATCCGGACAGACAGGCACGTATCCAGGGGGGAGGCCCATGGGGCCCGGGCCCCCCCCCCCCCCGAAATCTTCAATTTTGCTGGGACCTCCTCTCCCCCCTCCCCCTCATACAGCATTTTGTCATGGGCGGGCCCCCCCCCGAAACAAAATCCTGGCTACGTGCCTGCGGACAGAAATAATTTTTATTCCAAATGAGCACGGTTTCAGAAGCGGTATTTCGCGTGACACTAAGCTAGTTGAATGTTACCTCGTCTTTATCCAAACCAAGTAGGCGCGTGTGCGTGCTGCATCAAACAAGGTTGCAAGCATCACAACTGTCACAACTACGACGAGTTCTTCCTTGTGTGTGAGACGAAGATCAAGTTGGCCGTGCACCCGGACTCATCACGTCGGAAGATGACGCGGCATTTCAGGTCAGTGGGTGATTTCAAGATTTAAGGCGGAGTCATCTAGGCAGTACGGTTCTCAATCCATTCCCATCTCAAAAATGCACGAAAGTGGGTCGAAGCCTCCACTCTGACTGGTACCGGTTATTTCCCTGGCTACAGAAAAGTGTACAAGTTGACGCGGCTTTTGTTACTCGTGTAAAATGTTTTGACCCTAGCATATAATAAATCTGCGTTTGTTTGCGCTGGATAAACAAACTGTAAGAAATCTTTAGACACGAAGACTGGCTTTAAAATGCACGAAAACTCAGTCGCGCATGAGCCTTGCCATCGCAGATTTTCTACACAGGTATGAAACCCAGACGACCGGGCAAGTCAATTATAACCAACGTTACTAGAACCCTCAGTTGGGAAACTCACCGTTAAAACCTGGGCCGCTGGCGTCCACCGAGACCGAGCTAAATAAAACAACAGCGCCACTCTTTATCATTTATCTGTACTGTGGTCACCTTAAGCTTTTAAAAAGCATGTTGTTGCGTAAAAACCAACGGGAAAAACTGTTTCTGTAGTAACTTTATTGGAGATTAGTGCAAAATGAAGGGCGCGTCACGTTTTCTAAAATCTTTCGTTTGCAAGGTTTTGCAACACAAATAATTTTATTTTTATACAACCATGCCTCAGCGGTGATTTCAGGTAGCGCGTCCCGACTTAGGCGCATCTTAACTTCGGTAGTAATTCGCGGCGCGTCCGCTTGGGAGACGGGGGTGGCGCCCCTGAAACCCCTTCCACCGTATCTGTTTCGGCGCCAAAATGGCCGATTAAAGCCAAAATAGAAGTCACGTGCAGTTCCTCAAGTGACCGCTGCGGGAGAAATGGCGGCGTTGTGATCGCCATTAGCTCGGTTCTCGAGTACGGATCGGTGCCACTTTTTTAGAGCAGTCTCTATGGCAGCGTCCCACCTGAGTAGTTCTAGTAACGCTGATCGTAACAAATCTGAGCAATGCGCACTCTACGCACGTACAAGAAAACCGTATATATCTTGCGGCAGATGTTTTGATGTATACCGTCGTACAGAGAAAGAGAGGACATGACAAAAATGTCGCAAGTAAGAGCAAAGGAAACTGCCTCCAACTCTTCAACTTGATTGGCAAGTATGATGACATTGTGAACAAGAAGTTAAAACATTGAATGCCAAGTTCATTCATCATTCCATTCAAGAAGAGAGGCATTCTACGCTATTTGACGTTAACGGCAATTAAAGAAAGAGATGAAGGGCTCTCAGTGTTTTGCGTTGATGTGGGATGAAACCGAAGTCATCAGTAAGACGGAGGAAGTCTCGATTGTAGTGATGTGAAGCCATGTCCGAACATACGACGGCGCCAGTGTCATAGTAACATGAAACTCAAAGGATGTGCAGGCACTGTTGATGGAAGATGTTCCGCATACAGTTTATGTGCATTTCATGAACTACCGCCTAAACCTTGTCATTGTGGATGTGTGCAAAGCAGTGAAACCAACGAGGAATTGTTTCGCCCTGCTTGAAAGTCTCTACGCCTTCTTGAGTGGATTTGCCACGCACTCCTTATCTCCTTATTTCTAAACGTCCAAAAAAGGCTTCGTTTGCCCATAGTTGACCTGCTTGCAAAGCAGTGGCAATCGGTGGGTTTGCCAGGTCGCAGCATGCTCCACGATAATGAAAAGTTTCCTGCTATTCTCGACCCCCTCGCCAAAGTCATTGCGACGAAGAGCAAGCGGGCAACTGAAGCTCTGCTTAAGCAGATGAACTCGTGTTTTTTTTTTTTTTTTTATTAATATTTATGTCTCTTCATTCGATTCCTTAGCCGCCTGAAGATTGTTTTAGACTTTCTGCAAGACAAATACTTTCTCGCCCGAGCGTGCCTCATGGCGCGTGCATCCATTGACGACATTTTCGAGGTGAGAAATGCGCACGAACTACGGCTCACAGAAGTTGAAAATTAAGGTCAAATAAATTTTATTACTTTTAAAAAGTAGTATTAATGTTATGTGATTACACGACTGTGGTAATTTTTAACGTAACATAAATATTTTGGAAAGAACCTCGCCCTCTCTGCTGCCTTTGTTATCTGAGGGCGTTGTCCCTGCGCCAGTCAAATAATGTTTCCGATATCTTAACAGGAAAATGTAACATTAACTACAAACAAGCTCCGTAACACCACGTGCGCAACAACAACGCGTACTTTTCACTGTTCTAAAGCATGATCAGGCTAAGTTGGTAGCATGCCACTGCACTTTTGTCCGGAAGCTATCTCTCGCTGCTAGTTTAACTTCTCGCGTCAAGGCGGTGCCACCGGCATCTCTCGGCGCTTGCAGCTTGCATTGTCCACGACTGTACTTTTCTTTTCTCGGCGGCTTTCAGCCAGAACGCGAGAGTAACTTCGGGGTAAAGCAATCTGAAGACCCAGCTTGGAATCCTTTTATTTGTTCGAGGAAAAAAGAGAGCGGAGAAGCCGCGCACTGCACTCTCTTTACGAAATAGCTGTTACCCCGTTGTTTCTATTCTAGAAGGCGCTGGGCGAACACAACGGACGGATACGGTGACGCGAGCCACAACTGATGTCACTGGCGCAAACGAGCGGGAATGCGACACACCCGTGGCCATCTCGCGCCACCGGCGTCAGCCCTACCCTGGCTGCCAGTCCACGACATGCCACGTTTAAAAACCATGCGTCTCGTGTCAAAGATATTGAGCATGTTTTTAAGCCCCGCGGGATTATTAGGAACGCCATCGGAAAATCACAAACTTGGAAACAAGGTACAGCGGTGACGTTCTGCATTTCCCATTCCCTAACAGCGAGCTGGCTCCAATAACTGAAATGTATCGAAGTGTTTTTTTCGTACTAGAACAAGAACTTATATAATCCCCCGTGCCTATTCGCCGCTTCTTCCTTCTGGTGCGACTTGAACGAAGAAGTGAAATGAGAGAGCAAATATCCACACTGTGCTCGTGCAGTGGCAGCATTTCGGCAAAATATTAGGTCTTGCTCCCAGCTTTTCCTCGTACAAGGGGCAATATCGCAGATACGACAGATCCTTTTTTGTCTGTTGCTCCCTTTCCGCCGTAAAACAGGTAGTTCATCTTTTTCTGCAAGATTTTTTATTAACCCGTAACTAAATCAGGCGTTTTATCCCATCGTTTTACATTCGCCATGCGTGATCACAAGTACAACTTAGTTATACCTAATTGTAACACTAATGCATGTCATGAGTCATTAGACCCGAAAACTTATTTCGAATGAAACGACATATTGGCTTCCATGATCTCTGGTGCTACCCATCACATAAGTTAAAAATGCTATAACACAAGTTCCTGTTTGGAGTTGTCATGAACAAAGTGTATTACTGTCTTTTTTTAACTTTTGTTGCGCTCACTCTCATCTGTTAAACCGACAGCCCTGGGGATATCGAAAAGAGTTATTACTTTTGAATTTTAAATATGCTGTTATAACAACCCTAAAGGTATTGGTGTTCGTACAAGCTGTGAGCAACCTGGTGATCCACAAAGCAAAGGTTCAGGAGTCCGATGTATTATTCCAAGCATAGCCGATTTGCCATTCAAGAGGATGATTCGTTGGGAAATGAAAACACTCCCTACATACGAGAGGAAATTACCGGATGAAAGAAATACTGAAAAGAGATAAGTGGAAAGGTGGGCGATTGGCTCACCCGTTTTTGGCAGCAGTGGTGGGATGAGCGAGCTGCTGACGGTTATCCACCGGGGTCCATGACGTCAGGTTCTGGCAGGGAGTCTCGGGAGTGCTGCTCCGCACTGGCAGAGCGTTGCGCAACAGGCAGCAGCCATAATGGGTCACGTGACCGCGTCCTCTGCCTCGTCCCCTTCCCCAAATCGATTAGGGGCCGGAAGCAACCAAAAGGAAACGGAAAGCTCTTCCCTTTCTCTCTTTCTCTCTTTCCTCTTTTTCTTTCTCGCGTTGCATCATCCGAACGAGTGTCCGTGGAAGTCTTGGGTACGAGCTTGAGGACTTTTCTCGCAGATGGCACCACATCAGAACGATAGGGAAACTTTGATAAATACACCGATTTCGAAGATTTTGGCGGATGCGTCAGGAAACATGGTACTGGATATATGCGAAAAGCATCACTCGGTTCTGGTCAATAACGACTATATGTGAAGAATAGATGCATGGAATTCTGGAATCTTATGTTTTACAATGGACTATTGCATTTTATTAAGAAAAGTATACAAGAAGCCGAAGAAGATGAAAGATAGAGCCAGCGGTTGTGGGGATGCCCAATGGCGATTTGTTTAATTAATTTAACCGGTACTGCTTTTCTTCTTTTTAGTAGGCGCCTCTTGCCAGGGAGTCAATTGGAAGTAGGATCATTGTACGAGGTAATCAAAGAACTCATTATCTGCAGCGGCCTACTTGAGGTATGAAGCGGTACACCCAATAAGATATGTTTCAAGTACTTGCAATGTATCTAAACATCAGCGCTAACTTTTATGCGGGATATTTCGTTTCAAATTGTGCAGAAAAAGTGGCCGTGTCTCGAAACTCTCGGAAAAATATATACGCTGGGCAAATTCTTCACTGGGAATGAAACGGAAAACAGTTTGCTTCATATTTTTAGTTTTCCACGTTTCTTTTCCTTCTAAGGTACGAGAGTCGGATTTGGAGATTTAAGCGATGGACACCGCTCCGCCAGCGCTTCGCTGGGCTGACGGAACTTCCCGCCGCAACTAAACCAAAGCTTGTCACATTGCTTTTTAGGCTACATTGGAAGCGCTAAATGTTCATAAAAATGTGTTGTTATTTGTATCTATTCTTGTAACATTTTAGAGTCTGACCTCTTGACGATAGTGTACATACCTGGTTTGGACCAGGGTGTCGAACCGAACCCGAACCCGAACCGAAAACCGGAACAAAACCGTTATTTTTGACCGAACCGGTACAAAACCGAAACCGAAATCGAACGCTTCATATTGAACCCGAACCGGAAACGAAACCATAATCTGATGTGGCGGTTACCGGTTCAATGAAAGCGGTTCAGGGCAAATTCCGTCAATAATTGGTTGCTGGTGTATTTCATTCTTACACTATTGCCAAGACTGATCCTACATACTGTCAGATATTTTTACATTTCGTATTTATTGCATGTGTAATAACAAAATACATCATCATCAAAAGCAGTGGCACAAAGAGACCGCGTGGTCAGTGAGCTCGCTTAGTTTCCACCTCTACTTAGGCATATGGAGAGCTTCAACTTAACTTTATATCTTGGATTGAACCTGGCTGCGCGGGTAGCGGCGCGGCGATTTTAAAGCACCGCTTGGGCTTCACCGCTTGGCTACAAAACGTCCAAGTGTCGGAGTGGATTGCGCCACTCTAGGCACGGAGGCCTACGCGTCCGCGAATGTTTGACCTCAAGATGGACCGTAGTTGCACTCGATGAGCCATTTAGGCAATCGAGCACCGAGAGCGCACCACGTGAATTTCCGCTTGAGTGCAGCGACACGCTGAAGGAAGGTGGGACAAGTACCACGCTGCATCGGCAGTACAGTTTGTAGGACCGCCTGTGGTTCATTTCAATGAAAAACAATCTTTTCTTCAACGTGTTCGGAGTGTTACCTAACAAAAAAAAATAACATGGGTCGTCGGATGCAACGTTACTCGGCGATGATTCGCGGACGTGCCGCACCTTGGAAGGAGGCCGGGGGGAGGAGGGAAGGGGGGGGGGGAGGGTTAGAAGAAAATGTTTCTTTGTATATTTTTTTTTGAAGGTTTGTCAGACTAGCCAGGCCAGCATGCCGTTTGTTCAACCACTTTCTCATTTTGTTTAAGTCCTCTTTTATCGTCTTCAACTGAGCATTCGAGAAACGTCGTTCGCTGTGGCTGCATTAACAGAATTTTTTCGGTAACTGACACATTCAAATGTGAGTAACTGTTTATATAATATTATCACGCACTTAACATTAATATTTCATGCTATGTAACTGGTTCTGAGTCCCTCAGACGGGTCATTGCATATAGCGTTGTTTGCGATAAAAAGTCAAAGTGAGAAGACAAAGCGGGTTCCGGAAGAAATGTCCCCGGAAAAACGTCCCCGGAAAAAAATGTCCCCGGAAAAAAAGTCCCCGGAAAATATGTCCCCGGAAAAAAAAGGCCCCAGGTGGAAATAGGAAAAAATGGCCCCAAAGGGACATTTTTTCCACTGCCGAACGATCCGCTTTTGACTTCTGAGTATGAACCTAGAGTGTGTCATTTCATTCCTGATTTTGTAACATTGCATCTCAACTGTTTTGTCTTATGTTTTCTCATTGTGAAATAAACATTTATAACACTTCTAGCCAAAACCAAATTATTGTGTTTGGGAAATTTGTAGAAGTCTTTGTGTACCATTTCCAAATAGGTAAAGAGCGCGACGTTTATGTTTGCTTTCCATTGTGAAATAAACATTTATAACACTTCTAGCCAAAACCAAAACTATTGCTTTTGGGAAATTTGAGAGGTACTTGGTACCCGTTTCCAAATAGGTTAAAGAGCGCGACGTTTATGTTGCTTTCCATTGTGAAATAACATTTAGAACACTTCTAGCCAAAACCAAACTATTGTGTTTTGGGAAATTTGAGAGGTACTGTGTACCATTTCCAAATAGGTAAAGAGCGCGACGTTTTTGTTTGCTTTCCATTGTGAAATAAACATTTAGAACACTTCTAGCCAAAACCAAATTATTGTGTTTGGGAAATTTGAGAGGTACTTGTGTACCATTTCCAAATAGGTAAAGAGCGCGACGTTTTTGTTTGCTTTCCATTGTGAAATAAACATTTATAACACTTCTAGCCAAAACCAAATTATTGTGTTTGGGAAATTTGAGAAGTACTTGTGTACCATTTCCAAATAGGTAAAGAGCGCGACGTTTTTGTTTTGCTTTCCATTGTGAAATAACATTTTATAACACTTCTAGCCATAACCAAATTATTGTGTTTGGGAAATTTGAGAGGTACTTGTGTACCATTTCCAAATAGGTAAAGAGCGCGACGTTTTTGTTTGCTTTCCATTGTGAAATAAACATTTAGAAACACTTCTAGCCAAAACCAAATTATTGTGTTTGGGAAATTTGAGAGGTACTTGTGTACCATTTCCAAATAGGTAAAGAGCGCGACGTTTTTGTTTGCTTTCCATTGTGAAATAAACATTTAGAACACTTCTAGCCAAAACCAAATTATTGTGTTTGGGAAGTTTGAGAAGTACTTGTGTACCATTTCCAAATAGGTAAAGAGCGCGACGTTTTTGTTTGCTTTCCATTGTGAAATAAACATTTAGAACACTTCTAGCCAAAACCAAATTATTGTGTTTGGGAAATTTGAGAGGTACTTGTGTACCATTTCCAAATAGGTAAAGAGCGCGACGTTTTTGTTTGCTTTCCATTGTGAAATAAACATTTAGAACACTTCTAGCCAAAACCAAATTATTGTGTTTCGGGAAGTTTGAGAAGTACTTGTGTACCATTTCCAATAGGTAAAGAGCGCGACGTTTTTGTTTGCTTTCCATTGTGAAATAAACATTTATAACACTTCTAGCCAAAACCAAATTATTGTGTTTGGGAAGTTTGAGAGGTACTTGTGTACCATTTCCAAATAGGTAAGAGCGCGACGTTTTTGTTTGCTTTCCATTGTGAAATAAATATTTAGAACACTTCTAGCCAAAACCAACTTATTGTGTTGGGAAGTTTGAGAGGTACTTGTGTACCATTTCCAAATAGGTAAAGAGCGCGACGTTTTGTTTGCTTTCCATTGTGAAATAAACATTTAGAACACTTCTAGCCAAAACCAAATTATTGTGTTTGGGAAATTTGAGAGGTACTTGTGTACCATTTCCAAATAGGTAAAGAGCGCGACGTTTTGTTTGCTTTCCATTGTGAAATAAAATTTATAACACTTCTAGCCAAACCAAATTCTTGTGTTTCGGAAGTTTGAGAAGTACTTGTGTACCATTTCCAAATAGGTAAAGAGCGCGACGTTTTTGTTTGCTTTCCATTGTGAAATAAACATTTATAACACTTCTAGCCAAAACCAAATTATTGTGTTCGGGAAATTTGAGAGGTACTTGTGTACCATTTCCAAATAGGTAAAGAGCACGGACGTTTTTGTTGCTTTCCATTGTGAATAAACATTTAGAACACCTCTAGCCAAAACCAAATTATTGTGTTTGGGAAGTTTGAGAGGTACTTGTGTACCATTTCCAAATAGGTAAAGAGCGCGACGTTTTTGTTTGCTTTCCATTGTGAAATAAACATTTATAACACTTCTAGCCAAAACCAAATTATTGTGTTTGGGAAATTTGAGAGGTACTTGTGTACCATTTCCAAATAGGTAAAGAGCGCGACGTTTTTGTTTGCTTTCCATTGTGAAATAAACATTTATAACACTTCTAGCCAAAACCAAATTATTGTGTTAGGGAAGTTTGAGAAGTACTTGTGTACCATTTCCAAATAGGTAAAAAGCGCGACACTTAACACAAACAAGCGATCGTTAGATGTTTTTATAATTTTCTTATAGAAACGAAAGGTTAATTGTCATTAAGAGTGCTTATTTGTAGATATTATACAGACGGTAAAATTTCGTTCCCACTAATACTCTTTCTAAGTAAAATGTGAAAATACGCCGATGTCGTGTTCGCGCTAACAGTGTCGCGATGTGTAAGTATTTTGCGGAATTGTATATTTCCTTATTTGTTGGGGCCGTTTTTTCCTACTTGCCACACGGTGCCTTTTTTCCCAAGGACATATAACCGGACCGCCCGAAAGCCATAAGGATCAGAGAAACCCAGAGATAGAAAATCCTTTGGGGACATTTTTTCCTACTTTCCACCTGGGGCCTTTTTTTCCGGGGACATTTTGTCCGGGGACTTTTTTTCCGGAGCCATTTTTTCCGGGGACATTTTTTTCCGGGGACATTTTTTCCTACACCCGTGTGACTCATGTCGCATCGGTCGCGTCGTACTGGCGTCGCAGGTGTTTCGAGCGTACGGTGAACATAATGTAAAAACAGCGCAAACAAACACTGACGAAGGAGAAGAAACACGCAGACGGGACAAGCGCTGACTCGCAACTGAAACTTTATTACTTGAAAATGGAAAAAAAAAAATAACATAAAACACACACACCAGGAAGACCCCAAATCAGCACTCTCACTCAGACATGCACGTGTCAGCCCCTTCCCCTATCAGCACCATCACATCACCGCGTAGCCAACTTTCACCCTCTCACGCATAAATTCAAATTCTTTTTGTGAAAGCGTTATTGAGGCCTCACTCACACACCGATCCCCCAGAGTGACAATGTGAAAGGCCTCGAGCACTTCTCTCGCCAATCTATCTTTGTTTCGTCCTAATACTGCAGTGTCAGGGAAGGACGGTTTACACTTGCATACGTTGCAGTGCAACGAGAGGTGCCCTCCAACCGTGGCACTAAGGGAGTAGTTATGCTCTCTAAGCCGATCGTTTAAACATCGTCCTGTCTGCCCGACGTAACACTTATTACACGAGAGGGGGATCTTATAAACAACCCCCTCACAGCATCTCACGAACGGTTTCGCATGTTTCTTTCTGCACTCTCGTTTTGGGTGCCCTTCCGCTCTTGTTTCAATCCTAGAGCTGAGGGGGGCTGAAAACACTACCGGTATGTTATATCGGCTTCCGACCTTCTTTAGACTGGGAGATCTTGTGGATATACGGGATCACTACAGGCCTTTTCTTTTCTACGCTGGGCTTATCCGCCTGGGATCCTTTAGTCAGCTTCAATAATGCACTTGCAACGTCAGACAGTAACGCCGGTGGAAACCCCGCTGCTCGCAACCTTTGCACCTGTGTCCCAAAGCTCTCAGAAAGCGTATGAGGGCACGACTTTTTCAAGGCTGCACCCAAGCAAGAGAGTGCTATGCCCCTCTTAATCAGTTTTGAATGAGCCGACCTGTAATCCAAAAGGCCCTTCTCAGATCGCGGAGAGTAGCACCAACACATGTGACCCTCGCTGGAGCGGAGGGAGAGGTCAAGGAACTGGAGAACCCCTCCTTTAGGTACCTCCACAGTAAACCTGTCTGGCACCGGACTCTGTATTATCATCCAACAACAGCCACCGTCATTATATGGGCGTGTGCAGTGCTCCACAATATCTGCCTTTCATCGAGGGAGCCAGAACCGGAGCTAGACTCTGACCCTGACAAGCCAGGGTTGGAGTCTGGGCCGAGCTCGGACGGTTCTGAGTCGAGCTCGGAGGGGTCAGTGGCAGATGACGAGAGGCTGGCTCCTGCCCACCTTCGGGTCAGCCTCTCGGACAGGGGGAGGGCTCTGAGGCAGCGCCTTGTTGCCCAGTTCCGAACCCGCCACAGCCGTGCCTCCCCGGAGCCCCACGCAAGCCACGGTGACACTCCCACCCACCAGGGACACCACCAGCACCAAGGAGTCCGTCGCCACAACGGAGGTCCCGCCCATCAGGGACACCGTCGGCGACAGGGAGCCCCTCATCGTCCTCGCCACGGTGGCACTCCCGCACACCAGGGACGCCACCGGCGACAGCGAACCCCTCGTCGTCCTCACCTCGACTGACGCCCTCGCCACCAGAGAAGCCCTCCCCGTGGCAGCATGTACTTCACCTGTTGCTCCACAGTCATGGCTGTCCATAAGCTCCACAGTGTCAACTCCAACGCCTTGCGCAGTTCGTCGCACAACCACCGCACTACCTTTACGGACATGTAGTACTGCCTCCGAAAAGCTATTTGGTGCACCATGGTGATGTTGATAGAGCCTCTTTTAATTTGCAAGCCGGGTGCATAAAATGCGTGGGACAATAACTGAAGGTTTTGTAGGGTTATGTAGCTAGCCAACGGGGCATCTGGCTCGCCCTTGGAGGAAACTGAAAAATCAATGAGGCTAATGGTGAGACCCATTTTCCTTTTTTTACTGCAATATATTGTTTGTATCGGGTTTGGACATCAATTCATTTTCTCTACACTTCCATTGCCCTGCTCCATTTTACAATCTCTTATGGCTACCACAGAGCCAGGTGTATTACTCGATAATCGCAAATTGGATTTGTGTCAGTTTGAATGTATAAAAAAGACAACAAGCAGTTTCTCTTTGACAGGGCTTTCTTTTTTTCATAACAATGCCGTAACGTGAAAAATAAACATGTTTGAAAACACAGGTTGCAATACTTTCTTGGAAGTGAAATTGAGCATGGACTAGTAAACACCGTATAAATTCTTTGTCATTATCCAGGATATATCACATACATTATTTCACACTTCACTTAATTCAGCACACTGCCATTTCGTTTGTGTTTTGTCACTCATGGAAGCATGACAGATAGAGGCATGTTGAGATCAACAATGATATAAGAAAACAAACAAACAAAAGAACACTGGGACACAGACGAAGGAAACAGGACAAGACGCTCTCTCAACTGAAGTTTATTGAAAATTCAACTTCAGTTGAGAGTGTGCCTCGTCCTGTTTCCCTTCGTCTGCGTCCCTGTGTTTTTTTGTTTTTTTTGGGGGGGCGCTTTTTTGTTTGCAATGAACCAACTGGCCCAAATCTCCACTTTATTGCCCGGAAGCCAGTTTCAGGCGGGTGGCAAGTTGTGGCTAGAGTGCAGACCTCTTGGTTTCAATTAAAGAAAACTACAAGTATAAAATTCCGATGGCACAAGCCACTTGACACCTTTGACACCTCTACACTATGAGTAGACTACGCAAATTACCTCGCCTGTTTCGCCAGCTCCGCAGCCCGCGCCCGCGCCTTCAACACCCGCACGGCCCAGTAGCGTTTCCAACCTTTCGGCTCCTACCTCGGAGGCCCGAGGAAGTTGAGCCGGGAGGTTAGCTCCTTCCAGAGACGAACTTTGTCGTCTCTGGACAGCGCCGGGCTCAGCTCAGTTGCGCCGCGTACCAGAGAGGCCACATCCTCCCGTTTCTTGAGCCGTCATCTGCGACAGTGATTTGAACTATGCTCATCCGCGTCCCGCATGTTGTTCTAACCTTTTATGCGAGTTTACTCCATCTAATATTTTCTGATACCGCTACAAAATCAGTTGTTTATTTCAATAGAACACGTGTATTTTTTTAGTTTGACAAGTTTCTTTAAAATAGAGCAAATGTGAAGGTCGCCGCCGCGAGGGATTGGCTGCCATCGCTTCACTAAAAGCAGGAAATGCTCCTCCGGTTGCCAGAGAAACGGACGCTTGCGTAGGGACTAGGTTCCAGATAGGTACGGCCGGGAAAGCGTAGGTACGGCAGGGGGACAGGCTAGCGTAGCTACTTCCGCTCTTCGGGGGTTGGCTCTTGACGCCTCTCAAGTGAGTGACAGACATAGAGTTGTAATAACTCTATGGTGACAGACGCCAATCTTGCTATGTCGTCACGGCGTCAAAGAGGGCGGTTTCGCGGTGCGCGCCGTTGCTTGGTTACGCCACTCCTGCCGCTACGTCACTTCTGTTTCTAGTTTCTCGAAAGTCCAACATAGGTAGGTCCCCAGTAATACTAATTTTTTAAAATATAAGAGACCCGCTTATTTTCGGGAAGGAATAAAATGCTTGACTTAAAACCGTTACACGGTTACCCAGGGTTACGACCAACGAGAGGAGTCGAGGCGTCGGGCTACGGGTTGCTGCGGAGATTGTGGAGAATGCGTTTTTGGCGTTTCAATTCGAAGCTGATAATAAAGCACCCGCTGTGTCTTCATCTTTGCCCCTCCGGAGAAGACAGTGTTAAAAAATAGGGTGTCTGTTCCCTTTTATCATGCCATCTCACACAATGTCAGGTCTGTGGCGTCAAAGTTTGGTGTTACCGTTGTGTTTAAAGCGCAGATCAAGCTAGAAAGGTTGACGCCTTTTTCAGGGGCGGGTTTGGGGTGTACGAAAAGGTAACCGGACAAAAGCTCACCGGACAAAAGCTCACCCGTTTTTTCACAGAACCGGACAAAAGCTCACCCCATATTTTTTTTTTTTTTGCTACCCGGGCGAAACACGGGCTGGGATAAAGTGCGGACG
The DNA here is from genome assembly GCA_013358835.2 of Ixodes persulcatus. NCBI lineage: Eukaryota > Metazoa > Arthropoda > Arachnida > Ixodida > Ixodidae > Ixodes > Ixodes persulcatus. The sequence continues at coordinate 282,547 of JABSTQ010008418.1, read as the reverse complement.
CGATGGACATTGCGCCATTTTTAGGAGAACTGGCATCCCACCCATCCCATGAAAAGCTGTCGACACATAAGTTATAATAGGCAGAGAAGCAACGATTTGGGACCAACATTTAGGTCATTGAAACTGAGCGGAGCTGAAAAGATCAAGCTTGCTTGACTCAAGGTATGCCGGTGCACCCTTGTGCCACACCCAAGAAACTTCGTGAACCGGAGTTTTTGAACCCGAAGAGTGACCGAAGAAGCGAAGTCACCCTTCGGTGACCTCGCTTTGTCATTGTGCTTATGTCACGCTAAACGCGCACATAAAGGTTAGGCACCGGGTCCCAGAAGTTTGTCGGCCACGCCTATCCAAGCGTCTAGAAGCTGACTGAATGCCTACAAGAAAATCAGGCGCTCGTTGCCACGGCATTGACACAAGCCCAGAGGGGTGAACCCCAAGAGAAGCGGGTGCGAAAAACCACTCTGCGCCTGCAGAATTGTCTGAAAAATATTTTCGAGGGGTTCCAGGTACACCCAGATCTGCCAAGACTGCTGGAGCTAGTAAGGGACTGCATTCGCTTCTAACCAATCAATAAATAAACTTGTTTCTACTCTAATCAACAAACCATGCGCCTGTGAGATTTAATTTATTGTTGCATTTTAGTGTCGCACGCATGAACCTAAGTTGTCCGCGCTCCTGTTAAGACCAACATAAAATTCTCTTCTGGTGAGCTTTTGTCCAGGTCTGTGAAAAAATGGGTGAGCTTTTGTCCGGTGAGCTTCTGTCCGGTGAGCTTTTGTCCGGTGAGCTTTTGTCCGGTGAGCTTTTGTCCGGGATTCGTACGAAAAAACACCGGGATCCCGCGGTGCCTTGTCAGGAAGAGGTCGTATATAATATTCCTCTGCGGTGCGGTTTTTCCTACGTAGGACAGACTGGTCGGCGTTTAAACGATCGTATAAGGGAGCACAAAAGGGCGGTTAAAAATAATGCACCGAACTCTAAAATTGCTAAACATGTAGTCGAATGTAACAACTGTGTACCAGAGTGGGAGGGCACTGAAGTCTTACATAGAGAGAAGGATAGCCATAGGAGAGTGTTAAGAGAAACTATGCGTATTTTAAGCTCCGGGAACTGTATCAGTCGACTTACATTATCCCTTGATAAGGGAACAAAAAAGTTTCTAGGTTTATATATATATATATATTTTTTTTAGATGGGTCAATTGTTTTGCGGTTCAGGTCCTTGTCTTCCTCTGGGTGTGGTTTTTTGTGGTTTCTTTGTCAGACAACCTTGTTTGTCTCTTGATAAGGGAACAAAAGAGTGCGTAAGTGTTGCTGCAGGTTCAGTCTGACCAAGCCAAGTGCGGAAGAGTCTTGCATTCCCTTTTCGAGTTAGTGTCCCTTTTTGTTTCGGGCGTGTATGCTTTTGTGTGCGTTTGTCGGTAGAGGTTGGGAGAGTTAGGGAAGTGGGCGAGGAGGTCTTTTGAATTCTGATGGAGGTCTGGGACATGTATAAAGACGATGGTTGTTTAATAAATTTCAAGCTGTGTTAGGGACTTCGTTGTTCTGTCTGTTTTTTTTTTTTTTTTTTTTCCCTACGATCAGGGTTACTATGGATGTCATTCACCAGCTCGCCTGCGTTTTTTACCTTTCTTAACTGTGACCTAATTTGCAGATTTTTTTTTAGTCGACTATGTTTAGTATCGCTTTTAAAATAATACCACGTGTAGAACCTTTCATTGCCTTTCAAATTAAGCAAAGTTTGTGCCTTTATTGTGTACGAGTACTGAGATATAAATTATGAAACAGAGAAGGTTTTCCTTTTTCGTTCAATTTCAGCACGCTGTATATAAAAATAAAATATTTTTATTTTATTTTCCCCGGCACGTTTTCTTCACACCCTTCTTTTACCCAGAATACATTCCGCTAGAGTTATATGCACTGGTTTTGAGTTTTAAGCCTCTAAATATGATAAAAATGATTCTGTTCTCTTATCAAATAAATTTCGCCTTAAAAATATAAAATTTCGCATTAAGAAACCTAGGTTTCCAATAGGAGGTGTATTTTACTCTATTTTACAATATTATACTTTGATATTTCTAACGTAGTATAGATTATATAGCGCATAGGGTTTAGGCTTGAGGCCTCGCCAATCATGGCACCGGCGGAAATTGTCTCAAGACCCGCTTTCGGCAGTTGCGATTTTATAGTGTTTATACGTTTGGAATTGCAAACTTGTTATTATACGTCTAACTACATCAATGTCTTTTATATGATTATTTATTAAACGTCCCTTAAATTATTATAATAAAGACTAAAATACTGTAAACGACTAAATTTTCGCGGGCTCAAATTTTCGCGAATTGGGCCAAAGCTGAAAATTTGAAATTATTCGTGGGTTCTAATTTTCGCGAATCGAGTGTAGCTTCCGTAGCGTTCACATATTGCCAGAATTGTTCGCGGGACGTATTTTTCGCGAATTGTAGGCAATTCGCGAAATTCGCGAAAATTGGGTCCTCGCGAAAATTTAATAATAACCCATAAACCCACCACACATATCCGCATTTGCTCTTTTTTAGCATTTTAGAGGCTTAAAACTAAAAACCAGTTCATATACCTCTAACGGAGTGTATTCTGGGTAAAAGATGGGTGTGAAGAGACCGCGACGCGAGAAACAAAAATAATTTTTTTTTTTTTTATACAGCGTGCTGAAACTGAACGAAAAGTGAAAACCTTCTCTGTTTCATGATTTATTTCTCAGTACTCGTACATGACAAAGGCACAAGCATTGCTTAATTTGGAAGGCAATGAAAGGTTCTACACGTGGTATTATTTTGAAAGCGAGACTAAACATAGTCGACTAAAAAACAAAATCCGCCGTTCAGGTCACAGTTGTTCACGGAGGCATGTTTGGGGATTTTTACAAAAATTGTATCGACAAATAATAAATAGTAGTTGGAATGTCGTTTTACCGACTTGCATATATATAACAATAAAAAATTATACAAGCTCTTTTTTGAATACCTTGAGATTGAGAGTGGTTCAAAAACGCCACACACGACAATCGTCAAAAACCCACCATCGGCATTTGCTCTTTTTTTAGCATATTTAGAGGCTTAAAACTCAAAACCACTGCATATACCTCTAACAGAATGTATTCTAGCTAAAAGAAAAGCGTAAAAAAAACGCGACGCGAAAAAAAAAAATATTTCATACAGCGCGCTTAAATTGAACGAAAAGTGAAAACCTTTTCTGTTTCATAATTTATTTCTCAGTACTCGTACATGATAAAAATACAAACTTTGCTTAATTCGGAAGGCAATGAAAGGTTCTACACGGGGTATTATTTTAAAAACGATACTAAACATAGTAGACCAAAAACAAAATCCGCACTTTAGGTCACAGTTGTTCGCGGAGGCGTGTTCGGGGATTTTTTATGAAAATTGGAGCGACGAATAATAAAACGTAGTTATAATGTCGCCTTACCTTCTTGCATATATATCACACAAAAAATATTGACGCTCTCTTTTGAATACTTTGAGGTTGAGAGTGATTCAAAAACGCCACACACGACAATCGTCAAAACCTCGTCGTTCTTTCCCGCTTCTTTGAGATTTTTTTTTCTCAGAAACTAAACATGTCAGGACATTAAAATAAAAAGGATTGTTCTTCTAGGAACATGCGCCAAAAAATATAAAAATTTGAAGCAAAATAAGAAATACGACTGCACCTCGTTGCCTGAATCCAAATGAAACCGCCCATCAATAAATGTGGGAAGCTCATATAGTAACCGGAGACACGAAACCTTAAAAAACAGACAAAACAACAAGTCTGAACCATAGCTTCTAGTTTATTTGAACACTACCGCTCTTATATATACGTCAAGACCCTTACCACCAAAATAGAACACCTGCTCTTCACTATATAGTCACCGAAAGCCGGACACTCAGACACATCCAAATGATTCATGGTGATCCTTTCACACCAACCAGCCACCCTGACGACCTCGCTTGAGGGCCGACCAGCCACATGCAATAAGAGGCAACTCCAGCACAATCCTTAATATTCTTGGAAAACCCACAAAACAAGACCTTAGACACACAAAAAACGCTTCATATCACTGTCCAATGCTAAGGACGGTGCGCTTACACAATTGCCAGAGGTCAAAATAAGCATGGTCTCCCCCAGAGATCTCCTCCCATTTTCTTTCTCTTTGTTCAACACCTGGGTATCCCCCCACTCAGGATGACAGTCATTACAGTCTACAACATGTTTAGCGATTTGCGAGCGCTGAGCGCCTTATCTTCTACTCCCTTTTATGTTACAAGAGCCTTTCATTTAAACAACGACCAGTTTGCCCAATAAAGGACAACCCACACCGCAACGAAAAGTCGTACACTACACCTACCTGACAAGTTACATCTGGGTTTCTGTTTTTCTCTTTCACCCCTGAGGGCCACCCGAAAAGAGAGGATAACCTTTCTAATTTGTGCTGAGCTTTGGTGACTAAATTTTCACCGAACCTATTTGCCACTGATATAAAGTTATGAGAGATTCCATGGTAACAAACCACACACACAACATTCTTCACAACCGGTTTTTCCACAGGAGCCGGATTAAACCTTCCCAACACCTTGAGCACAACTCTAACAATTACATCCTGCTGTAATTGTTAAAGTGGTTGCGAACGAAAATTGAGCTTGGCGGAAGGTGTTGTCGGTTTTTATCCAGAAATGCCTGACAGGAGTGGAGCTCAGCAGTCCATTGTCACTAAAACACTCTGAGCAATTGATTGAAATATTGAATCCGCATCATGGGAGAAGTGTGATCTGACAACTTTAGATATCAAGGACTTGTACTACTCTATGAATAAGTCGAAACTGTTAATTAGTGCCAGGAGGTGGTGTGATAGTCTAGTGAAGTTTGAGTCTGCCTCTGGGATTGATGTAGAGAGTTTTTTGAGCATTCTGGAGTTTTATTTAGAGTCCACTGTTGTAGACTCTGATGCTTCTCTTTTTATTCAAAAAGAAGAAGTATGTATCGGGTCGTGAATTGCTCCACTGTTGTCCGAGATTTTATTAAACGCGATGGATGTTCACGTTGACACGGTTGTGCGGTCCTTACCGAGTGGAGCTGCCGTTGTCCGTCGCTAGTCGACATTTTGAGTTGTGCTTTCGAGGAAAGGTTGCTATGCCAGGATTTGACGTTCACGGAGGAAAGTACCATTCAGGAAAAAATTCAGTACTTAGACCTCCTGTTGCACACGGAAAAGGGCCTGTGCTGAAGGTACAGCAAAGAATCAGAAAAGCCTCTGTTGGCAGATGACAGCTGTCACTCAAAAATAGTTTCGAAAGATGTAATTTTGTCTGTGATGGATAACGCCTGTAAAAAATCCTGTATGAATGCATTAGGTTGGAGAGGTAGTTGAGTCGCAAAAGATGCGTCTTTTGGAAGCGGGCCATCACCAGGATATAATTGTTAGAGTTGTCGTCAAGGTGTTAGACAGGTTTAATTCAGCTCCCGTGGAAAAATCGGTTGTGAAGAATGTTGTGTATGTGCCTTACTACCATGAAATCTCTCATAACTTTATATCAGTTGCAAAGAGGTTCAGTATAAATTTAGTTTTTAAAGCTCAGCACAAATTAGAAAGATTAACCCCCTTTCTGGTGGTCCTCAGGGGTGTCAGAAAAAACATAAAAACCCAGATGGAACTTGTCAGGTAGGAGTGGTGTACGACATTTCGTTGCGGTGTGGGTTGTCCTTTGTTGGGCAAACTGATCGTTGTTTAAATGAAAGGCTCTTATTTATTTATGTATTTATTTAATATACCTCAAAGCGCATTTCGGGCATTGTACGAGTGGGGAGTTACAATGGTGAAGAAAATACAATACAAAATAACGCATATGATGCATAAGTCGTAGGAAATCAACAAAAGTATGCCACGTATAAATATTACAATAGAATATACATGTAAGCGAGACAAAAAAAAAAGTTTTTGAACAAAGAACGAACAAAAAATACTTCGCGCGCAAGATTAATTCCGGGATAATGCGGAATAATATTTCACATGAAGATTTGAACTTTGTTCTATCTGAAAGAGTTCCATTCTGAAATGACAAGCTGTAACGGGGAGTTGCGAGATTGGTTTATACTACAATGAGCTGAGCGAAGTTTGTGAGCATGATCCTGTCTATCAAAAATGCGATGGGCTGGAAGTAATAAACGTTCTTCGAGAGAAACATTATAGTAATACATGTGGTGAAGGAACGTGAGACTACACGCCTGGTTTCCAATAGAGCTAAACGTGTACTTTGTTTCAGTGTCGAAACGCTCGTGTAAGGTGAATAGTCGTCGAAAATGATGAAGCGCACACCTTTGTTTTGAATGCTCTCTAATTTAGTTTTCAGATAATCCTGATGAGGAGCCCATTTGCATACTCCAGTTGGAACATAAAAGGGCAGTAGAAGATAGAGATCAATACTCGGAAATCGCTAAACATCTTGTAGACTGTAATGGGGCGATACCCACGTTTTTCGCAAAGAGAAAGAAAATGGTAGGAGAGTTCTGAGGGAGACCATGCGTATTTTGACCTCTGGCACTTGCGTATAAGCACACCGTCCTTGGCATTGGGCAGAGATGTGAAGCGTTTTCTGTGTCTCTATAGGGCAGGGGTAGCCAGGCTGGCTGACCCGGCCTAAGAGCCGCACACAAAACCACGGAACTTCCAAGAGCCGCATGGAAGAGGAAAGGCAGAAAAGGAGGGGGGGGGGGGGGGGGGGGGGGGGGGCTAAGTTTTGTCCAGAGCAATAAACAAAATTCAAACTACTTTCAATCTATCCGAGTAAAAAGCAGTCCAACTGTAAGCTAGCAGTACCACAAGACAACCAAACCGCAACCTGTCTTTCGATTAAAAACGAGTTCGATTTCTTTTTTTGGGGAAGTGCTCGTGTGACGGGAGGGAGGCGGGGTAGTGGGGAAGGGGAAAAGGGTAGTGTGGGAAGTCGTGAGCCGCACTTTAACACGCAAAGAGCCGCATGCGGCTCGCGAGCCGCAGCTTGTCGGTTTTCTAAAAATAGTAAGGGTTAAGCTGGAGTTGCCTGTTATATCGCATGTCGTGCCTTCAAGCGAGGTCTTCAGGGTGGCTGGTTGGTGTGAAAGGCGGTGGCACCATAAATCATTTGGATCCGTCTGAGTGCCCGATTTTCTGTCCCAGTGGAGAGCAGGCGTTTCTTTTTCAGGGGTGAGGGTTTTGACGTATATATAAGAGCGTTCGTTGTTCATATAAACTAAGCTGTGTTTGAGACTTGTTGTTTTGTCCGTTTGTTTTTCGTTCTGTGTCTCCGGTTACTATGGAAGTTATTCACCAACTCACCTGTGTTTTTACCCTTCATTTAATGTAGAAGTAAAGTGGTAGAGCGGAATAAACGGTTTTGTAGACTGTAAAACGATTTAATGAAAAGTTTGAGAAATATCTTGATACAAGAGGGCTATATTCGCACCTGTTTTCGCTCCTGTCGCTCGTGTTTCTAGGGGTCTTCCTTTCCCATTCCCACGCAGGAATGCCGGCATCGGGGGTCGAAGTCGAGCTGGTCGGACTCCACATCATCCGGTCGAGGCGAGGAGGCTCTCCTTACGGTCTTCGCCGCCAGCATATTCGATTACACTCCAGAGCTCAAAACTTTTGCGTCCCCGCAAATGTTGCTAATGTCCTGATCCTCGGTAATATGTCTAGCCATCGTAAAGGGCGGCGTCGGCGTGAAGCGCGTGTAATCGGAGGATCTGCCGCGGTACAAGGCGAGTCGGTTCCGTAGCTGTTCGTGAAAAGATTAGCTGCCGTGCGGGGTAGCTTGGCGGCAATCCTGTGTGCCTTGCGGAGTAAACCCGGAAATGATGTAGGTTTGCTTGTCCACGTTGGTGATGACTAAAGTGACAACGTACGGTCCGTGGAAAAGCGGGCCAAGTTCTGAGGTACGAAGACCGTTCGTGTACCATACCCTGTCCTCGACGCTGTAGGAACGCTTCATGCCGTGAGGGTAATAATAATAATAATATCTATTCAACTCGGAAAGAGTTGCGACACCACGTCGGGAAGTGGGGAAAATTCTTTGTCCACTCGCTGACGTGGAAGTAAGTTGAACAGGAGTTCGAACGGTGATTGTTCCGTTGGCGCGTTCGACTAAGAAAAAAACACGACCCCTTCCACGGTTTTTGCGTTTTGTTTTCGTCAAAAACTCCTTTCTCTCTCCCCCTCACTCTCTAATTTACTCCCCCCCCCCCCCCCCCTCTTCCGTGCCACGCCGCCGCCGATCCGTTGGCCGCCGCCGCCGATTTCTGACCGGCGCACAGGTCTAGTTGCAAGTGCGCGTGCGCTCCGTCGTCAGCGGGCGAGGAGGAAAGCAGGCAGGGAGGCGGAGGCGTTTGCAGACGATAAACCTTTTAGTCGCCTCCCCGCAGCTCGCATTGCAAACGCGGCCATGAACCACCCGACTCCGATCGAGCACTTGGAAACATGCTATAATCTAGGCACACTATTGGCTGCCGGCATATTGATCATATGTCGGGTTCCGTGTTTTCGGTGTTTATCTTTCTACCATTTGTATTTTATTTTTCTGCTTTTTTTATCTCATCTGTACACTATCTCATCATATCATCATTAGATGCGGTGCCGCAGGTCTTTGTGGTATGGGCCACTTGCCTTTCTGCGGCGCCGCGGTCCTCCTGAACCAAAATAAATATGATTATTATTTATTCATTTTCTTAAAATTCGGGAGCGTTTGTTTCCCCTTGAGAGGGGGGGGGGGGGATATTTTACTTTTTGAAGCGGTGATTTTCGGTGTCTATCATCAGTGCCAGGCAAGAATTGGGGGTTTCATCGGGGCTAATGTTATAAAGCAACTGGATATCTATAAACTTTCGATCCCCCAAAAAAACCCGTGTCCTCTTTTCTTCCATGGTCCATGCAACTTGCGCCCGTGACCCCAATACTTGAAAAACGTCATCTCGGTACCGAGAACAGAAAGAAACGGGGTAAGGGACGTGGTTCTCAAAGAAAGGAGCAACCTCAAGGACAATTATACTCGGTGATAGGTCAAGAACGAAGTGGAAGCACCTCCCAGCTCTTTCAGCGTTAGCAAAGCGAGCGCTGGAAAGGAGGCGACCTCCGCTGCAGCTTTCGCTCTGCCAAAGTGGGAAGGGGAAAGAGGTGCTTTCGCTACTCTAATCTTTCACTGACCGACTACAGTCTAAATTGTGTCTAGGTTTACAAAAACAAATCGCAAATAAGGGTGTTTTTTCTTTCTTCTTCCAAGTAAAAGAGACACTGCTTCGGGCTCCCAAAAGCTTCCTCAGCCTCCAAACTCCCTAGAGCTGGACTCTCCGACAGTTCACAGGAAAACAGAAGGAGCAGCAAGCACTTGAACGGATGTCCAGTGGAAGATGCTGAACTAGTTGCAGAAAATATGGAATCTGTGGAGGGTGACAGTTTCCGTGAGAAAAGCTTCAGGTATATGAGCTTCAGGACAATTTGATTTAGCTCAAATCTTAAGTTTCCAGACTGTAAAACAAACTGTCGAGAAGAGACTACCAACGGGCTACGAGAAGAGACTACCAACGAAACCCTCACGAGAAGAGACTACCAACGAAACCATCACGAACACGAATGGGTGCAATGCAAGCGTGCGCACCGACTTCATTTTCATGCAGTGCTGACATTCATTACTTCATCGACGGGGCAATCGAAACTGAAGCCATGCCACTCCTCTCTATGACCAAGGAGGTTCCATAATGCAACGCGTGCAGGGTTCCATGCGGGGATATTTGGGAGTAGTTTATTATAAAGTGCTTTACAACACTTTGTCCTTTTCTTCCATTAGCTGTCTGGCATTTACAACATAAAAACGACAACCAGGAACAAGAACACGAAGCAATAAAATACTGCAAAAACACAAACACCAGAGTGATGTCTGAGAGCACTGAGCAGGTGTCATATGATGCCGAGAGCCAGTGCCATGAAGGAAGGGGAAAGAATTTGCGCGTGTTAGTTCCAAGTTCTCTACACTTTTAGTCAATGCACTCCTCAAGAGGCATTACACAATGGACGGGGCAACTCCGTTTTATTTTTGATATTTAGAAAACTATGCAGCCCTCTTCAGCATCATATAGGAAGACCCCGTGTCAAATATTACGATCTAATTCCGTCTATATATTTATTAAACTGGCCAGCAAACTTTCAAATGAGCCAAGTCGCCGAAATCTGCCAACTCTAGCGTGCGACGTGAGGCGCAATCGTCAGCGCAGTCAATGCGACGGAGTTGGAACGGCCAACGTTGACCCACTACGTCAGAGGCATGACTACGTCATTCTCACGTTTTGTTTGTTTTTACTAGTGATGGGCCGAACTTTTGCAGAACTTTTCTAAAGATTCGGCAAAGATCCGGCAAAAATACATTGTTGCCAGACTTAAAAGTGATATTTCGTTTTTTCTGGCGAAAACTAGTTTAGTTTTTTTTTTTCTCTTCAACTTAAATGCAACGTATAATGCATATTGACAAAGTTATTAGTAAATAAGGTGATATTCTACAAGATAATTGTATCGGTGTCTTTTTTGTGTGTTTACTGGCAATTTTTCAGCACTTCTTGCAGAAGTTGTGTGACAACGATGTTGGGTAACCGTAGTAGCGGCCGCAGCCACGATACGCGGGTTTCGGTTTTGACGCCTCATCAGCGCAAGGCAAGCTTGCAAGTGTCTATCCGTCTATGCCAACGTTACGTCTGTGCATTGTTGTCGGTTAAAGGGAAATAAAGACGGTAACACTCTGTTCTTACTTTCGTTTCTCTGCGAGTCACCGTTTCGCTCGCGAAAATGAATGAACCGGCTGCTGAGCCAGCTGAGCTTCCACCAGAAGGGATAATATTATTGTAAGTTTGCATGTTTTTCGATTTGAGTATTTTATTTTATTATTTATTGTCATAGCATCACCAGAAAAATGAAAAATGCTGAAAGCGAGCAATTAAAACCCCAATATTTGACACAGCTCCATCCAACTAAGTCAAATTTGATAATTGGTCAAGTTTTCTGGTGCCTGTAGGTGCACTTTCTGATTATAGTGGCACCATATATGGGCGGGCTGAGGTTGAATTGGGATGTTTGTAATTTATTATGCGAACATCACTGTTGGGCCAATAGCTATGTGATCCATAGTGAGGGAAAATATCAGTTCAGGTGTGCTGATTAAGGAAGACTTACAGGAGAATTTTTTTAATAATGCAATCAGTCAATCAATTAAAAAAAATAAGTTTATTAGATTTGGGTTTTGAGGAAACGTTCAAAAACTCAACTACATGAAGCATGCAACTGAAAGTAAATGTTTTGTTTGTCCAGCTCAAGAACTAGAAAGGCAAGGCTGCTATGTGGTTCAGAAGAGTGCTGCAGCTACAAGTGACAAGTCATCTGCCGGCACAAGCACCTCTACCAGTACAAGCGGTGTTCCGCTTATAAGCAATGCTCCTGCAAGTTCTACTGTTCTCACCGCTGCGTCTAGAGAGAACCTTCAACCCAGCCATGAAAAGAATGTGACAGGACCTCCGCTTCAGGCTTCTAAACAACAAAAGAAGGTTTCTACCATATGGGATCATTTTGAAAGGTGCGCCAAAGATAAGCTGGCAGCTACCTGTTGCTACTGCCGAAGGAAGGTACGTGTTGGAAAACCGGGAGGCGACACTCGCACGACGGGGACCACAGCACTGCACAACCATATGAAGCGTAACCATGCACACCTAGTTACATCTCCCAGGGAAGCAGCAGCCAAGAAAGCGAGCTCAGTAATTCAACACAGTGCACCCGAGTCAAAAGTAAGAAGAAAGTGCAACCGACACTCCAGGAAGCACTGGACCGGAAGAAGGTCTGGGAGCCCACCGATGCGCAGGCACTGCTGCACTGTCAAAAGCTGGCAGAATTTCTGGCTGTCAGCATGAAGCCATTCTCTATGGTGGAAGACCCAGCATTCCTCAGGTTCATGCACTACTGTGTGCCCAAATGGAAGATTCCTGGGAGGAAACACTTTGCTTCCTCTGTTGTTCCTGCTCTTGAAGCAGCAATTCGTGAGGCCCTCAAGAAAGAGCTCAAACTCAGCGTTGGGGGAACAGTGCATCTGACCACCGACATCTGGTCAAGCCGGCAAGTGACGGACTACATGTCTGTCACAGCTCACTGGATGATCCAGGATCAGCAGGGATGCCTGTCCAGACGGAAGGCTGTCATGGACATGGCAAGTTTCGGCCAAACGCACACGGCTGAGAATATAGCCGAAAAGTTGGACTCCGTCGTGAAACACTGGCTGCCTCCTTCGGACTTAGAACCAGGTTACGTGACCACGGACAACGCTCAGAATGTTGTCAGAGCATTAAGAGATGTCAACATGAAGCGCATTCCGTGCATGGCGCACTGTCTCAACCTCGTTGTGAAAGGAGGCCTATCGAAGGCTGGACCAGCTGTGGAAGATGCTTTAAAGACTTCCCGGGCCATCTGTGGACATTTTCACCATTCGGCTACAAAAATGTCAAAGCTCGCAGAGGTGCAGCGCCGGCAAAACTTGCCCCAGCACCAGCTGCTGCAAGACGTGCCAACTCGCTGGAACAGCACCTTGTATATGGTAGAACGACTGTGTGAGCAACGACGTGCGGTGACAGAGTTCTTTGAAGACAGCAGCAAGCACCACCTCACCCCAGAACAGTGGACGCTTTTGAAGACCCTGATAACTGTGCTGCGCCCATTTGAGGAGGCGACCCGCCTGGTGTGCATGGATGATGCCACATTAGGTCAAGTGCTGCCTCTGCTCCAGTTCATTAAAAGGAGCCTTGAAAGGATGGCCAGCCGAGAAGGGGCAGCAAGTACTGCACAGCTTGCTGCCAGCCTGCTAACTGCATTGCACAGCAACAGGCATCTGAACAGCATCAAGGAAGACATTGTGTACTGGGCTGCAAGCTTCTTGGATCCGAGGTTCAGGAACACATTTGGCAACTACACTGAGGACCAAGCGGCTTCAAAACTGAAAAGGACTCAGGAGCACCTCATTCGTCAGATTGAGGAGACCATGGATGCTCAAGATGACTGCATCACAACAGAAACCTCGTCGCAAATGTCAGCACAACCGTGCAGTACATCGGTTCAAGCAGTGACCCCACCTCCAGCTGGAGAATTCAGCCTGTGGTTTTCCAGCTCGGATGAGATGGGACTGACCCAGTCACAAGTGCGGCCAGGGCGTGCACCACCCCAGCCATCCTTAGCTGCAAAGGTTGAGCTGGACGCATATGCCCAGGACAGAGAAGCTGACAGCTATGGAGTGCAGAGTGACCCAATGCAATATTGGGCAACAAAGAAAAACCAGTGGCCTTCTCTTTTTGTAATTGCAGTCAAACACCTGGCATGCCCCCCAACCAGTGTTTACTCTGAGCAGGCATTCAGTGCAGCAGGCATGATTGTAACTGAGAGGAGGAACCGTCTGAGCACGAAAAATGTTAGCATGCTGGCGTTCATTCGGATGAACAGGGCTTGGATCGACAAGACAGCATCCCCAACCACTTCAATGCTGGAGCAAGATATGGTCAGCTCAGAATCAGATGACGAGGACAAAGAGCCACTTCTTAAGAGAGTTCACTTTGAAGATGTTTAGTGCTTGATGCCAAGAAGATCTCCATATATTTATGTTCACAAATAATGGGACCCATTATATTGTGCTATCAATTCATTGGGCCAAATATCAGTATACTCCACTAGGGGTATTGTACTTTTCACAAAGATGTTACTATACCTCGTCTCACCGTAGTATGGACTATTGTTAGCCGCGCGTGCTAAAAGCGCGAGCTGGTCTCTTTGAATGAAGCCGCGGCGGCTGCACGAGCGCTCGTGCAGCAAGTGCTCTAGTCAAGGCAGTCAAGGCTGGCCGCTCGCGCTAGCACAGCCTTCGCGGTTAGTCCATGCTAGGGTGAGACGAAGTATAGGTGGTGGATTTGTAACAAGGAAAACTAAGAATGATTATATTTCTATAGACAGCAGTCAATTAAAGCAAACAGATACTAGCCCTGGCTGTAGGATTAATTTTGGTAAGTTGGTGTCACAGCATGTCAGTGAGTAATGAAAGTGCAGGGAAGCCAAAGCAATTGGTGTTTCTAAAATAGTATAGGTTTTTATAAACAAGTAAGGTGTCAACAGCACGAATCACATTTTCAGCCTAACTAGAAAAAAGTTTATCATGGTGCACGGCTGTAGATAAAAATGCTTAATTTCCACAACTCCGGGAATGCATATCCACCACTCAGTTACGTCTTTGCAGAAAACAAGTCCCAAAGTGAAGCAGAATATTTTTATGTGGTTTACTGAATGGGCAGCACAATATAATGAATAACCCTGTACAAAACATCTTTGTTACGTTTTAACATCTAGTCCCAGTATTTGCAGTGTTCCTTTAGATATGTTTTAAAGGAGGACACGGCATGCTCTAGTCCTCACACTTGCGACGCAAGTTTTTGTTAGTTGTTTTATCTAGTCATTGTGTCTTGCCTTAGTCTTCTGAATTATATTTTATAAAGCCGTACTCTAAGGACTTTATTATTTTGTTTCGCTTCAGGCACCAGTGAAAATGTGCTTCAAATGCTCAGGTTATTTTTCAACATTGGAGATAAGATCCTCCCACTCAAGCAAGGATATCCCCTACACAATTTTGATGCATCTTACTGACACCCCTATTCCGGAATGAGGGGACCCATAACACGGGCGAATCTTCCGACATCGGCACATTCTTTGTTCTTGCCACATCATGCAGTGCTCTCCATGCTCCGTTACATATAGTCTACAATGCTGTCAAAGATAGAGGCGCGAGCGAGCGGTTTTGCACGTTGTGTGCAGGGCTATCAAAGGTAGAGTATGGGCGTGAAAGCATAGCTGTGCTTGGTTTGCACGAGCGCTCGCGCACAGAAAGCGCTTTTGAAAACCACAAGCTTGCGCTCGCGTTGTTGTGAGCGTTGAAAACGCAGAACCGACGCGCTTGAGCTACCAGTTTTGACAGCGTTGTTGATTAAAACCCGAAATACATTAAAACGCTCCTTCGCACTCCCGCCTCGTAAGCATCACTGGAAAGATCAAATGACAATCACGTTATCCGGAATGTAGCGCGTCATTTGTCACTTGTTCAGTGGACTCCGTCAATTCCTGGTCGATCTTCAGTTCTTGAGGGAGAAAATATTGAAGAGAACCACACTCACGAAGGCGGACAAACACACCATGTCGCCTACTGCACACCTCGCCGTAACCGCTGGTAGTACTACATTGTACGACGATAATAGGTAACCGCACGACCGCACGGCGTCCATTTGCAATCCATGGCCCCGTCGTTCTCGCGCCTGCGCAGACGTTTGCCGAATTTTTGCCGAATCTTTGCCGAACTTTCCATCAAAAGTTCGGCATGTGCCGAACTTTGCCGAATCTGAAGTTCGGCAGATTCGGTCCATCACTACTAAACAGACAGGAGCGTCGCCGGAGACTGACACTCGAGCGCGCTCTTCGTGCATCGAGTATTTCTCGGAACGCAAGTGACTTCTTCGCGCTCAGTGACGTGACGTCCACAAACAAGATGGCTGCGCCGACCAAAAACGTTGTCGAGGCGAAACACGGTCCCGAACCGCTGCCTCTTTTCAGATGAATAGTACTTAATCCAGCAGGTAAAAACAATTCCAATTGAAAGCCAAGACAGCAATTGGCGTTCCGGAAAAGGTTTGTTCGTGCATCTCGCCTGAAAACGAATTCATCTATGAAACGGTAGCGTGCGATAGCACAGCAACAGAAAAGTGGTCGACATGAAAAGGCATTCGGACCGCTGCCCTTTTTAGAATGCTTAGCCCAGCGAATTAAGATGCTTCGATTGGAAAGCCGAAATATCAGTAGCGTTGCGGAAAAGGTGTGTTCATGCATCTCGCCTGAAAATGAATTGACGTGTGCCGTTGTATCGGCGCAGCACATCGACGGGTTCCGTCTCGCGCTGCAAGACGGAACCACGGAACATCTGACAAGTTTGAGTTTCTTGCGTTGACAAGCGGATTCAAGAATGTTGTCTTCCATTTAAATCTGAATAGCATGCATGGTCAATAAATAGATCGGTCAGGTTAACTTTAAAGGGGCACCGACACACCAAAATCATCTTTTTTTTTAATTATCCGAAACGATCGAAAACGATGCCGGGACGTTACCCTCAAAATTTGAAACTTTAAAATTCAGTATTTGTGAATTAAAAAAAAAAAAAAAACAATTTCCAAATGCCGAATTTGAAGTTCCCGCGCGATCCGCGCCAGTGCAGTGAGTCAAATTTTGCGGTCTCCTGCGACTCGACTTTCTTTCGGACCTCCGCCGTTGCCACGGCAACCCCAAGCGAGGAGGAGGTGAGGGATACAAGGGCGCCGGCGGGAAAAAAACGGTTTTTCTCCGAGCGCCGCCAAGTTTTCCGAGGGAGGGTACAAATATAGACGCTTTCAGCGCGCGCCAAATTGAGCCGCCATAGCCGACCTTCTCTTGTCTTACCGAGATGCCGAGCCACTGAAGCGGGCGTTGACGAGTCTCCACAAGGGCCTATGATGGGGGGAAGGACGCTGTAGAATCTAAAATAGCAATGACCTGACCTACTGTGGTAATGATGCAGTGGAGCGAACGGAATAAGAAGAAACAAAAACTGAAGGTCGGTTATGGCGGCGCCCATGCACAGCTGCCTGAAAGCGTCTATAGGAAGCAACATCACACCGAACTCTGATATCTGGTATTTCAAAAAGAGTGGCCGTAGTGCGTTCGCAATTGCGTTAAAAAACATGTTTTACGATTGCCGTTATTAAATGTTATAGAAATGTCACCTACAAAGCTTCTAAATTTCCTGATTTTTGACGTCACCGATCAAAAGAAGCAAGGAGGTGGCGGCGGGAGATTTAAACGCCAAAACTTGCGGTTTTTTTTTGGGTGTCTATGACTACAAGTTGCATCGTTTTAGACAATAAAAAAAATACGACCTTTGGGTTGTCAGTGCCCCTTTAAAGGGACACTGACACCCCCCAAATTTTTTTTTCCTTTTTTGTCAGGCGATTTATTATGGTGTCTGAATACTACCCAATTAATATTTTGCTACAGAGTCACGTATTTTTTTTTTTAATAAAGTCAAAAAACGCAACTGTTCGAAACCGAAACTCCCGCACCGCACGGAGAAGGGGAGAGGATAGAGTGACTGGCGGAAGTCACGTGGCTACACCCGACCGTGCGTTTTTTTTTTTTTTTTTTCTCTCCGCACGTAGCAGACGAAATGCGTTCGTTCGCCATGCGATTGCTTTGCAGTTATGTTTGTTCCGCTCGCTGTTCTGTACTTCAAGATGAGTTGTTTTGTACATTTAAGTGTTGGCAATTAGTAGTGAGTGCCCGAGTGCCGTAGTGCGGTGAATTCCCGTGATCGGCTCCGAAAAGAATACTCCCAAGATGTTGCGTGAAGAGTTGCCTCACATGTCTTGCATCTGAAAGTGGCATTGTGCGGCAGAGTGTACAAGTTTCCGAAAGATCAACGGGTCGCGGTCAGTGGCTGGCTGCAATTCCTGTAGAAC
The DNA here is from genome assembly GCA_013358835.2 of Ixodes persulcatus. Lineage (NCBI taxonomy): Eukaryota > Metazoa > Arthropoda > Arachnida > Ixodida > Ixodidae > Ixodes > Ixodes persulcatus. The sequence continues at coordinate 264,947 of JABSTQ010008418.1, read as the reverse complement.
AGTTACGCGAAGCTCGGAAAGCGGACGCTACCCGATTCATATGCTCCTTGCATTTTGTGGAAAGTGACTACATTGAGTTCGCAGGTGTCAAAAATGGAATCCCATACGTATCATCCACAACAATTTTTTTTTCAGTGATAATTGTTAAAAAAAAAGAACTGTAAACATCGCAAAATGCTTGAAAAAAAAAACAACAAAAAAACGGCATACCCACACCAGGAATCAAACCCGCGCCCGCTGCGTGTGAATCGGATGTCTTTCCACTGAGCTACTGATTTTTTTTTTTTCTTTATTGTTGAGCTACTCATTACGCGTACTGATGGAGCCTGTAGGCTGTATGTCGGAACTTTGCTGCCGATTTCTCTTCATTACATCACTGATTACATGCACTCCCGGCTTGAAGTCGGGCAGCAGCACGCAGAGGCCACATTCGCACCTTGTAAATAAACCGTACGCGTGCGTATTCAACTCGAAGTACGCACTTCGTGCTTGACGTTTGAGCGAGCGATGTCATCAGCCACGAGAAGGGACGACGGCTCGGCGACGTCTTCGTGCAATCGGCTTGCTGGTCGGGCGTGTCGTACGGGATGAATATCAGTTTTTTTTTATCGGTCCAAAATTTCTCTTTCGAAGGAAGACAGAATTCGCCGGTACCGTGAACGACAGTTCTGAAGTAGAGGTCCAACGCCCGTCGTCCGCTGCCATCCGCTAGTCCCACGATACGCGAAACGACGCCATGTTGAGAATTTTCAGTGGACGAACAGAATGCTTCCGGTTGTCTGTGCTACCTTTTTTTCTAGATGCGGAGCATCTCTTGCTCGGGTCTATGTCCCGCGGCGTCGGTGTTGTAGTCGGCACTCGAACTACGCACGCGCAACTCTCCTCCTTCCCTCTCTCAAACAGCTGGGCGTTACTCTCTCCGCTCTCTCTCTCTACCAGCTGCGTGCACTGCGCGTGCTTTCGCTTCTCCTCACACCGCGAGCGCACGCGCAACTCTCCTCCTCTAGTCTCCTCTCCTTCAAGTGTGAAAAAAAATAAACGGCGAGCGGCGAGCGTTCCAAGTTTCTCTGCCGCGAGCCGCGACGAAGGCTCGCGTAGGGGGTAACGCTAGGGCAGTCGGTGGCGCCATCTCTCGACGTCAGCACGCAACTGACTCTTTCCTCGGAACCAACACGATGCTCCGCATCACCCCATGGTTCCCCTCGGAAAGATGGTGTAATTTTTTTTTTTTTTCAATCAACGTATTTGCAGCTTTTTGGAAGCCACAAAAATTGGGTTTCATATTTTTTTCTATTTTTAATATTGACGGTGTGCCTTCAATGACCCACGACTTTGCTAAAGTTGAAGCTTGGGCGAGTTGGTATGACATTTTAAAAGGTTAAAACAGCGCAAAAAACAACGGACAGGGTAAAGGACACAGACAGAGCGCTGACTCACAACTAAATTTTATTGAACGCAACGGTGCTATATATATACGCACAATTGAGACCAAAAAAGAAGAAAATCAGCCTAAAAAACACACACAAACCAAAAGCACAAAAAAACGAAGTACCGAATTTTAAAAAGACATAAAAAGAACACGCGCTAAGACCAAGCTAATCAAGCGGCCAGAAAATTAATCTCCTTCCTAGATAAGGCGACGGAAGGGCTGCTGACACACATGACACCCAATCTTTCTATTTCTAGAGCCTCCAGAATTTCACGTGTCAGCTGGTCCCGATGACGTTTAACGACCTCGCACTGTTGGAACTGAGGCTGGCGGCTGCAGTCACGGCAATGTATGCCAAGGTGACCGGACACCGTCGAAGTGACGTTGTAAGCATGTTCATTGAGACAGCGACCTGTCTGGCCAACATAACGCCTGCCGCAAGACAGAGGGAGGGAATACACAACTCCCTCAGCACAGGTGACGTAACGATTGCGATGCTTCGTGGTGCAGGCCCTCGCCTCCCTATCAGAGGGATTAACGGCTCTGCACAATCTTGAAAGTTTGTCAGGAGCGGTGAACAACACGTCCACATCACATCTGCCTGCGATACGTTTGAGGTTATGGGCCACGCCGTGCATATACGGAATGACGGCAAATTTCCTTCTTTCCAGTCCTTTTCTACTGCTGGAAGGAATATCGCTCGTCTCAGGCCAAGTTTTGGTTTCTTTTAGCAGTGACTCTGCAACAGCTGTCAACACGTGCGAGGGGAACCCAGCGACAGTGAGGCGTTCAGTTTGCTTATCGAAGCTAGATTGAACTTTGTGAAAGCAAGACCTTCGCAAAGCATGTGTGTAGCAGGTCCTCGCGATTGCACGTTTTACAACTTTTGAATGCGCGGACTCAAAGGGTAGAAGAGGCTTGCCGGCCCGAGGTTCATAAGCCCAGCATACATGGCCCGGGCACATTGTTAAGGCCCGTTCACACTCTTGTGACCTCTTAAACCTGGGTTGCTTAAAACTTTTTTAAACCAGAGGACACACTGGCGCCATCTATTGGGTAGCAGTGTAAACTCGGCGGTCCGGCATATTTTTTTATTTCTCTCGCGCATTATCCTTTCTTTCTTGGCTCAAACAACTTTTATCAATGTTATAAACGAGCCTTTCTATGGGTATTACGCACATTTGATCCCGGAAATCCCGCGAAACCTTCGCTCTTGTGAAATGCAGTTCCAGGGTCACCGCATAGATGGCGCCACAATGCCAGCGTGTTCCCTTGTTCTAAAAATATTTAAGAAGTTTTAAGAGATCTCGTCTCTCTCAGTCGTACTCGGTCGCAAGAGTGTGAACGGGCCTTTAAAGTTAAATCCAAAAATCTTATACATCCGGCTTCAGGTACTTCATGAGTTAAAACAAGTGGCGAAAGACCACGACTTTGATTAAATTTGGTGGTCGCTTTGCTTAGAAAACGGCCCGTGACCACGGAAAAGAGAGTGAGCGCGACTCAAACCGGCCAGTTCTCGATCGGCGGTTTTCGGGCGGAAAGAAACCGAATTTTGAGCCGCAAATTCTGTTCTGGGTAGTTGGGCTCTCACATGTCACGTACAACTAAAAACCTCGGCGAGCATACCCTGTCAGTGTCCCTTTAAGCATATGTACTCTAAGCGAGCCATTATACCTTTCATGATAATTAAAACATTCGTTAAAACTTCCTAATGTCACAGTCTTTGTTTTTTAGGATTTTTTTTTATTTACACTCTGCCGCTCTACGGAGGCCTTAGTTAATTTACCTGGGAAATAATTCCGGCTTCTGCCACCCGTATCCACGAGATGCCGAGTTTGTCCCAGCCGTGCGGTCGGAAGTGGCTCATGCGGCTCGTCGATAGGTTCGGTGTGTCGCGCTCCTGTACGCTGTGCTCCGTTTAATTGCTGCACTCAAAGTATGAAACTCAGAGCGTTGGAGTAGGAGCAAAGGAGCTCGGACTTAATACGCCCAGTATCGAAAATGGGTACAATGTCGAGTTATAGAAAAACCTGCTGGGCAGTGCAAGAATGGACCTGATGCGAAATTGCTCGGTGGTCTGACAACACTCAGAGCGTCGCCATTTTAATGATGGCAAGAGTTTTCGGTACCGAAGCACGGTGGGGGCATCGGAGACAACCGTAGAGGCAGTGTGCAATGGTGCGGCAGCTGTGTTTTCCACCTTACGACCATGGAATGTGGACGAACAGTTTAAACAACATACCGGAACTGTCTGACGAAACTCTCGGAGGTCCCTCCGAGCCGACTCATACGAAGGCGCTACGAAATGCGTGCAGAGTTATTAAGCACCGCTGCCCACCTACAATGTTAAACAAAAAAGAAAAGAAAAAGAAATTGGGGTATTGTTGCTGCTGGAGTCGCCGCGCTGGCGCTCCTCGTAGCTAATGGGCTGAAACAGCTCGTCAGATCTCTCGAGACTCGTGCCGTTGAGAACTTCCTGAAGTCTCTCCTGAAGCTTGTCTGCCCGTCTTCTTTCTGTCTGGAACTGCCTCTTCAACTCCTTCGCCGTAGACAATTCTCTCTTGTCCTGCATCTTGCGCTCCTCGATGTTGCCCTTTAGCTCTTGCTTCAGCTTTTTTGCTTTCTCCTCGGAATCGCACTCCATGTTGTTTGACATCTCCAGGTGAATGGCGAGATCCTTTACGGCATCGTCCAGCTGCGATTTGAGCTTCGTGCAGTCGTCCGAACCTTGCCTTGCTTTGCACTGCTCCAGGTCATCTTTGGACTCCTCGATGGCTTTCTGTAGTATGTCCACACGTTTCTGCGCCTCAGCCGTGAGCGCAGGAACGTGCTCAAGGCTCGTCCGAGCCTTGAGCGCATTCCTCCGAAGAAAGGTTGCCGCCATCTATGAGCGACGGCGGCAACCAGTTGTCTGGTTGCCGCCGTCGCTCATAGATGGCAGTAGCTGTCCAGAGTTCGGTGTCATCATTTCTTTGCTGGTGGACACGATCCTGGGGAACCAAGCTCTTAACAGCTCCGCTGTAAAAGGCCACAATATACGTATCTTGAATCACAGACGTTCGTCCGTACCGAAAAAGGCAGTGTGTAAGCTTCCACCACCGACTTCCACAGCGAAGGCGTAGGACTTGCTCCGCTGCTCAGACGAGGTAGTCGCAAGCGGGCACAGGCCTCCGAGGGTTTCGTCAGACAGTTGCGGTAGGTTATTCCATGGTCGTAAGACGGAAAACACAGCTTCCGCGCCATCGCACACTGCCAGTATGGGTGTCTCCGATGCCTCCACTGTGCTTCAATAGCGACGTTTGCCAACATTCAAATGGCGACGCTCTCAGGGTTGTCAGACCACCAAGCAATTTCGCATGTCTATTCAACAAGCGATGTCCTAACCGGCAGAAGAAACAGGGGTGGAACTCATGACATGTACTTGGGAGGTCCTCGGGAGCAGCTGAAACAGCTGTTTTGGAGCAGGTTGAGAGCAGCTACATTCTGGAGCAGGCTAGGAACAGCTCAAACCAAATTTCATTGCACCTCAGCTTAAATCTTAGACAAGCACGAGAGCAATTTCAATTGTGCTTAGCAGCACTGATGAACATGAGTGGTTAGGAACCTAGGTAGATGGGATAACAGTGTAACAGATGCGAACACTTGAAACGTTGGGAGCTTTAATGAGAACCAAAAAGCAAGTACTATATGTTTCTGAAGATAGTGTCCTTGATATTTTCTGAGTGGCTTTCAGCTGCTCAAAATGCAAACCAGCACTGCTTATAGCACAACCCACACGTGCTCGACAAAGATATTATATGTGCGAACCACATGACGTGCGTAAGCAACGAACGTGCAGTTGAGCGGAGGAACAGGGTAACAAATTTAGAGTTTATCCTATTGTACAACTCAATATCAAAGCAGCAGACTACGCTTAACGGAGTTATCGTATTGTAAGTGATAAGCGGGAGCAATGTTAAAGTATGCCGAGCAGATCTACTTCTCGCGTGAGAGCTGCTGGCTGACAAGGTTTCGGATTGGACCGCGTTTCAGTTCTATCAAATCACGATTTATCTTGCAGGAATGCGGTTCCAACTTCTAACGATGAAGTACTAAAAGGAATCTTTTGCCAATGTGTTTCCAACTAGCTGACGTCCGGAACCTGGGCCGCAGAGCCTCAGGCAATCTGACGCTTAACGACTCAACCTCACCTCGGCTGACTTGCTTAACCACTTATGGTTGTAGAATAGCAATCCAGTCACAGGCGATGTAGCGCTTGGAATCCGACCATCGAGGTTCTTCGCGCGCTTCCAACTCGGGATACACAAAGAAAATAAACAGAACAAAGGATTGCAAGGACGATCAAGCTAAACGCGCTCATTGTTGCCAATCGAGTTGATAAAAACCGAAACCAAGACAAAATACTATTTGCTTTGGCGCACGTTGTGCGATTTGGCGCATAATGGCGCAAGGTATTGGCTGTGGCGCAGGTTTCCGCAAAATGGCGCAGGATGGCGCAGACAAATGCGCCTGGCGCGAAATAGCGCAAATGGCGCAGCCGTTCCACTCCTGAGAAAGCGCTGCGGGGTATCGCACACTCGGAAATTGGTCCCCCATCAAGGTAAATGCCACAAAACTACTTTCGCATGGTGCAGGACACCAAAACAAAAAAATCTTGGAAAAAGCTCTATCACGCTTACTTTAGTACTCAAAGCTACAAAGGATGGAAGAAACAACAGTGTCAAAATTCAAACAGTCAACCTTTTATTTTTTTTTACAACAAAAGTGAATTTTACATTTCTTTTTTAGCCACAATTACTTTCTGCAGGTTTGTTTCTTCCACAAAAAAAGTTCTATCAAAAGAAAACAGACATTTTTCAAACATAATGGACCACACCTCAAAGGAGTATACCTCGAGCGAGTGCAAAGGAGCTCGGAACAAGACCTAAACATGACCCAATACGCATTCAGATGCAGAACATAGCAAGTAGCTGCACTAAAAACATGTTAAACAAAGTTCCCCATTACATTGCCCAGCCTCTAGATTGCTGCTGACAAGAAATCATTCCCCACTCCCCAATACATTTATGCGATGACAAACAATGGCATTTGGACGAAAGACTTGGGAGTATTATGCCAGACAGTGGGGCTGTGTGCACAATGTCTGTGACCCACCATACTGGAAGTCAAACAGAACCTTCCCATATATTGCTGGCATTTGAAAGGGCTATTTGCTGCCCTTTTCTTTACTGAAAATGCCCTTAGGGTTTGTCAACCTAAACTTTTGCCATGTGCCTGATGACCGAAGACCGTTTAGAAAATGACATGGGGTGCTGCTGACCTTTGTAAGGCTTATTGCGCATAAGCGCTTCAGTGTGGTGAGCTTTAACTATTAACCTGAGCAATGTCTTGAGATTTACCTTGCACTCAGACAAATGAAAATGGCATATAATTCTGCACGAGTGAAATTATTACACACACTATAAAGCATGGCAGGCCCAACTTAGAGGTCAATTCCAAGGCATTCAGCATATGTACATCTGTAGGGTTTTTGAGCAGTGTGTTCGATATAGCGTTTAAGACTGAAATTATGAAAAAAAATGCTTGAAAGCAGTCCTTGCACAAATGGTTTTTCCACTGTGTGTTTCGACTATGGCAGGTCAGAAAAAAATTTCAAGAAAAGGCCTGGGGGTAATGCTTGCACTTAAATGGCTTTTCACCAGTGTGTGTTTGATGATGATCTTTCAGATGTGCATTCCAAGCAAAGGCTTGGGGGCAAAGCTTGCACTTAAATGGCATTTCACCAGTGTCTGTTGGGTTATGCTTTCTCAGAGCTGAATACAGAGCAAAGGCTTTTGGGCAAACTGTGCCGCTTAAATGGTTTTTTAACAAGTGTGTGTTAGCTTATGCCTTTTAAGATCTGAATTCCGAGTAAAGGCTTTTGAGCAAAGCTTGCACTTAAATGGTTTTTCACCAGTGTGTGTATTATTATGCCTTTTCAGAGCTGAATTCAGAGCAAATGATTTTGTGCAAAGCTTGCACTTAAATGGCTTTTCACCAGTGTGTGTTTGATTATGGTTTCTCAGACTTGCATTCTGAGCAAAGGCTTGGGGACAAAGCTTGCACTTATAAGGTTTTTCTCCTGTGTGTGTATAATTATGCCTTCTCAGAGCTGAATTCAGAGCAAATGATTTTGAGCAAAGCTTGCACTTAAATGGCTTTTCACCAGTGTGTGTTCGATTATGGATTCTTAGATGTGTATTACAAGTGAAGGCTTGGGAGCAAAGCTTGCACTTAAATGGCTTTTCACCAGTGTGTGTTTGGTTATGCCTTTTCAGAAATAAATCCAGAGCAAAAACTTTTTGGCAAAGCTTGCACTTAAATGGCTTTTTACCAGTGTGTATTTGAGTATGGCCTTTCAGATGTGAATTCTGAGCAAAAGCTTGGGGGCAAAGCTTGCACTTAAATGGCTTTTCACCAGTATGTGTTCGATTATGAACTTTCAGATTTGCATTCCGAGCAAAGGCTTTTGGGCAAAGCCTGCACTTAAATGGCTTCTCACCAGTGTGCGTTTGACTATGGATTCTCAGATTTGAATTCAAAGCAAATGACTTTGGGCAAAGCTTGCACTTAAATGGCGTCTCACGAGTGTGTGTTTGGTTATGCCTTCTTAGATCTGAATTCCGATCAAAGGCTTGAGGATCGCTTTTGTGCTTTTGAGTGTTGCTTGGCACTTTGGACCTGGATCCAGAGGACACTGGAGGATGCTGGCTCTTAAATTGTTCATCGCCATGGGCAACCAGGTGGCTCACGATTCCACGCTGATCTCCGGTGACATAGGTGCAGGAACAGCAACTGAACGAGATGACCTCTGTGACTTTCAATGGGCTGCACGTTTTCTCTAACGGTGCAGCTCCATCACCTAGAAGAAAAAAGCTTGTGTATTAGCACACACAAGAAATGCCCAACTAAGATAGCCACTTAGTTTAGAAAAGAGTAGCCACTAATGCAGTCTTGCTGAAGCTATGCATTATGTTGTTGCCATTTTGAATTCAGTTCACCATAGCTTTTAAACAAAACTGACACCATTAATCAAGGGGAGTCCCTAGTCTTTAAAAACAAAAATCCTAGGAAAGAAAAACATTTTTATGCAGTTTACAGTTTACAAATCTTCTATTTACTACACTCAGAATGAGCACAATTATTTAGTAATCTATCAAAAGTTTGATATCCATGGTGCTTAGAAGCTCATTTTGAAGTTCTTTCTGTTGTTTAGAATTATTTTTCTTTCCTGACAACAAAATGTTTTTTACACGGTATTTCTGGATCGAGAATCTGGATATAAATACTTTTTAAGAGCTGGATACCTCATCAATCAGAGTGAGACAAGAACAAGGTTTCAGGAGACCGTTAGATATGAGGTTTTCTAATTGGCAATAACTTAGTGACTTCCTTCTAGTTATCAGTGAAAGAATTTCAGCATGCGAAGCAATCATGGCCTACTAACACGGATGCCCCACTATACAGACAAAAGTTACGGGGGACTAATCCCTCCCCATTCAATTCTGTCTCATTAATGTAGAAACTCGTAGTCCAGACTATGGACAAAAAAGACCTATGCACCGAACAATGGTTTAATTTTTGGGGGCTTTCCAGTCAAATGGGTCACCAGCCCCTCTCTCCCCATGTGTCACGGCCATGGATGAGAAACCTGAAGAACATTCATAGGCCATGTATATTTTAAAAGGGTAAAAACAGTGCTAAAAGACACGGACAGGGAAGATGTACACAATTGGAGCGCCAACTTTCAACTGTTTAATTTCTAAAAAAAGACTCCCCCCGTCGTGCCCACATACATCCAATCAAAGTACATCAAATATGTCACGTCATATCAACTGACTATTGTGTCGAAAACAGCTGATGAATGCAAGTTCCAGTCATGTGTATGCACACCTTGATCACGGAGTGTTCCCGAAGGCTATGCTATCATCAAAAATGCCGTATAAATATAAGCCAATGATTGCAATGCAGTGGAACTTATCACAAAGGTGTGTTTAGGTGGTTCATTTATCAATGCGAAAGCATTAACAATCCCATAGAGCGAACCGGCGTTATCAGCTTTTGAAGCCGTGCCAAACGGCACAAAAATTCCTGTCTTATGGAGCGATGCCTGTAGTCTGTAGCAGCGAATTGATGGATAACCTCCTATTGGCTCGCGCGCGGCATAGTTCCAAGGTACGCCACCCCACACTCCATGGCGCTGCAGCCCCCCCCCGAGAGGAGCAGAAACGGCCGCGACGCCGAGAGGATCAGAAGCGGCGTGATGAACGACATTCATGCTTTCGCATTCACAACTCGTAAGAAGTGCTTAGGTGTCCTCGGAATTTTATACTCAAATTTTGTGAGTGTGGGTTTCCGGGGAAAAAATGTAAGAAAAGAAAACCTTGCCATTTCCTATGCACAGGAGGAAAACAGAAGCAAACTGTCTGGCTGACGCTGCTATTCACACATGGTATGACACACCTCGCGCCTAACACCGATCGACGTTGCCGATGTCGCCATGTTGGCCATGTCGCGAAGCAGACAATGCGCTATTTTCTTTTCGACAGCTGAGGCACTTGTAGCAGCCACATTACGCCTCTGGCTGAAGCATCTCTGCCAGGTTCCAACGCGCTGCATATCCTCTCCCTCCATTACCCGTATTATGAATATGCTCAAGTTTTCAAGATGGCCGTCCAAACAAAAACATAAAATCTTGCTCCGTATATGTGCGCCGGAAGTTGTACTTTTTATGTGATCCGAAGCAGGTAAGACAAATACGTGTCTGTTTGAACTGCGCTTTAGCACAAAAACGTGATGCACTTCATTTGCACGCACTGCCCAGATCCCAGCAAAAGAATAAATAAAAAACAATTCCAGCAAAAGAATAAATAAAAAACAAACAAAAAACGTGAGGACAAATGTCGGAGTAAGAGAGAAGAACACAATGAAAAGAAATTCAAAAACTGAAAAAGGGGCTAGGCTGATGGTCACATGATCCGTTATCATGCAACTGCCCATACCGGCATGCAAAGAAAGGCGTCACGGCGCAGTGCATTTTGTCTTCAAACTGCACCGACTCCGCGCGCCATCACCAAGGAGCACTGCACATTGTTTCGGGGAAATTCCAGTGCAAGTTGATCGGAAATGCTACAAGATGATGAGTACTATCGCGAACAGTACAAGCTGGAGTTCCCGGAGCGTGTGGCCTTTGATGCATCCTGCGCAACCTCGGGGCTGATAAAACTGTGGAGTGGAGAGCGGGCGGCAAGAATGTGCACTTACCCTGGTGTGCCCACACTCTCACAGCTTCCCCTCTCCAATATACTGTTTTATCAGCCTTCAGGTAATGCAGAATACATCAAAGGCCACGCGCTCCAGCATTCGTGTCCATACTGTTCACGATAGTAGAAGATAGTGAGAAGTGTAATTAAGAGAGAGTAGCAAATACTTTCAACGAAACATACTTGCAAGAAACCAGAATACTACCAAAGTATTTTGATTACATTATCTTGAGAACAGTATTTGAGACAGGCACAAGTCTGAGTGAAACGACCTATAGCACGACTGCTAGGAGTTTGAAGTATTGGTATTGATATTCTTTATTTAACCCAGGAGGGTTGGGGTGTATACATGGTATTCCAAGGTAAACATAAACAAGCAATGGCGGAACTTTCTGTGGCTGAGATGGCTTCCGGGTGACCAGTTTCTCGTGTATGTTTCAATGAGCAAGAATACATAGCGTGTCTTTTAAGTTTGTCTCGGCAGAAAATCAGAAAATGTATATTGCACCCTCACAGCTTCCCTCTCCAATATACTGTTTTATCAGCCTCCAGGTAGGGCAGAATATACATTGAAGGCCACGCACTCAAAGATTCGTGCCCATACTGTTCACGATAGTAAAAGATAGTGAGAAGTGTAATTAAGAAAAAGTAGCAAATACTCTCAATGAAACATATTTGCAAGAAACCAGAATACTACCAAAGTATTTTCATTACGTTATCTTGAAAACAATATTCACAAGTCTGAGTGAAATGACCTATAGCAGAACTGCTCGGAGATTGAAGTATTGATATTGATATTCTTTATTTAACCCAGGAGAGTTGGGGTGTACACATGGTATTCCAATATAAACATAAACAAGCAATGGCGGAACTTCCTGTGGCCGAGATGGCTTCCGGTTGACCAGCTTCTTGTGTATGTTTCAATGAGCAAGAATGAGCAGCGCGTCTTTTAAGTTTGTCCTGGCAGGAAATCAGAAAAGGTATCTTGAAAACCGGACGTAAGATAGATCAATGTGTGTTTCTGGACCATACGGCACAAAGAGAAAGCACCGCACCTCGTTTTATTTGGCCTCCTTCGCAAAAGTTACGCGGCCCTACCTGACGTCCCAGTAGAAAATTGTGCACACGTGAGATATTCAACAAAGTTAGACGCCCACAAATCAACCAAGACATGTACTGGTTTAGTGCTTTTCGTGCATGGGAGAGCATGTGCAAGCACAAGATCTCTTCGTCAACTGCACGTCGTCGCCCTAAGTGTTCGAGCTGACCAAAGCTAAACTACACTACGCCTGCCAGACATAGATGAAGGAGGGTGTCAAGGATTGCGCCGCTTGTGGTCGATCGTGTCCCAGAAAAAGCGAGCGGAGCGTTTTCGAGGACGTGTAGAGATCTCGTGATTGTGACGTCAACCAACTGCGGAGATTCCGTGAATGATATTCACGTGGCTATAGTTGCAGTCGTGCATTCGCAGACGTCAAGAGGCTATTTTAGATTCTAAAACCCTGGTGATACGGTAAGAAAACTAGTTTCATGTCTGACTTGTCAGGATCACGCGACAGTCCTGAGAACATATACCAATTTTTTCAAACTTTTTCGTTTGGACAGACGCACAGAGGCAGTGTTGTGTTTGACGGCGTGGGTGAGTAATAAAATCGAAAAAATAGTACCAGTGGTTTTATGCTATGTTTCCCCTCTTGCTTTAACTGTATAACAAAAAGACGCTTTATTGCATGCTGAAAAGAAAAACCTGGCTCTCGAAATTCTAAAGCGAAATTTTCCGAAATTGTTGTGGAACCAAACCCCAGGTTCGGTTCAATGTGAGAAGGTCTGAAGTCCCCTGCTGGCACAAACTCCATAAATTAATGTATTTTTCTTCTTTCATTTTTTTTAGTTTATTTGTGGGTTTTTACTGGAATTTGTTCAGGACTCACATAAACTGCCTGTGTACAAGCTTGCATGCACCCGAAAATTAATGTCAAAAAGGATTCTGCTCTAAGATTAAGATAGAAATTATCAATACTATTATTATAATTATTAAACATTTTATGCATGACACCGGCAAGATGGAATACTGACCACTTCTACTGTTCCAGGTGCCGCTCTTTTTCGGCGTACCAAGCGGCCACATTATGCTTGGCGCCAACGGAACGACTTCTTCCTTTGCCTTTTTCACCAATGCCACAACACAACAGCCAGTTCTGGAGCAATGGATAACACTGCCCTGGCAACCTGGATCGCCTACAATCGGCAGGACCCTATATAAGGAGGCCATCAACGATTTCTTCTTGGGGCATGACACCAGCAAGACGGAATGCTCACCACTTCTAATGTGCCAGGTTAATTATATGAGCACCCGCTTTTGTAGCCGTTCCTCTGTAGTGATAGTGTCATCCCCCTTCGACACTCTAGGTTTTTGTAAGTGTGCTCGTTTTCTGTTTGAATCATTCTTCGTCTCTTGCTTGTCATGTTCACGACTGCTGGTAGCAGGCGACGTTGAACCCAACCCTGACTCCTGGCCCGATGGTTCTGATGATGTACAAGCACAAATAGAGGAAGGGCAAAGAGGAATTCTTTCAGATATGAAAACCATGAAAGAGCAACAAAAGAATGCGGACAAGCAGATAAAACAACTATCTGCAAAAGTGACCACGCTGGAGGCTGAACCTACAAAATACAAAACCTTGCACATCGTCCCCGCTTCCAGCGAAAATTTTATAATTTTATCGTCAAAACTGAATACTGTGGCCTCTAAATGCGATGACGCCAAAAACCGATCATGCTGTTCTAACTTGCTCTTTTATGGAATCATAGACGAATCAAATGAAACTAGGCTTTATCAGAAAGAAAGGTTCTTGAACTCTGTAGTCGACATTTTGGTACCAGCAATAACCCCGATAACATTGAAAGAGCCCATTGCATTGGGCAGCACACCACCGAGAAAAAACACCCCATCATTGTTACGTTTTTAGGTTTAAGGACAAAGAGAGCATCCTTTCTTCCGGTCCCAATTTGAAAGGCAAGCTCTTCTCTGTAGGGGAGGACTTTTCTATCCCTGTCCGTAATGTAAGAAGCAAACTAATCGAGTACGCCAAGACAAGAAATGTTCCTTTCAAACTAAGCTTCGACGAACTGAAGATTGATAACAACTATGTTGTCAACTGTCATTTGAACTCTGTTTAGCCATTGCTAAGATAGCAAAAGGTAAACAATCCAGCAAAACTGCCATGCAATAAATCGGCCAGTTCTTGCATTGTCACTAACACCCTTTCACTTTTGGTATCATTCACAATTATATGAGGTGTCATTCGAAAATGCGATATATTATCATCGTTCCCCTGCGATAACGATTCTGATCTCCTGATCCATACAGAGACAGAATCCAAACCAGAAATTCAAAATAAAGAAATGCTGACTAACAGTTCTCACTCTACCTTTTACCTACTTGATAGAATAGATAAAAAAAATGCTTCGAATTGTGATAAAAAAAAACAAATTCGTCATACGTCATTTTAACTGATGGTGATATAAAAACAACTTGGGGTGAGGTTTATTCCTCATTCCAAAAAAAAAGAAAAAAAAAAAAAAACGTCCTGGGGTAATAAGGTTGATAGCTAGGCTAGTTGGTAATCGTACATATTGGAATAAAACAGCGCACATATACAAAAAGGAAGAGACAAACCAGACAGGACAGAGCGCTGACTCGCAACTAAATCTTCTTTACTGAACGAAAAAAAAAAAAAAGGGAAAGAAAAAGATACCAAAAAATAAAGAAAAAGAAGAAAAACGCACATTATTATACGCAATCGCACACGCACCTTTCACCCATGATAGCTGACTACGGCACGCGCTGGACCCTCATTGTCAACTTCAGGAATTCCAGCTCCTTGCCTGACAACGCCACTGATGCTGCGCTCATACACTTTTTTCCGCTACTCTGGATGTGGAAGGCCTCCAGTACCTCGCGTGTCACTTTGTCCCTGTGTCGTCCCAAGATGGTGGTGGTACTAAAAAACGGCTCGCACAGGCACTCTTTGCCTCAAACACTTTATTGAAAACTGGCAGTTTGTATGAAAATGAGAAGAAACATCTATTGGGCCTCCAGATGTTCCTTGCTCTCCACCTTCCTGAATGTTTTCAACAGTAGGGCCAGGAATATATTGTGCGAGTAACAAACAACATCTGGAGGAGGAGTGAACGTTTTCTCTAATGCTCGTGTAAAATGCAAATTTTCAATAAAACTTTTTAACACTATTTATGAAGGAAAAAAAAAAAGTGAGGATGCCATGACTACCTTCTATACTGTTCATTTGTTGCCAACATTAGCCCAGAGCCTGGCAGAAAGGCTCTTCCTCTAGCCAGGGTGTCTAGCAAATTATTATTTTGAAATTCCCTGACTTTCCCATGTTTTCCCTGACAAATTTAGGTGAATTTCCTTGATCACTGTAGAGGTGGCTACGTATATAAGACCATTACAAGAAAAGGCACTGAGCATTGAACACTGTGAGGATCATTTTGCACGGGCTTAATGCAACTTTCATATTCCAAAATATTTGGGTTCGTCCAGTCTGGATCAAATGAGCCCTTTCTTGCCGGCGACATCGTCAGTGAAGAGGCCACTTCCAGAAACACAAAAAAAAAACACGACGCTCAACCACACATGCCTTGGCGGCCACACACAGCATGGCCGCCAAATGGACAACTTCGGATACTTTCGGCTTGGATTGGATAGGGGTCTGCGGCTTTCCCATTTGTAACTAGATTTAGTAGCTCTAACTGAATTCAGCCTAGTGTTGCGCCCTGAATCCAATCCAAACCCAAGACTTGACTGGGTTTGTCTGCTGTTCCCTTTGCATCGGGAAGCACACTCTACATCGGGTGAGCAGAGACTGGGCTCCGCTCTAAGCAGAATTCATTGCCCATTTTTCTGCACCCAAGTCCTCAAGTCTTTGCTCAGGGCACTCCATGATGTTTCCAGCTCATTTTCCCTGACTGGGCTTGCTTTTTGACAATATCCCTGACAATTCCCTGATTTTTCCCGGTAATTAAAATTTCCCTGACAACTCCCGGTTTTCCCGGTCGCTAGACACCCTGCTAGCTTATCTTCACCTTCACATGTATAGGAACCCAAAATTTACATTGCCCAATACTTGTTCCCCACTGCCATGAACTTCTCCGAAAATTCAATTGTGCTCCTAGTCTTCCTTCCCTCAAAGCCCAACCCACATCACCATGCACATCTTCATCTGGGCTCGACTGAGGACGCGTCCCTGGTGGAGGATCAACGGATCCGCACAAACCCCTAGGAGTCCGCAGAGATCTGAACAAGAAGCATTGCTCTAAACTATAACCGCTTATAATCTAGACACTGCCAATGTCCTCCATTAAAGGGGCGATGCAACGATTTTTGTATTTTGCGCAAACACCGCTTAGAACGGATCTCTGACGTTAATGACTTGTGAAATACCCATTCGTTTTTCACCACACGCAATCAAAGTCGCAGAAACAAATAACGAAAAACGAGCAGAGTTCACCCCCTCAACTCGCAGCCAGAACAAGCGGCCACGTGATCTGGAGCCGATTATATGCCGCCAATGTTGATCATAGCCACGCGCTGGGGTTGGCAAGGCACAGGACACGCGCTGAGTTCCAGACATTGTTATGGTTCGGCTGTTGTCGTCATTGCAGCGATTGGGCACAGGACACTGCCCGAACGCTTCTCGAGCTATCGATTTTCACGAGCCCAAATCGAGTGCCCACGCAATGCTCGGGTCCAATATATGAACCGCATTCAAATATCGTCACTGGGCGGTACTGCTACCGTTGAGCTACGTCATCAGGTTTTGCGAAGGAGAGATTGAATGAAAACACTCGATTTTGTCCTCGAAACTACAGCGCAACAAAGTAGTTTCTTGGTCAGTGGCGTTGCGAGCGAGTATCCTTGAGTCCCACTAGTGCCAGTAAGCTCGTGTAAAGTGAAAAACATTCCATTGGAATATCGTTGCACCGCCCCTTTAATGAAAGAGGGGGGGATCGGTGGCCGAGTGGGCTAGCGCACACCAGCTCGGAGCACGCGGAGCGAAAGCTCGCACTGCTGAACCCAGGATGCTGGGCTCAATCCCCACCACTGCCCGTTTCAATCTGGATGAGCATCGTACCGGCGTGCGGTCGTGTATCACTACTGCGTGATGCATGTTAAAGACACCAGGCTAGCGGTAGTACTGCACTGGCTAAATTTCTCATCTACAGCTGGGAGACAAGTCGCCTGTTGAGGCAGACTAAGTTTTAGGCTGTATAAACATACACACACCCCGATTTCTTTCTTTTTTTTAATGAAAGAGGTTGAAATGAAAAACTTACGACTTGAGGACTGGGCGGTTCCATTCCAAACACTGTCTGAGGTCAGGTTCGGAAGTAGGCTTGTTAGATCACGAAGGATGCACGGGACCATTTGAGATGACTAGGACCAAACGCAAAGAGCAATTACATTAATTAAGAAGAAAGTGCACACGCCCTCCAAGCGCATCAAGCTAGCAGACAGCTATGAAGATAACGCAAACGAGACACACCCAGCACTTTGCTATTTCGAGATAACAATGACGAATGAATGAGGAAATGAAACGCTTGTGTGCCAAGCAATGCGGAGAGCGAATTCGTCTGCTTATTGAGCAGGGATGACGTCAGAACGCCGAGTTCTGATTGGCTCCGATTGGAAAGATGGTGGGTAGACCTCAAAGCAGCTAGCATTGAGGTCTGCCCCTTATCCCTCCATCAGAGCCAATCAAAACTCGGCGTTCTTACAGCACTGCAACCGCTTTGCAAGAAGCAGACGAACTTGCGCTCCACATAGGCGGTAGCTTATGTCGCCCAACATAAACTTGGGAAGCATGCTAACGTAATCAGTTCTCTTCTTTTTTCTGCCACATTGCCAGTACAGTAAAATTCCGATCAATAAAGAGGTTAGGACTCGCGAAAGATAAAATCTGAGATAACTATGCCGCTGGAATCCATCAGTTTTCTGCATATTTTTGCTAAATTTGTTTCGTAAACAGTGCTTTAGTTTTGTGGATAAATTCGGTTGCAACAACGGGACCCTTCGATACGCCCATTCAGGAAGGCTGCCATGTTCCTCTTTGCACGAAATATTTCGAGTGTCGCTTAATGCTCAGCATAACGGACACTCAAATATCGGCCGTTTTTGCACATACTTTCCAACATTTCTTCAAATAGGGCGGTTGAGAAAAAAAGAGCCTTTCAAGATCAAACTGCCAGCCACAGTGGATGTCAGGGATTACAAAAACACACTAATTAGCGAGATAATTGCCTAAAATGTACTAATAAACTTTTTAATTTGTGAAAATAAACAAATGGCTTCAATTGGAAGCTTGCTGAGCGTCGTCGAAAACCCCTAAATTAGTCGAGCAGAAAACTTAAAGCATGTGTGAAGCATGAGGGTGCACTCAAGTTTTCACTCAGGCTGCCGGTGGTAGGCTGGCAATGCGAAAACAGATTATTTTGTTATCATCCGCACTTTGACAATGCTCGCCTTCCGCCTGCTGCGTGAGTGGAAACTGTAGCGCATTCAAACGCCTAGCACCTGCTGTCTTCTTGAAATTGACCGATGTAGTTTTCAACGACGCTCAGCGAGTTTCTAGTTAGAACCGTATGTTTATTTTCACTACTTAAAAAGTTCATTATCAAATCTTGGGTAATTACTTTGCTAAGTAATGTTTCTTACTGCAACCCTTGTTGTCCCCCGTGGCTGGCAGTTCGCTCCCAAAAAGAGCCTCTTTCTAAACCACCCTATCTGAAGGGATGCCTGTAAGTGTTTGCAGAAATGGCTGGTATAGTCCACAATGCAGTGACATACTTATGAGGATGCTGAATCCGCATCACTGCACCAGGTCTTACGCCAGCAAAGGAGAAGAGATGATTCAGTGCACTCATAAGTACCGAATGTACAGTTCAAGCTTGATAGATCAATGCTCCACATTTACGAATCTCAAATGCACACTGCACGTAGCCCGATTGTTGCAGCTATTAGCCCCGAGAAGATTGAGTGGTGCCACCTGGCAGCTCCTTGTCGTGAGGTAGTAGCAAGAATCATGTGACCGCTTCTGCAGTTCGTTGGTAGCTTGTAGTTTGAGGTGTATCATTCACAATTCATGTTTGATTCGCTAATTTGAATCAATCAAACACTGGGCGCGTCTGCTAAGCTTGCAGCCGGCACGCCCGACGCTTCCGACATCTGTTAGCGGCAGATTTAACTAGGCGAGCCCGGTCATGACGTCGTCTGTAAATGCCGCGGCAGATAGCCCGAAACGGGTTTTTCTTTTTTCTTTTCAAACAAGGTAAGTTAATTCGTTAATATTTTCACCCCATGCTTCCACCACGTGGTTACACCTCTATAGTAAATTGCAGCGCGATATGTTGAGAAACAGATCTGTGTGGGCCGTCTAAGTTGTCTTAGAAGCATTAGTGTACATGCAATATATACACACAAAAAGAAGAAAAAAAAAAAGCCTTGCATGACAGTGTGCAGATTTCACACTGTCACTGCTAGTTTACAGAAAGGTATCGGCTAGGCTCAGGGAGACAGCCACACATTCCAGACAACTCAGGCAAAGTTTGCAGCCCTAATTTCAAGCAAGAAGATCACAGGCAAGGCAACAGGTTGTGGAGATTGAAGCCCCATGCCATGTCGTACGCAGCTCACAAGACCAAGCCAAAGTCACTAAAGATGCTGAAAGTCGATGGCAAACGTTTGATCCTGATGTCTTGCAAGCCACCCAGAGTACCTCAACTTTTGCTAATAAAAGTTATAATTGTTAGGATCACTGAATGGGTGAGAACGGGGAGGCATCTCTTTCGGATGTCGATGGATGGACGGACGAATGCTAATGGCTGTACCCTTTGTAACAGGCGGTAGCTTCCGCCACCTAGCCTAAGTCTAATAAAACAAATATATGATTTTCCCCACCCTGTTAAGCCAAGCCAGTGCGACAATACAGCAGGGAGCTTACCAACTGATACGTATACTCAAATGCAGCATTGAGCCGAAATGGGCAAGGAGCCATTGGATGGTTCACTCTCAACGGCAAGACTGCACACTACAAGGCACTCCAAGGTGAACGTAGCCTCAAGGAAGCGGTGCTTGAGGCTATGCTTGCGGGAGCCAAACACACAACCACAGAGCACAGCAAGACGCCAGTCCTCTACAGACGCATGTGGGTCTTCACGGACAGAAAAGAGGTTCATGCAGAATGCGAGATTCGGAACATACAACGTTGTCCGGCAGTTGAGAGAACCAGGCCGGCACTTCGCATATGAAGGGCGCATCCTACTAATCAGATGGGTGCTGGGACACTTTGGCAGCTACGGTAACAAAGAGATTGACAATGCAGCCAGAACAGCGCTGGAAGCCGAGACCGCGCATCCAAACCAGGATCGTCAAGAACCATGTCAACAAGGCGATAATAATGTCCTCCCCTTCAATCCCGACGAGTTCCTGTCCTTGAAACGGGTGAGGCGGCACAAGGCTCTAGCAGACCTGATACCTCAAGACCACTGTGGCGAACTACCAGCCAAATACAGCTGGGGTGGCCGAATTATACTCCGCCGTATCCGCACAAACACAGCAGTAACCCCCCAGCCCTGCAAACTAAACCGGACAGTGTAAGGCGGATCCGACACCCAGAAGGGTGTCGAACTTAGCCAATACAGAGCACCTCCCTTAGAGATGTCCCGCCACTACACGAACATGATGGGCCACAATATGTGACTTACACGCTCTGCATCACCTTAAGCCCTCTCAGAGTGGATAAGGCCAGAGAGCAAAGCTCAGCAAAAGTAAAATGGTACAAAACTCTCTCTTGAAATTTATTTGAGAGACTAGCATCAGAAACCACTTTTAAGACTTTCAACACCCCCTATGTCCTATCCAACCCTACCCTATCCCATACCACCCCCCCCCCCCCACACACACACACGCAGATGACCTCAGATCAAGGTGGTGAGGGTGTATATATTAAAATATGTTTCAAACAAACAAAACCAATATTCCAACCGCCTCTTTGCGACAGTAATTTTCTTCTCTATTCTTCCATCCTCACCAGCAAAATTCAATGCTTCCGCCAAAGTTATCCCTCTACCTGCAGGTATTTTCTTTCTCTTTTTTTTTTTTTTTTAAATTCTGGTAGGACTGTTCATTGCTAAAAACAGTCAGGGCGAGCACACTCTGTTTTTAAGGCTTCAGGTGACACTACTCATGCACAAAAGCACGAAAAGTTGACATGGTAGCAGTCTGTCCCATGAAGTCAAGGCCGTGAGCAGGGCCTTGTGAAGTTTATTTCAAAGCTATCACATCGCCTAAAGCACCAAACGATTCAGTCTTGACAACAGTACCCTTTGCTGAACAAAAAGTTGACAAGTACCTCAACGCGAAACCGACTTAACTTTCACGTGCATACCCTACGAACCGCTGCCTTTTTGTTGTTTGAAGTTGTAAGACAGTGACTATTTCAACGTCCACCGTCAAAATATTTCGAAGATTACTTCGACATCTGTGACATCACTTTTGTAAAACATCAAGGCAGTGACTATCTCGACGTCCACCTTCAACATATCTCAAAATTTATTTCTACGTCTGTGACATCGCTTGCGTGAAAAATCAAGATAGTGGCTTTATAATTTCGACATCCTCTTTCAATGCAGTGGCCATCGCCAGTGGTAGCCGTTTTGTTGTTTCATTGTTTAGTATCTGATGGTGTTGTCGGTGTTGTCTTGGCATTTTGACGGGCTCATGTGTTGTGTGCCTAAGAAGTTTCGGTCCTAGTTGACAGTGGAAATGTCTTATTCAGCGTGTGTGTGGGACTGGCTCGACAGTTGATCCTATTTTGACGTCACATGCCCAGTGGTGATGTTCTGAGTGTTCTCCGCTTGCATCTCAACATACGTTTCACTTAAAATTTTGAATCTACAACAAAGGCAAGCTGGATATCCCTCTGTCTTGCCTGCACGCAACAAATGTAAGTGCATACACGACATAACATTGAAAACTGAAAAATTTGGCAGAATTTTTGTGCCTTTATATTGTGCGAGCATGTCTTCGTATGGTTGCAGTCTCGCTTTGCATCTAGCACCCCCCCGTTTTTAACCGCGTTTCGTGAGTTTGTTGTTTAGTTTAGATTTTCTGTTTGGTTCGTGCATAATAAGCGGGTTAACCATGAAACGATCAGGATGTTAAAGAAAAGGTTCTGAATGCAAACATTGCCTCCTTATGTTTCTTGACCGAAGCAAACGGACAAAGGTTCTGGCACGGTTGTATGAGATACATGCATTTTTCAATTAACTGAAAATTTTATGACACGACACTCAGTTCCGTGGTCTATTTAAATCACATCAAATAAATCATGAAAACCAGCGGTGCCCCATTCTGTAATGCTTGGCACAACCAAGCAAACGATACCTATGGCCTAATAGTTAATGTACCTTAAGAAGATTTTTTTTCTTTTTTGCATTTCACATCACTTAAAAGGTTATAAAAACGGCAGTCAACTGCATGACATTTGCTTTCGGAAAATGCTTGTAGAACTGCAATGCTGCCTGCAAGCAAATACTTTACTAGGAGGAATAGAGGACACTCCCCGAAAATACAATGGCCTCGGGGACGACAGGTTTTGCGCACTTTGAACGGCTGGATGTGTCATGGCGTTGCAGTTTTCCCCTTTGAAATCGGCTGGTGACTAGCGCCATCTCTGGGTGTGGAATATTTTACTACCAGCCGAACTTCCTTCAATGTGTGCACGCTGCTCGGGCGTGGCAATGTAGGTCGTCTCTTGAATTTAAAAACCAGCGGACACTTTATGGGTGACTCACCTAGAGGGCGCATATACGTAGGATGAGCTCTGCGTCTACGTTCTGTTATATAAACCGCACGCATGGAGCTCCATCAGCAGATATAGAAATTTGTACAACCGGTTTCGAAAGCCGTTCTGATAAGAGTGGTTAGTCGTAGTCGCACTTGAAAGCAGTATGGAGCAACTAATATTAAGGAACTAGGTCGGCACGAGAGGCACGTTCAGCAGGCACAGCAATGTATTGTCATATACTTGACCGCAAAGTATTTGCTACTATGATTATCGCTAAAGCGCCCGAGAAGGCACCTTGAGTAAGCAACCTCATTTTCACGCTCGGTATGTCGGGAATTTTTCAAAGTACTGGTTTCGGGAATGCCTGGCTGGCGCGAAATTCTGAAATCAGGAGTGGTGTTCTGTGTATTAGATACGAGATAATTTAATCGAGTCATCCATTTCTCGCTATTTTCTAATTGCAAATAGATGGAGCTTTGCAGCAGGCCAAGGCAACAGGAAACTTATTCAGAAAGTTGGGAATAATTTTTCATTACTTCGTGAATAGTCAACATTATTCCTAATAGACCATGCTGGCCTTGAACAAAGTTGGTTTGGGTTATTTTAGTATTTCTACAATGATAATTGAAGGTGCGAACTCAGATTCCACTCATAAATGTCATTCAACAATTTTTTTGTTGAAACAGTGAAGAACAGAGCACAGTGTACCTCCTGCCATCTTCACCGATTGTTTACAGCGGCGAACGCGTCCTACTTGGTGCACTACAAAAGGACACTGTAGCATGTCATCCGCAGATAAGGACGCCAGCATCGACATGCGGTGGCAGGTCGCGCAATGGTGGCCGCTGATAGTCGTCGCGCCAGGCCTAGCCGACGCCCGCGTGACTGCCCGCCCGCGTTTGGCATCGCCGGCGGCGCAAAATCGGTCACGTGTTCTGGCGGGAGGAGAAAATGGAAGAGGAGGGAGAGAAAATAGGGAGAGGGACACACCCAAATTATCCCACGCCACCAGGGGAGGAATCGGCGCAACCATTGCTCCGTCTAATGCTAATGAGCGGAGTATCCTGTATTGCCCTTAGTGAAGTATTTGCTGCAAGCAAGATGACATCTCCTTGACCACCACCTTCAATCGCTACCCAGTCCAGATTCCCAAGCTCCAAAGTTCCTAGTTGGAGACGTCAAAATAATTACAAAAATATAGGAAGGTTCAAGTCACCAGGCTCAATCTACCGGGTGGCTCAAGGAGACGGCAGGCTCTTTAAATCGACCGCAAAATTCGGTTTCTTAACCTATCGCGCTACGACTTTGTGCAGCGCTGCCCACAGATGGTGCATTTTGTTTGTAAAATTTGCAAAGAGCAAACTTACCTGAGGAAAAAGTAAAGAAAGAAAAAGGCTTAGCTCCTATGGAAACGCAGCGACGCCACCGGTCTTCAAAGAGCACGGCGCCGTTTCGCACGGGACACAAGAGATGGCGCAACGAACGCCGCCAACGAACGAGCATACGGCGTCGAGAGCCAGCGTCTTTAGCAGACAATCTTTTCGACTCAAAAGCAGCGCGCGTTCTACAGGCGGCGACAGTCGCAGAAACAATTACAGGCGCGGTAACAACAAGCAACTGCAGTTCCTTGTCTGCTAAATACGCCGGCTCTCGGCGTTGTCTGCCCGTTCGTTGGCAGCAGTTGGCGTCGTGACCGCTTGCGCCCTCTCTTGTGTCCCGTGCGAAACGGCGCCGTGTTGTTTGCAGCGTCGCTGCGTTTCCATAGGAGCTAAGCCTTTTTCTTTCTTTACTTTTTCCTCAGGTAAGTTTGCTCTTTGCAAATTTTACAAAAAAAATGCACCATCTGTGGGCAGCGCTGCACAAAGTCGTAGCGCGATAGGTTAAGAAACCGAATTTTGCGGTCGATTTAAAGAGCCTGCCGTCTCCTTGAGCCACCCGGTAAAATGGACCGTAAAAATCGACGCCTGCACGTAGCCATCTGCACGTAGACCCTGGCAAGTTTCTTGGCCTTATTTTTTTACAGAAAGAGAGCTGCGCTTTGTAATTGTACAAGAAAAAACCGACCTGTGAAATACACCTTTGACGAAAAGTTTAGACGGCTACGTGCAGGCGTCGATTTTTACGGACCATTTTAGATTGGGCCTGGTGACTTGGACCACCCTATATTTTGACGGGGGACGTCAAAATATTTTCATGCCTTCAGGAAGTGGCGTAAACGTCAAAATAATTACTAAAAAACATTTAATTTTCTTGTTTTAGCCTAAGTGCAGACGCAGCCTAGGCTACAAGGTAATGGGACTAATCAAGCATCGTCAAAGGCGCAAGTCACTAGGCTTTTTCTGTTTATTGGTAGTTCAGCGATGACAGAACACGTACAGAAACATGACGAACACCATGTTGGTGCCCTTTTGGCGCAGTCTGATGGGTCTCATCAGCTCGTAGCGTCAGCTGCGTCTGGTGACACGAAGTATAGAACGAACTTTGGGGCAAAAGGACAAGCCACAATAGGAACAAAAGCAACTGGGGGAGGGAGCCCACTTTAGACCACTGCAGCACAACAAAGCCAGCGCGATCTAGCTTCCTTGGCTGAGGTAGTGCCCGCGTTCGCTTCAGCACGTGCTCACGTATTTCCATACTACAACCTGTTGAACGTGCGACTCTCTAAAGTTGTCCTTAATAAAGTTCCGATAACGCTCTCGCTCAAAACAACGTCACATATCACGAATTAAGATGTAAGCAGCGCACGAATGACTGACAGCACGAAGGAGTACGAGACGTTTTGCTCACCACAACCGGCAAATGCGCAGGACGAGCTACTGAGGCTCACCTTGTTGAAGGCAAGTCATATTACGTTTGGGAGATGACAACGTGTTGAATCTCCTGAAAACTGAACTAACTTAATAAACGTGCCGTGTTGGCCGTCACTGTTCTGGCCGTGTGCCCTCACTAGGGTTAACCCCCGCTAGCCCCGCCAGCCCCGCTGCCGCCGTGAAAAACAAGTGGGTAGAGAAATAACTGGATACACGCCTGCATCCAGCAAATGGGGTGGCAACTAGCGCTCTCTACTCAGTACCTTTCGCTGCCCAAAAAAAATATTGGTTTTAAAGTAAAATAAAACTATTAGTTGCGTCATGTAATACCATAATTTATGATTATTTTCAATAATGAGCCTTAACATTTCGCACCCCAGGTTCCTCTAGTGTATGTACCCTCTACATACCAGGGTTTTCTGTTACTCGATAAATGCGCACACTTCCTCCTGAAATGGAACGTAACTCGCGCCCTCCAACGGCTGGTGGTCGGAAAGCACCCGCAGGTTGGAACCGGAAAAAAGCTCGTCGATCAGAATAGGTACACGAGTGATGCAGTGATAACTCTGCGTTTATTTAGAGCGTAAAGCAAAGAGACCAAGAATCTACGAAGCACATCGTCCGTCTACACCTAATTTACGGCAATTCAAAAGTTTGGACCATGAATCACGAAGTGAGCTTGACGGCGTCTTTTCGGACGAGTAACCTCTTGGCGGCCGTCCGTTCTGCTTTCGCCCTCAGCGTGAACCTCGTCTCTGGAATGTTCTCCGGGGGAGGCTTGCAGGCTTCGCGAACCATGGTCCTCAACTTGTCCACGCAGTCGGCGACGTTCACTAGTTTCTTTTTTGTCTTATCCGAAGACACGACCAACTTGCCGTCGGCGTCGATGTAGACCTTGGCCAGTTTCTTCAGCCTGTCCCTTCCCGACTGAGGTATCCAGTCGGCAGAATCCAGATGCACCCGAAGTTCCACCCTGAAAGGATTATCGGGGTTGTTCTCACGCACGTCCACACGGTTCATGGGTATGTAGCCACTGAAGACTTCGTTGGTGCTTTGCGGGGCCTCGACGGGCTTGACGTGATTTAGGTCGCTGTCCGGGTATATTTTGTCCAAGCTGACTGCGCTCTTGTAACTTCGGACGGAGAATGAGGGGGTGTTTGCGACAAAATTCGGAGAAAACGCCGCCGCTCTCGCTGCACGGCACACGAACCACATGCGCGCCGCCATTTTTGTAATTCATGAATGAAGCCTCTGGAGGGCGGCGCGTCAGCGCGTACCCCCCGGCTGGAGCACCAACAACAAGCACCCTTAAAAAATGTGTAGTAGCTTGCGCCACCTAGCGACCATAAGAAAATCCTGTATAGAGCTGAGTTTTTAAAGGTGAAGCCTGATACAATTATTAATTCCTTATACATTTAAACACTTCTTATTTGCTAAAAAATACTACTGCTCAGTACCCTGCGTTTAATAAATAATCTGACTCTTCATTTTAATTTCCTTTCGTCGTCTTTTGTTTGTTTCCTGACATCCTTTTACACTATTGAGGTTTTTTAACACACCAAGAGCTTTTTCAACTCATGAAGAGCGGTTTCGCTAGGGTTCGTCACGTTTCACCATATGCGTTTCACCTCAAGTACTATCGCCCCTGGCGCACTATACTTCGTTTCACATTATCTGCGAGCGAAGCCAAAGCTAGAAGCGCGGGAGCAGCGCTTTTTGCGTTTCTCCCCAGCTCGCGCGCTCGAGCAAAGCCTGAACGCACCGAACTTTCGCGCTCGCGCTTCCAGCTTTGCCTTCGCTCGCACATAAGGTGAAACACTCTTTCGCATAAAAAAAAAAAAAAAAAGATTTTAAAAGTACTTCAGGCCACTCGTTTTCCAAAATGGTGGTTCTAGTGTGGGTTGGAGATGCGTGCCGCTGCTGAGCCTGTCTAGTGTTCTGGCTTCACTGAGCGACACAAATTATTTCTACGAGGAAGCTAGGGTGTTATGAGCACAGGTCAGCTCTTTATCCTGAAAACAAAAACGCTGTTTAGCGTAATACTTGCTCCAGGAGGCACGTTTTAATTCTGGAGCGAAACCGAAACTAACCTCTATTTCGGATTTAATTTCTCGATACAGGTTTTAATTTCGAATTCTTTCAAATCTCAAGATGTGTCTCACATCGTAATTGTTTAGTTTTAAAAAGTTGTTCGCGGAAACTTTATTTTGTAATGTTCGATCCAGGCACTTCAAAATATTTTTGAGATTTCAGTGTTCTTTAAAGACAGGGTCTTTCATGCACCTTAGAGGTAACATAGAATATTTTTGTTGTTGAAAAAATGAGTGCTGATATTTGTGCATTCTCGCTGCCTTTTCTCGCTCAGAAAACTGACATGTGAAATAATGAACTGTGGGCCTTTTAATGGGTTTTGGGTATTTTAGATGATTAATTGCTTTGACATTATTCCCAGCACAACAATAACAGAATAAATCAAATTTTTACAATATGTCCACAAAACGTAGGAATTAATGAACACTGTTCTCACTACAACAACCCAAAAGCGGAACCCGAGTCATACAGCTGAAGTGTGTGTGTGTTTTTATAGCAACGCGTGACGGATAGGACTTTATATTGCATCCAGTGTTAATTTGACTGTTTGTCTATCTTGATAATGATGTCCGAATTTTGCATATGCTAAAAAGAAAAACAAAAAAAATTATACCTTTCTGGAAATACTATTATGGTTAAATAGCATATTTTTTGTGACCGTGGCGTTAATTGGGGCATACATTGCCGTGATTTGTATTTTAATAATAATATTAAAATTCAGATATTTTAATACGCAATTTTCAAGCTCTTATATAATTTGTTGATTATGATTCAATTTCAAACGCGCGAACAAGTATGACAATCACAAATGTGATAATTATCATCACTGGTGTCAAATGCAGTATAAAATAGTCTAAAATCAATTAAAACATTCTCGCTAATGTGAGAAATCCACGTAAAATTACATTAATTGTGGGTAAAGCATATTTTGCTATCAAAGTAGCGACTTTTCACAGTCGACAAGAGTTGCAAAGTCGCCGCCAAAATCCTTCCAGACCAAATGCCCCAAAATAACATTTAAAAAAAAAATATATATATATATTTTTTTTAATTACCAATTTTTTCATAACATTTAGTTACTTTCATTTTTACGTGCCGTCGTTTTGCCAATCTCAGCCTTTCCAGTTCGAAGGAACGCCTACCTGCTTGCACGTCTGCTCACTGCAACACGTTTCGTTGGCGTTGGAAGCCGGTGAAACAGTAGTGAGTTTGAGTATTGCCTATACGAGCGAACGCAAGCGCTGTGTGTTTGCGTTAGCGCGTGCGCGGAGCCCAAAATGGCGGTCTTGGATTGGCGCATGGCAATGAGGCGCACGCACAACGTGGGGCACGCAACTCTAACGCAAACGCACAGTGCTTGCGTTTGCTTCTATACGCAATACTAAAACTCTCTAGTAAAGTACAATCCCATACCGGCTGCAGCGCTACGTTAGGACAGTGAAGAGTGTTGTTTGCGTTCGGAAATGACAATTCGCGAGCCATGATCGCGCGCAGTTCCGCCGTGCCCGCTGAACAGGAGAATCGGGGGACCCTCACTAGAGCGCTTCCCGTTTCCGCCGCGGGAGGGTGAGCGTCGAGCTGGAGGCGCGAATAAGTTTTTCACAAAAAAAAACCCTTTTAGAACAAGTCAATGAGCCCCACGAGTTATTTTACGACCAGATATTTTTTTTTTAAAGTACTTTAAATTTTAGCCCCACCTAATGAGGTGTCTTATCGCATTAAAGAACGCACTACAGCATGAAAAGTCTACACCCCATTCAAAGAGTTCAACCGAGGCTGTTGAAAAGTAATTGTCTAAAAATGCTGAAATTGACTGTCATTTGGGATTTCCTACGCTACAAGCTCTTCAACCTGTTTTTCGGGTGCCTAGTCTTTCCTAACTCGGCAACTATTTTTTTTTTTTTAAATATGGTTACGATTATATTACGGAATTTAGATCCATATTTCTCTGCCCCGAGAAATAATTAAAAAAAAAAGGAATATTGACGCAGGAGAAGCACCATTTTGCCTGTTTTGTTTACTGTCTTTCTTATCTCACTGTGCTTATCCACCTTTCGTAACTTTTGTCTATCCGTGTGTTTGTATTATTATTTTACATGCAGACGCAATATGAAGAAAAAGAATACACGAGGTCTTTTTTTTTTTTTCACTTTTTGCTATTTAGCGTTGGCAAAGTTGCCCCTCTTCCCATCGTAGAGTATCAATCATACCAAATCTCGTTCCACCCAATTTCAGCCTCCGCCACAAACTTTCTAAATCTGTTGTTTTTTCTTGTTTTTTCCCTGCAGTTTGGGACCTTCACAGGCGTGAAACACTAACTAGATGGCACAAGTTTCCGCCCGATTCAATAGGATTTCATCTGTCCGGCCATTGCCATGGTCACTAATTCAGTCATTTAAAAAACTTGCAACTTACAGAAGTTACACTGCAGTCGTGTTCGATTTTTTTAACAGGTGGCAGAACTGTCGTTATCCAATTATATTTTATTAAAAAAAATTGTAATCAGCCACTGCAACGAAAAGCAATCTATGACAGGGTTTTAATTCCTGGCACTTTTGTTTTTACAGTTGTTATCCAGAAAAAAAAATACAAATCCCTGCTTTAAATCCGATGGTCTCTCGGGTTATTATAATATCCCGTCGATTTAATGAGCATCTTTCCGTGAGAACGGCACTGAAAATTACAATTCGCCGATGTACGACGCGTGTCGTCTGCAACAACAAAGTGTCGATTTACGCCAAATAGTACATTCGTCCGACCTAGCCAAAATAAAATAAAATGCATGTTCAATGTAGCAGTCTTTTTCTGTCTCACGAGAAGCCCATCCGTCTGAGAGTCTCGTGATGTACCGCTAAACTTTCTCGGACAGACTTCAAACAGAACAGCTGTCAAAGAAGAAAAACGATTCTCTTACGAGACCCTCTAACTTTTCCTGTACAAGCTTCCTCGTTTTTTTTTTTGTTTTTTTTTTCTCTCCTTTTTTCCGAGTGTAACGGTTGCCATGCAGAGAAAACGCGTCAAAAAAAAAAAAAAGAACGAACAAAAGATATCCTAGCAATAAAATATTGCGAACTGAACAGCTTTAGGGAGTCAAGCTCACCCATCATCTATCACAGTCTGCACCGCCAAAAGCGAGGCCAATACCTAGAACGCCAACACAGGCGCGATGACGCAAGCGAATCTCGGATGACGTCACACATTTGGGAAAGCAGAACTCGCCTCGCTCTTCTATCCGTGTTTCCACACTCGTCCGCCACGTGCACTCCTATTTTCTCTAGATATTACGATTTCCCGCCGAGAACGAGATTACGCGAGAGCGGAATGCGGCAGCCATGACGATCTGAATGAGAGGCGGAGAGAGAGGTGGGAGGAGGGACCAAAAATATCGATCCCCAAACTCCCTCTTTTGCTTGTCATTAGTTCACCCTTTTTCGGGAGCGAGACGGCGGCGGCGGGGGATCCACAGCTGTGTTGCCCGACTCACGCGCGCGCGCACACACACACACAAAGAAACGGGGAATTGACCTCTCTGCGCATGCGCGCGTGCGCTCTCGGAACAAGCGAGAGGCATCGGCCGCTTGGATGCGTCGGACGCCCGTGTCGTGGTTCATCCCCGTTCTGGCCGACCGTCGCGGCCTTGACTCAAGTCGACTCGGGCGAGAGCACAAAGCGTGTTGGAACCAACCCGACAAACCGAAAGCGACTCCGGCGACTCCCCGAGCGGTGCTTCTCGGGGTATTTGGAGGAGACGTGCGCTTAGCGTCACCGACTGTTTTTCCGCGGGGATCCTCCATGGACGAGGACGGCCCTTTCTTTCGCGGCAACCCAGAACAGGCGACCTTGGCCCCCATTTCTGCTTCGGACTCGTGTTTGAACTCGTGCTTGTTTGTGTGTGGGGGGCTGGTTCGTGAACCCCTATGCATCGTTACGCTGGCGTTGACTTCGTCTGTGCCCGCGTGAACGAAAACCGAGCCGGCGTGAATGAGTCGAAATACCTGGCCTGTATCGGTTCGCAATCAGGGTTCGGTAAGTGGTCTGCGAATGAGGGCTACCGGTTCTCCCGCCGACTGCAGCGTTGCACACATCCACTGATGCCTGCTTCTCTCTGTGAACGTGATATCTTTTGAGGGGTATTTTTCTTTCCCCACCCGTTGTTGCAAGCCAAGTCTTATCTATCTGCGAAGTGCTCCAGTTTGATAGAACTCGACGTCGACAGCAAAACCACGCAAAAAGTAGAGGCGCACTAAGCGAAACGCTCGCTCAACACAGTTTTGTCCTGGTTGTGATTGGTTCGGCGGATGTTCAGTGATGTGAAATCGTCGCTCCAATGGAAATGGTATCCTTGTGAAAGAAGTGTTTTTATTTTTTCTTGTAGCTGCCACATTTTCTGTCGCTGAGTGAAAGTTTCGCGTGTAATCTGCTCAAAGTTCTCAAGTGCCATCGGTCTCACTTCCT
Organism: Ixodes persulcatus; assembly: GCA_013358835.2. Classification (NCBI taxonomy): domain Eukaryota; kingdom Metazoa; phylum Arthropoda; class Arachnida; order Ixodida; family Ixodidae; genus Ixodes; species Ixodes persulcatus. Next base: position 232,993 of record JABSTQ010008418.1, on the reverse strand, counting down.
TGGTTGACTCTTTAACTGTGCGGTCGAAGGTAAACGAGCCTCACAACCCTGAACTCGTGAGAGGTGGTCTTGTGAAAAAGGAACGTTTTACAAGCACCTAACCTGTGAATTGAACTTGATGGATTCCGTCATCTTGGCTAGATAACGTCACACTTTCGTCCTATAGCAGCGGCTGTCGAATCACCCGAGGAGGGGAAGTTAAATCTATTCCGCTAACCTAAACCGTTGCATTTGCATTCGTTTTTTATAATTGTTCGCCTTCTAGTTCCGTCGTCGGGCAAGACGAGAACTGTGCATAGAATGCGTTGCTTGAGTGAAGAACACACGAGCTGAGTTCTAATCCTTTTTCCAAGCATTGTTCGATTCTTTTCTTGTCGCACACATTCCAATGTGTCACTTTCACTGGTCCCCTTGGGAATCACGTAACCGATCTTCGGCGCCACCTGGTGGCGAGCACCGGGACCATCGCGACGCAGCAGACGACACGCCTCTCAGAGTGACAGCTTGAGAAACACCGAACACATCTTAGCAGAAGCAAGGTTATCACGGAACAACCGGCAAACTGACGTCATCAGGAAGAACCCCGACCAGCTTCCCGCGCAAAATCATGGCGGAGGTGAGCTTCACCAAGCGGGCAGCGGCCGAACTGAGCCGCTGTTTCAACGGTCTCGCTGTCCGCGCCAAGGCCGGAGCGTCCATCCACGCGACGCCCAGTCCTCCGGTACCTCAAGAGCCACGTCGTCGCGGACGTCCTGCCGCCGTCCGCGAGTTCTGGGCGGCCCTCACTAGGCCCCGGACCGCGGCCGACCTCTTCAGAGATCCCGACTATCTGGCACGTCTCTTCGGCTACTTCAAGGGCCGCGAGAAGCTAGGCCTAGCATCCGTCTGTCGGTCCTGGAGGGACGCCATCTACGACCCACGTCACTGGAGGGACATGCTGCCCGTGCTTCGGTGCCGGGAACTGAGGAAGGACCCCGTCGAGTCGAGGCGAAGACTCTACGAGTCGCTGGAAAGGAGAGGTATGGACGCCGTCTGCCTCCTAGGAGCCAACGACGAAGACGTCTTGGACGTCGTGGCACAGTGTCCGACCGCGTTCCTGAGAGCCCGCGTCCGTCTCATAGGACTGCGGTGCAGCAGTGTTTCGGACAAGGCCCTCGAAGCACTCATGGCAGCGGCCCCAAGAGTCACTAATCTGGAGCTCTTTGGCTGCAACGAGGTCACCGACGCTGGACTCTGGGCCTCGCTAACGCCGGCAGTGACGTGTCTTACCTTAGCGGACTGCATCAACGTTGCCGACGACACGCTCGCAGCCGTCGCCCAGCTGCTCCCCGCGCTCAGGGAGCTGAATCTTCAGGCGTACCACGTCACCGACGCTTCGTTGGCTTACCTGGGGCCACGTCAGGGAGGGACGCTATTGATCCTCCGGTTGAGGTCCTGCTGGGAGCTGACCAATCAGGGCCTGCTGAACGTGGTGCAAGCTCTGCCCCATCTCGTGGAACTCTCGCTGTCCGGATGTACCAAGATAAGCGACGACGGAGTGGAACTGCTGGCCGAAAACCTTCGGCAGCTTCGAGTCCTGGACCTGTCCTGGTGCCCCAGGGTGACAGACGCCAGCCTGGAGTTCATCGCCTGTGATATGACGCAACTGGAGCAGCTCACGCTAGATCGGTGAGGAGAGTTTCCTTATTTTGATTCACAATATACTGCTTCACTCCACGTCTGACCGCAAAAAGAAAAAAAAAACAGGATTGCGGCGCAATTCTTTCTGTGGAATCGTTACGTCGGCTGCTGTCGAATTTGGAATGGCACAAAGTATACCAGGTGCGGACTATTTCAATATTCATCCTCTGCACTCCGCCATCTTTGTTCACTGGCCAGTGGAACGCGCCCTCAGTGTGCGCTGCAGCTCTCTCTTCTAAAGAGTATCAGACGTAGAGCATGCGCCCACGGCCCAATGACTCAGCATTTTTCGCCTGGATGATAAACGCTGGAAAGGTGGATGGCATACGCGTAGCGCTGGCCACTTAGGGAGACAAAAACCGCAAAACAATCGGCAGTTTTTTTTTTTTTAATTAAGTTTTGTGTTGCAACGACAGTGGTTGCAAAACGTATACCGCTGAAATTGTAAACGGCGAAAACTTATAATGCACGAACGAGTCGTAGATCTACTTGACGTATTCTTTGACGCGGGAGATCACTAGAGTTTTGCTGAGGCATTAATTCCATCGCGGTGCCATCAGACTATACTTTGGAAAATGAGAATTTCGCCACTCGGTAAACTGTCAGGGCCTTTAGCCATATTCACAAATTATTTTAAAAAGAAATGCTATACGGCTTTTTCAGGACGGAATGTGCGACCACTACCAACATTTTATTACTTCTTTTTTTTTTCGGGGGGGGGGGGGGGCGCATTTTTTTTTTAATTTATATGGTGAGCCAAAATTAAAGCGTCTAAAATAAACAAACTAAATCCTACGTGTCCAACTACACCAAGTCCCCACGATCTAGTGGAGGAAAAAAAAATAGCGCAAGAGAAAGGATTTTTTCAAAGCTCAAGTTGTTTGACCCATATTCTGACCCACTTTTAAAGAGGCGGATTAAAGACAGGTCCGAGGTGCTCTAATTCCTAATCCACCTGGGATTAGCGGTTCATGCTCGAGTTCCTAAAGTCGCGACCTACTTTGATGTGCCCCAAAGTCTCCTCTAAAACACGTTTTATTGAGTTTCTGTTTTCCTTTCAACTCCTTTATGAGCGCGTGCCGATTTTTTCTCTCTTTCATTCTATTTCTTTTCTATTTTTTTTTTAAGCTGACGTTATCTCCGTTTTTCAGGATGGGGTCAGGAAAATTGTTTTTGTGGAAAACGTCCGTCGGCTTTGTACTAGTCGTTCGCCGGCCGCCAACCGTGGAATATGGGGGAAAATAAAGTGTCTCCTGTAAAGGGTACTCTGCCGCACGAAGCCCGATGTTGTGGGAAAGACACTCCGATTCTCGAAGCGAAACCCTTTTTCACTGCTTTCGTATTGCTTCCCTCAGGTTACAATAACGGAGTAACTTGCTTTAGCCAGAGCAGATAGCTATCCTGCTATGTGCAAGGTGCTCACGCTTACCTGTTTTAGCGGTTAATTATAATAATAGGAATGCGGGGAGCAACTGAGGGAGATGAAATGAGAGCGTGTGGGGGATGTCAGAACGCCGAGCTCTGGTTGGAAGGAATAGAGGGTAGACCCAAAGCTATAGCTGCCTTTGTCTCCGCTGCACTCGCCGAACGCGTTCAAATGCGAGAGTCAAACGCCGGCGTTTCCGCGTTCTTACGCGTTGTACGACTGCACAGTTTTCTTCCAAGTAGTTGTTATTAGAGAGTTTTAGAATTGGGCCCCACAAAGGAACTTAAGAGTGTCGTGCTGCGCTGGCGCAGACGTTCTGAGCCTGAGCAGTGGGACGCGCCCAGCTCTTCGACAGAAAAAAAAAGTGAACTATAAAAAAAATATATTTTATTAACTCTGTTTAGGCCTTCTGACATGTGAGCTGGTAATTAGTCGAACCTGTAACTCAATCCGCGTCTCAATGCGCTAATGGCGCGCCATTTTGTGCTAGCCCTTAAAGTCCTCTCCGATTTCACTGATCACGATGGTGCTAGGACAAGGTGTCAGTATAGCCGAGACTGGTACAATAAAGCGGTGGTCAATGGTATAAAACCATGCTTTTCTAAAATAAAGTAAGAAAAAGAAAAACCTTCCCCTAAGTAAAATTAAAAAAAAAAACTTCTAGCGGTGAATTTTTTTTTTTGTGCCTACAATGCACTCAATCTCTCTCTCTCTCTTTCTCTCCCTCTCTAAAGCTCTTTATATGGTTTTGCACAGCTCTCAGTCAGCGGAAAATGGAATGGCGCGTTTTATGTTGGGTCCGTGGAAGATAGATTTTTATTTAATAAAAGCATGCCTCGCATCGTGGCTTTCTTGGTTGGGGTATTGTTATTTTAACGGCCATATCACTAAATTCGTTTACATGTCTGCGCTATACTATAAAAAATGGCGCCGGTTTTGCGTACTCTACCTCGTATATATAAAAGACTAGCCTTCTTTTTTTTATATACCTTATATATTAAGTCCTGCGTATTGCGCCGCGGAATCTACTGAGACAGTAACGACTTTTCGTAGATAGTTTCCGCTTTCCCACTACGCTTTCTGCGGCGAAGACGCGGCCAGTGCGCATGCCTCGTCCGCAGAGTCCCGGGTCCCGTCTCTAGCCTCGCCCGCAGAGTCCCGGGTTTCGTAGCTGGTGGCGGAGAGTGTTGTCGGACGGCGGAAACGATCTACGAAAAGCCCCCAGTATTAACTACATTGCAGCTATAAAAATACGGGGTGATTTTTCTTACGTTCTAAAATTACTTTAAAAAAAAAAAAACGTAAAAACTATATATTAATACGGTCTGCGCAGGCGAGTTACACGGCCAGGAAGACATAATGTAGGGGGGGGGGGGGGCTATAATCGGCACGGTGAGTCGAATAATTAACTAAAATTTATTAATCAGCTTTTTAATTTATGATAATAAACATGCGGTTCCAATTAGAAACTGCTGACCGTCATCGAAAAGCACTGTCAGTAATTTTTAGGAAGACTTTGAGCGCGTAGGAAGAGTGGTGGTGCGCTGGAGGCTGGCGGCGAGAAAACGCGGACGATGAGAGACGGAAAAACTTACGCGGAGCGCAAGTCCGTCTGCTTCTTGCACGGCGGATTGCGATGATGTCAGTGACTGTGTCAGAACGCCGAGCTTTTATCGGCTGATTGAAAAAGAAAAAAAAAAAAATAGTGGGTAGACCTCGAGGCATCTAGCATTGAAGTCTACCCACTATCCTTTTAATCAAAGCCAATCAGAGCTCGGCGTCGTTCTGACGTCACCGCAACGCCTGCGCAAGAAGCAGACGACTTGCTCTCCGTATAGCCTGTCTGCTGATGCACGAATGGTAACTTTGGCGCTCCATTGTGCTCCAAGTATTTCTAAAATTGATTGATTTAGTTGTTTTTGATGACGCTCAGCAAGTTTCTAATTCAAACCATAGGTTTAGTTTTACTACTAGAAAAGCTAATTAACATGTTCTACTCAATTAGCCGACTTATCGCAACGATTAGCCGCCTATATTATGTCCCCCCGGCCGTATAACTCGCCTCCACAAACCACTAGTGTAACTTTCACGGACATTTTTAAATAAATCTGTAAAGCCTAAAAAACAAACACCCTGTATATGCAAGTTGCATTATGTGTTATACAGAAAAATGCGCGACTGTTAATAATCTACTAATACTAGGCAACATAGTCTGCTATACGTGTAGCTGACTGATCCACGTACGAAAAAGAAGCTTTACTTGTATGGCTCCCCTGTGCAACGCGGATTCCATCGTGGTTCTGGTTCGGTCTGTAGACCAGTGTTCTTTAAGTTTATTTATATTCTCTCGAGACCAAATGAGTTAGCGAGTATCTCGCATGGTGTTGACTGTACTCCGTGTCATTAGTTGCGTGCAGTGCAGGCGAAGGCAACGGCCAGGCAAAGAGAGAAAGTCGTGACGATTAAAGGCGCTAAAAAGACGAGGGCCAACAAAAGACACTAACAAACACACACACACACCAAGAGCGCTTTCTTAATTAACTGGTCCTCGTCTTTTTAGCGCTTTTAATCGACACAATTTATCACCAACTAGACCAAGTGAATACCTCTATGAAGAGAGAAAAGGCGAGCACTACGAAGGCGGAACGGGAGAGGAGGACAATGGAGGGCGAGGAGAGAAAGAGATCACTAGGAACGTTAGAGGGGAGAGGAGGTTTCTTTCCTCCTTCCCAGCCTTTTTATTGGTTGCCCTTTCTCCCCTCGCCTGGTGTTTCCTTCGCCTGTACTGCACGCAACTAGTGACACGGAGTATAGTCTAGGCAAAACAATACACGAATGCGGTGAAACGCTGGGACGCCATTTACCAATTTAATGGCTGGTATCAACTGTAGCTAGTGGTTCATGATTAAGGTTCTGATTTTTCCGGATTGTTTTTTTTTTTCTTAATTCAGGGGTGTTTTCTCGGGGTTTATTTTCCCGACATGTTCGGTGTTTTTAGGTGTCAATGTTCAGCATCGGACAAAACCTGCAGGCATTTTTTTTTTCCAGTAAAGCCCTTGTTTTTTATTATTATTATTTAAGCACATTTCTAATTTGGAGTTTTTAGGTTTTCTGCATTTTCAATTAAACAAGCTTTGATCTTTTTTTAATTATCATTTGTGCGGGCACGTATTAACCGAGAACACCCTATTTATTAAGCGTCTTTAATTTAGAACTACGCATTGCATTGCTAAATGAGGCCGCGGCGTCTTGCTGCAGTCGTAATTCAGATGTCGCTCTTTGCGAACGTGTAATGATGCACTCCGGCAGTAATTTAGCCCGGGTAAAATATATAGGTAAGATTAAGGAACGCTGGGTCCACCAACGAATGTGCGCAGACAATGCACGCACACGCACACTTAAAAAAAAAAGAGAGAGAAAAAAGGAAGAATATTGCTTTTTTTCGTAAGCCGCTGTTGAGTGCTCTCAACCATGATAAGCAGCTGTTTTCGTTCCACCATCTTTCAAGATTTTTCTTTTTTTAGTTACAATTTTAGGTTTTGCAGATTACCCACTTTTTTCTTCTTTTTTTTTTAATTTAGCTTTCGTATTTTAACAACTCCTTAATCTACGAACTGAATCTGGCTCCGCCCAAACTCAACCCCCCTTCTTCCCGTAACCACGACAACGTAACGTCAGTTTTTTTTTTTTTTTTTTTTGCGTTTTGATTTTTTTTTTTCGCTCGCTCGTTTGTTTGAGCGGGCGGTTTTCGCAAAAGTCTCACCTGGATTTAAGTCGTTCAAGTAATACGAGGACGGACGCCGTGCCAAAAATAACGGTCTCTCGTGGCGCGAACGAATGGGTCGTCTGCTCTCCTCGGTCGTTGCGAAAGCAGCGATCGTCTGCTCTTCAGTTTTTAGGGTATTGTGTGAAATGGGATTCCAACGACGCCCCTAATTGTTTCCCGCGATGCAGAGCTGAGGCAACCAGTTTCCAACTTCGATTAAGAGGGTGTTCCCGATAAAAAATAACCGCGTTTGTTTTTGCCCGTGTAAAAAAACAAAGCATCGCACGGAAGCTGATCGAAACTCCGTGAGAATGATACGCTAGCGGTTGCGATAGAACTGAAAAGTTTGAGAACATGACATCACCTGGATCGAGAAACCCAATTTTTCTACTAGCTAACGTCCACCTAAGCCTACTATAGATCGTGAAAACAAAAAATGACATTGTGAATGCCTTTAATATTTATTGCAGTAAAAAAAAAAAAAAGAAAAACAGCAAGAAAGAAAACAATAGGCTCCTTCTTGCTGCCAAGTGTTATGCGTCCACAATGTCAGTTCTTGCTTTGACGATATTAGGCTTAAGCAAACATGGACTCATAAAAAAAAAAGTGTTTCTTGGTTATAATTGGTTCAGGTATCGTCACGTTCTCAAACTTTCGCGTTATATCGCGACCCCTAGCGTCACGTTCTCATAGAGTTTGAGCTTCCTGGGATGCGTAGTTTATTTACGCGGGACAAAAACATTTTCTTTTATTATTATTATTTTTTATGCGTTAGCGCTTATTACTTTGGTGCATTCAGCCATCTTTCGTTTGGAAGGTCGTGGTTTGGATTAAACGAGACTGGTTTGGTGAGGCTGTAGCGCGGTTTCTCTCAAGAACATATCCGCACTATACAGATGATAATCTACCTATATATGTACACAATAAAGATTTATATGCACGAAGATAATGTCGACCGAAGTTAGAGCAGTAATTACGCTCTAATTTAATTACGAACCTACACAAAGGCTGCGTCATGACCCGAAATGTTTCGTAGCTCAAACAAATTGGGCATAAGTATATATATACATATTATTATTCCTAAAAGTAAACAAAATAGTGTTTAGTGGCTACTTAAAACCACGTTAAGAATATATATGGCATAAAACAAACGAGCCGTCTCAAGCTTGAAGCCCGGCGCAGCTGTGATTGGCGATCTCCGAAATTCGACATTCTCCATAATGATGACTTACGAGCCTGCCATTGGCTGCAAGAATGGTTGATATGAGACGGACAGGTATCGAGGCACTCCAGCGAATTAACAAAGGGTGCTAAGATATCAAACGCTCTTACGTTAATCTTCCTAATGGGAAACACGCAGATCATCATTCTTGCTAACTCACACGCCTCGGTGAATCTCCATTCATTCATTTGCCATCTGGCTCCGCAACGATATTGGGTAGGAACGTCTCTCACTGGACACCAGCTTACTGGCACCGGTGGTATCCAAAATACTCGAGCGCAACTCCACTGACCATGGAAGCGTGTTCGTCGCGGCGGAATATATCCCAAGGATAAAAGTGGTCCTTTTCTCTCAGTTTCTCCTTCGCAAAACTTGATGACGGAGCTGTGGGGACAATGCCAACAATGCGATCCCCGAGGCCCGAGAGTGCGTCATCACTGCTAACACAGTGGACACGAAGACTTTGTAGGCATTCGATTTTTGACTCGTGACAATCAATGCCCCGATAAACATTCTGGTAGTGGCTTGTGCCCAATCGCTGAGATGGCGGTGAACAATGCGTGGAACTCAGCGCGCGCCCTGTGCTCTGCCAACCCCAACGCGTGGCTGTGTTATAAACATTGGCGGCATATAATCAGCTCCAGGTCACGTGGCCACTTTTTCTGGCTGCGAGTTGAGGGGTTAGGCGGTGTTCTTTTTAGAGCGCCCGTTTCCCTCTTTCGCGGCGTCGCCGTCGGCGTAACCGCCCCGCTATATTTAGCGGGGAATTGAATAGGTGTTGAGGTCACGTGACGTCAATTTTCTAGCTAAATCTAGCGGAGAAACTGAATTTGTTTATGGGTAACGTGACAGGAAGTCACGTGACGTCAATTTCCCCGCTAAATTTAGCAGAGAAATTGACGTCACGTGACCTCAACACCAATTCAGTTTCCCCGCTAAATTTAGCGGGGAAAATCACGTCATACGACTTCCTGTCACGTCACCCATGAAAAAAATCAGCGGGACGAGGAGAGGAGGAAGGGAGGAGGAGGGGAGGGTACGGAAGAGGGGCATACCCTCCTCCTCCTCAAGAGCTGCGCTCTAGTTTCGCATTACAGAGATTTGTAATCTTTCATTTTTTCTCAAATTTTTTCTGCGACTGCCACTGCGTAGAGAAAAAAAAAAGCGTCGTGTGTTTTATAGGTCATAAATATCGAGGAATAATTCTAAGCTGTATTTATTGAAAGTAGAAAAATTGTTGCATCGCCCCTTTAACCCACATAAACAAAAAAAAACACAAAAATTAAAGACTTTTACAACACCCTGTAACGCCGAATTGGAGCGCAGCTATTGAGGAGAAGGAGGGAAGGGTACCGAGGGGAGGGTATACCCCTCCTCCCTCCTTAAAGCTCCTCTTTCTCCCCCTCCTCCTCCTTCCCGCGCGATGCATTATGGGACATTTCCCATAATGCATTGCGCTGTTACGCCGACGGCGACGGCGACGCCGCTCAAGCCGGAAACGGGCGCCTAAAAGCTGCGCTCTAAAAACACTGCTGGTGCTGCTGATTTAAGATTACCGAAATAGTTAGAATGACAGGATATGCACTTAGATTGTAGGGAGTGTGCGGAGTCGAACTCCCTGTAGACTGTCCTTTCACCGCCTCTTCACTCTTCACGTTGAAGACGCTGCTACTGCGCGCCGCCGTCCTGCGCATGCGTAGACCCTCTCTTCTGACCTTTGCTTCATGCTGTCGCCATTTTCGGAGGACATCGTCCAGCGCCAGCAACACTGTCAGCACCCATCTCTTTGCGTATTTCGCCTTCTTTTACAATTATTTTTTTAGCATCGGTAGAGTATGGGGCATGGAAAGCAATTTAAAACCCGACTTAACACCACAATGCCAGTCTGTTCTAACGGATGGAGGAACGTTGGGTTACTCTTCATTCAAAATTCCCATTCAGCCCCCCTCCCAGAAGGTGCTCATTACTCGAAAAATGTCCATTGGAGCGTGCCAAAGTGCCACTACGTGTTTACCCGATCATCTTATACCCGTCGCCTCGTTCACAGATGTATGCACATAACGGACATCGGCCTGGGCTACCTGTCGACCATCCCCAACCTGGCGGTCCTTTACCTGCGCTGGTGTTCCCAGATCAGGGACTTTGGCCTCCAGCACCTGTGCAGCATGAAGAACCTCAGAATTCTGTCTCTCGCAGGTGAGTGGACAGAACACTGTGACAGAACTCACCCAAATTAGATGGATGGATGCATACGGCTGAACACTTTAAATCGGGCGGCGGCTTACGCCACCTGTCCAGTGCTTTTACGGTAATCGGCGGTGTACGCCATCGCAATGTTGTGCACGTTTTTCCTCACACTTAACGGCACCACTTCAGTTTTGTATAGATTTGTTTTTTTCGGCTAAGTACACTCTTTTTTAGACTTAGCTGCACCGCTTTGAGCTTGTTGATGAGATATTTACTTTTCTTGGCTCCGTGCACTTCGCTGCATATATGTAATTGTCCCGTTTACCGTGCGTTTTTGAAAGCCTCTATCTTTTCTTCTGGAAAATATGTAGTAATCTGCGGACATTAACAAGGTATTCGCCCCTTTTTGTTTGGCACAAACTCAGTGGCACCACCTATTCCAGTTCACGTACATTTCCTCCTTTTTCAATCATCATCATTTTATCATAAGAGTGAATTAATTCTGACAGGACGCGTGTCAAGAAATAAATTTAAACGCGAGACGCGATATAGTCGGGAGTCACCCCCTTTCCACTCGTTTTCTCTCTCGGCATTTCGGGTGCGTGAAGGAGAGGTGGATCGGCTTGGCCATCACGTTGAGGTGGAGAGAGTGTATGACCTGTCTCGTTGAGGTGGAAAGAGCGCATGACCATTCCGAGACGTCATGGACGTTGCGCGCATAATTCAGACGCAACTAAAATAAACATAGTAACCCTGGAGCCAGGAAACAAAAAGGGACAGACAGACACGAAACTATGAGAAGTTTCGTGCCTGTCTGTCCCTTTCTTGTCCCCTCGCTCCAGGGCTAATATTTCTATCCTTAGCCAGGTCACCTGCCTATTTTCTTTAACTAAAATAAATCTCGCAAGGTCAATATTGCTCAAAAAAAAAAAAAAAAATTGCGGTGGCTTAGCTCGGCTATGCCAGGATATACGTAGCGTGAGCTTATGCGCACAAAATGAGAGGCGCTATCAAGCGGCTCCGGTGCAGCATCAGACTTGGCTACTGCGCAACGGAGGCGCACAGCTGGGCACGCGGCGGCGCCAGTGCGTCTGCCGCGGCTATGACGTCACTCCTCTGGAATGTGCCGACCGGCGAGGCGCGCGCGGTGGCAGCGGCGGCCCCGGCGCGCCAGCTGTGCACCGTGTGACGTCACTGCTCCTCTCGCATGCGCAGACCGGCGAGGCTCGCGCGGCGGTGGCGTCTCCGGCGCGCCAGCTGTGCGCCGTGTGACGTCACTGCTCCTCGCGCTTGCGCAGCACGGAGCACGGCTCATTATGCGAGCCACACGAAACTGCTCAACCTCGGCCAGTATAGCTCACGCTACAAAATTGTTTTCGCGTAAAATTCATTTCTTGACACGCATGTCCCAACCAGGCTGTTTAAAAAAATACATTTTTTTTTTCTTTTCAGTGGCCCTTTAGAAGAAACAATTACGAAACTGACAAAAATAATTCATTAGCCTAAAATGTAGAGCAATTTAGAGCGCATGCGGAGCGCGAGTTCGTCTGCTTCTTGCGCAGGGGTTGTGATGACGTCAGAACGCCGAGCCCTGATTGGCTCCGATCGGAATGATAGTGGGTAGACCTCAAGGCAGCTAGCATTGAGGTCTACCCACTATTCTTTTAATCAGAGCCAATCAGAGCTCGGCGTTCTGACGTCATCACAACCCCTGCGCAAAAAGCAGACGAACTTGCGCTTCGCATACTAATATTCTTAGCTCCCGTCGCAATCGAAACTTCCTATCATACAAATACTGGAGCCGTCTTCAAGCGGCGAGAATCAAATTCGGCTTGACAAACACAAACTTTTTTTTTTCTTGTCTCGCTCATTTTAAACATAATTTGATTTCACCATTCGTAACATTTTTTTGTTGGTAATCTGAAACTGTGTTCGGGAACTGCGGGCTGTCGGCATCCTCAAAGGGCAGCCAGTGACAGCAAGAAACTGATAATGCGCGTTTAGATCGAGGGTGATGGCGACTGTGGCTACGGTGACGAACAGCGGCAAATTGTTTATATGTATATATATACTGATATCGACTTTAACACCAACGAGAACAAAAAAAAAAACAAAACAACGTAGTCTAGAAAGACCGGGTTGAACTCGCTATAAATAAATGTCCAAAAATTGGGTCTGCGTGCTAGGCGACTTTCGCAGGAAAGGTATGCATCAATCAAAAATTAAAAATAGAAAAAAATTGCGTACGGATTGTTAGTTTACTTCATTGCGTGGGGCACTTCATTACCGTGTTTTCCTGCCAAAAAAAAAAAAAAAAAAAAGAAGAGAGAGAGAGAGAGAGATTTAGCACGGAGGACTGTGACGTCAGAGATCCCGGAAGTTATGGGGAGTCACTCCCAGTCACTCCGGAGTAGCTGCGAGGAGTCGCTCCCCGGAACTACGTGTTCAGTTTTTTTCGGCAGCCGCGGTGGCGCTGTCGACGGCACTGCGCATGCGCAGACGCTTCACTTCACGCGAATTCGGTTTCTGCGCACGCGCAGTGCCCACACCTGGTGTGGGCAAACGCGGGTTTGTTTGTAAACAGCGTGCCGGTCCGATACGATGCATGCGCAAAGGCGGTGGCGGGGTATCGGGTGTCGCTATCGTAGTGATCGGAACGATTTACTAAAACTCTATTTACGCAAAATAATTGTAATTGTGTTGGTTGGTCGTGGTGTATACAGCCGGAAGTTAGTCAGCCCCGATGGGCGCCTGGTGTAGAATAATAATTAGTGGGGGTTGAGTGTTTAAACAGCGTGCAGTTGGTCAGCCATTTCAAAGTTGCGACGAGTCACTCGCTGTAGATGAGCAATTGAGCCAGTGCAGTACAACCGCTAGCCTGGGGAAGAGCGATTTAGCCGGTGCAGTGCAACCGCTAAGAGGGACAAAGGGCAAACACAAATTTCCAAACACAACTAGGGGACTGGTGCGCGACTAAAAAAAAAAACAATTTGCCTGGTCCTGGTATCGAAGAAGGGACCTCTCCATTTCCAGTGGAGCGCTCTACCAACAGAGCTAGTTAGACGTCAGTAAACCAAACAGGTTTTAACAGCTGCCACCAGTTTTACAGCAACAAGGGTAGACGGCCTGATTTTTAAGGTAATGGTGATAATGCAAAGGTGCGCGTGAGCTAGACAAGAATAACGATAATAATCACTGGAGAAGGGGAACAAAGGACAAACACAAATCTCCAAACACAGCTAGGGGACTGGTGCGCGACTGAAAAAATCTGTTTAATCCTGGTATCGAACCAGGAACCTCTCCATGCATTTCCAGTGCAGCGCTCTACCAACTCAGCTAACCAGGAGTTAGACATCAGTAGAGCTAACGGGTTTTAACAGCTGCAACAGCTGCGTGGGTGGAGCATATTGCTTTTCATGGGCAGGGCATCTGCAGCAGATCTGCTGCAACAACTGTGTTCAGAGCCTCTCCAGTATATCTTATGTTGCAACAGCTGTGTGGGTAGAGCATTGTTTCTTTATGGGCAGGGCGTTTCCAGCAGATCTTGTGTTGCACCAGCTGCAGGGTGGAGCATTGCTTTTCATGGGCAGGGTATCTCCAGAAAATCTGCTGCACAGCAGCTGTGTGGTCAGAGCATCTTCCATAGAACAGCTCCGCAGGCAGGGCATCTCCAGCAGATCTTATGTTGGAACAGCAGTGTCGGTGGAGCATTTTGTTTTTCATGGGCAGGGCATCTACAGCAAGTCTGATCTCACAACAACTGTGTGGGCGGAGCATTGCACTCTGTGGGCAGAGCCTTTCCAGAAGACCTTATGTTGTAACAGATGTGGTGGAGTATTGCTTTTCATGGGCAGGGTATTTCCAGCAGATTTTATGCTGCAACAGCTGTGTGGGTGGAGCGTTGCTTCTCATAGGCAGGGCATCGATCACCAGCAGATCTTATGTTGCAACAACTGTGTGGGTTAAGCAGTTTTTTTGTGGGTGGGATATCTCCAAAAGATTTTATGTTGTAACAACTCTGTGGGCAGAGCCTCCCCAGCAGGTGGTGGAGCATTACTTTTTGTGGGCGGGACAATCTCTGGCAGCTCTGCTGCAACAACTGTGGGTGGAGAGCCTCTCCAGTAGACCTTATGTTGCAACAGCTGTGTAGGTGGGGCATTGCCAGCAGATTTTATGTTGCAATAGCTGTATGGGTGGAGCATTGCTTTTCATGGGCAAGGCATCTCTAGCAGATCTTATGTTGCAAAAGCTACGTAGGTGGAGCATGCTTTTCATGGGCAGGGTATCTCCAACATATGTTTTATTGCAACAACTGTGTAGGCAGTGTCTCCATCATATCTTATGTTGCAACAGCTGTGTGGGAGGAGCATTGCTTTTCATGGGCAGGGTATTCTCAGTATGTTGCAACTGCATGGACGGAGCATTGCTTTTCATAGGCAGGGCATCTCCAGCAGATCTTATGTTGTAACAACATCTCCAAGATATTTTATGCTGCAACAACAGTGTGGGCAAAGCATGGTATTCTGTGGGCGGAACCTAGCCAGCAGATCTTATGTTGCAATAGCTGTGTGGCTGGAGCATTGTTTTTCGTGAGCGCACCATCTCCGGCAGACCTGCTGCAATGACTGTGTGGGTGGGGCCTCTCCAGTATATCTTATGTTGCAACAGCTGTGTGGGTGGGGCATCTCCAGCATTTCTTATGTTGAAAAACAGCTGTGTGGGTGGAGCATTGCTTTCATAGGTAGGGCATCTCCAGCAAATCTTATGTTGCAACAGCTGTGTGGGTGGAGTGTTGCTTTTCACGGGCAGCTCCTCTCCAACAGATCTTAAGTTGCAACAGCTATGTGGGCAGAGCTGCTCCAGCAGATCTTATGTTTCAACAGCTGTGTGGGTGGAACATTGCTTTTCATTGGCAGAGCCTCTCTGCAGATCTTATGTTGCAACAGCTGTGTGGGTGGAGCATGCCTTTCATGAGCAGAGCCTCTCCAGCAGATGTTATGCTGCAACAATAATGCAGCCAGAGCTACTCGAGCAGATCCTATGTTTCAACAGCTGTGTGGATGGAGCATTGCTTTTTGTGGGTGGGGCATCTCCAGCAGATTTTATGCTGCAACTGTGCATGGAGCACTGCATCCTGTGGACAGAGCCTCTTCAGCAAATCTTATGTCATACCAGCTAGGTGGGCAAAGCACTGCTTCTCCTGGGTGGTGCCTCTCTATCAGATCTGACATTGCAACAGCTATGTGGTTGAACCATTGCATTGTTTGTTTGTTTTTTTTGTAGGCAGAACCTCTGCAGCAGATCAAATGTTGCAACAGCCATGTGGGTGCAGAATTTCCAGCAGATTATGTTGTAACAGACACTCCAGCATATAACCCAGGTTGCGACAGACTTTGGTGCAAACTTTTAATATGCCGTTGTCTCTCTTTTGCCACTGCTCTCAGGCTGTCCCCAACTAACCTCCCGGGGACTCTCGGCACTGGCACAAGTGAGGCAACTCCAGGAGCTCGAGCTCACCAACTGCCCAGGAGCGACACCGGAACTCCTCGATTACCTCAAGGAGCAACTCTGCCATTGTCTCATTGTGGAGTGAGGGGAAAGGGGGCGACCTCTCCCCTCCCACTACGTCACGGGAGCACATGGTGAAGAGCACCCCCCCACCCCCGGTTGTGTTTATCGGACGACAAGGTTCGCCAACAAAAGCGATCTTCTCCCACGTCACAGTCTTTTTGTCTCCTCCCTGTCTGTGACCAAAACAAACTCCCCGTGACATTGTGACGACGTGCCTAAATTAGCAGATGTGACATGCAACGTTATGAGGGATGCTCGAATTGTGTATGGTAAAAAGAAATATTGTTGATAAAATCGAAGCTGAAATGGCAAGTATAAAAATGGTGTCCTCTAAGGTAGTGATAACTGTGCATTGCCTTCTGACATTTCTTGCTTCCCCAAGCAACGCTTGGTGAATTATCTGCATGACAAGTCCCTGAATTCAATGTGAGGGATTGATTTTACACTGCAATGGTAAACACTTTTACAGCTATAAAAGTCACATAGAGTTAGCAGGTGGAACCAAGATGGCAGAAAAGATCAGACGATTGATTAACTATTGGATTGGGAGAACTAGGGGCTGTCCAAAAAATTCATGAAGGTCGGGTGTTTCAAGGCACTTCACCTTCGTCGGTGAAGCAATGCAGCATTACCATTTTAATATTAAGCAGTTTTATCAACAGTAGAAACAAAAAAGGCTTAGCTGCTCCAGAAAGCACAATGGCGGACCAGTCATAACCCTAAACACCTTACCAGTAGATAAAGCGATGCAACATTACTGTGCTTTGATGATAAACAGTTCTGGCAACAGTACGAACCAAAAAACTCATCTAGATAGCAAACTCTCAGACTGTGATATGGCCCAGAGGTTAAATAAAAAAATTTATATAAAACCTGTAAATTCGTTAAGAACTGCCACACACTGCACAGTAATTTACCTAAAATATTTTAAGATTTGTTATTTAATTTGAAATATGCTAGCAGATGATCTCTGTTCAAACAAATGTGGAACCTGTACAAGCATGCTGCCTTTGCATCTGGGTGAGCAAGAATTTTCAGTGGCATGAATTTTATTGGTTAAGTTCTGACACACTAGGTCGCAAAAAATGAATAGCTTGCAAAACAATGATATGTGGTAATACCGTTGAAATGGCAAAGATTAACCTCGTAAGGTAAAACTATTAGGTCCCCAACAAAAATTAAATCACCGTCACAGTAGCGCGTGTCATGATGTATGTCACGCAACTACGATCCCGGCCACTGATGCTTTGACATGCCCATCTAGGGAACTTTCCTGTTTGATGGGCAAAGTTGCCAGTGAGACGCGCTTGTCTTCATTTTAAAAAAGTGCTCTACAAAGCTCTCGACGGCTTTACGGGGCGCAGGAATTGATTTTATTCATTCTTCCTTCGTCATTCCCCAGCTTGTGGATGCACGTTAAAATGAAACTGCTCCGATGTTCTGTGGCAATTTATTTACTTAAAGGTCTCAACACGACCCAGATGCCTCTCCATTTGTAACGTGTATCTTTGTGTCTTCAGAAGTGTTAAACAGCGTAGTGTTGTAATTTTCTTAAAGTTCTGTCCCAGTGTATAAAACTCACCAGCGATGGCTCAAAGTACAGACGACAAAACATGCTGACCCCAGAACAGGTATTCATACGAGGCCGCCAGACCGAGCGTTGAATAAAGTATCCAATGGTCTGTTAAACCCAAAAACCTTGATGGCGAGACACGGCGTGGTGGCAGTACGCTTCCAGCGCATGCCAACAGCAGTGTATGCAACAACGGTGGCCAGTGCATACACCGTCTATCTAGCTTCTTTTAGGGCGAAAGCCTTACTTGTCTTATTACGCGAAAAAACAGTGGCGTTGTCCTCGAAAGATGGTCTTAAAAATATGTCGTCAAGCACGCGCCTCAGAAATAAAATACAAAGAAAAGCACAGCAACGCAGATGCCTCGTCACAGAAGCCGGCGTGAGGACGGCGGAGTTTGTCGCGCCTGCGCAGTGGGGAAGCTTGATGTGTGCGATAGGAAGATGTGGCGTGCTGCTTGTAGGTATGCGCTGTGTGTACGAATGCTTTCGCCTTCCTACATGTAAGAAATTTAAGTGTCTCTGCCGATTTTTTTTTTCTCTCTATCGTTCAGAACAGGTGAAAACACTAGCAATAAACCTCATAACTCAATCTTCCAAGCAGACATGTAGAAAGAAAGGCTTCCCAGACCATCTTTGCCTGGCGGAATGACGAGAGCTCACTATTCTTCAGTCTTCTTTGAATGCCACATTTTTTGTAGTTTCGAGAAAGAGTTCCAATAGAGAGCCTCAAATGCGGACACCTCTAATTCGAACGACGTTACAAACTTTCTGCGGCATGTGGCTCCACGTCACAATATTCTTGGACTGGATCACATACAAATCTCCATGCAAGCTATGACCAGAGGTGCCAGCGAAATGTCAAACAGTGTACCGTAGGGTGTTTCTCGAGTATTTAAATCAAGAGAGCTTTGTACGCTAAAAGTAAGACGGGAAAAAATCTTGAACTAGTGTAGCACATTCGGCAGCACAAAAGTATGCAGAGAGCGAGTTCGTCTGCTTTTTTTGCAGGGGTTGTGGTGACGTCAGAACGCTGAGCTTCAATTGGCTCTGAGTGAAGGATAGTGGGTAGACCTCAAGGCAGCTTGCTTTGAGGTCTACCCACTATCCTTCAATCAGAGCCAACCACATCTCAGCGTTCTGACATCACCACAATCCCTGCAAATGAAGCAGACAAACTTTCCCTCCACGTTAGAACCACATCAACATTGGTGGTGAACCCGTCACAACTAAAGTGTTGTCTGACAAGTCAAGAAACTTGGTAAACATACTGGGCCTTTCCTTTTCCAACGGAACCACTAGCTACGGGATCAAATCGTCAGCCCTACGAGGAAAATTGGTGCCACACATGTTGCGGTACCGGGGTCATGGTTGTACAGTGCTGCATCAGGTAACATTGCGGTGTCATGCCTGTCGTGTCATGTGAAGGTGTCTTGTAAGTGGACTACTATGCTAACAAGGTGTCACATAAAAAATGTGATTGAAAAACTAATCCGATTACACTTGACGCAGGTTGAGCTATTACAATAGGTGTCTTTCGAGACCGGGTTCCAGTGTTATTGTCGACGCTGCAGTTTGACTGTTCCAAACGGTTTGTGTACATTTTGACGTTGCTGTGCTATGTTCTCGTGCTGTTTAGGTGGTGTGGCACACAATGTTTTGCAACGAGTTTCGACGTAGGCTAACGATTACGAGCTCAATCTAACGGTGTTCGGTCGCATCTTGTCTGGCGGAAATCACCGACGCGTTCCGAAACAGCAATTCAATTATGCACCGGAGTGTTGTGTTTGTTGGCCGTGAAACTGTGGTCCCACTTGTGCAATGATTTTGTGGCGGGCTTGAGTGAGTGTGACATGTCAGCACGACGGCTTTACAGATGTGCAGTAACCGCTGAAATGAGGCACCAGGGCAAGTTCACCTGTTTAAAATGTTACGGTCGTTTCTAGGTCATTCCTAAGGGGCACAAGATATTTGAAGCGACTTTTGGGGGTATACCTTAGCGATTAGCCCAACAATTCGAAACTTGCCATGGCAGTCACGACCTACTGGCATTCCTTAGTCTTACGAATAAACAGCAGTCAAACATTTACAGAGACGACTCTTCAGCAAACTGGAGAAAACATTGTGGATGTGCTAGAAGCACTCGAAACTTAGACGAGACACTTCCTATGCATCGTTGTATACACTTAAAAAAAGCCAAGCTAGTTAGGCTAACAAAAACAAATCTTTCGAAGCTAATCTAGTGACACTGTAGCAGGCGCTTCCGCTCTGGAAGTACAACTATATCGTATGAGATCGACTTCCTGCATAAATATTCCTTCCTAAAATTACAAAAAGCATATATAGGCAGCCTATACCACACAGCAGGTCTCACATGAAGTTTCGACGTGTATGTGAGTAATTCGACAACTTTCTCTGCGCCGCTTAAAAAGCCGTGTATCGTTAACATCGTAGGATCCGACCTCTTGTACATAACAAAAGACAGTGCTTAGACGAGCGAACCAGCAGCGTTACTTAAGATTGAAAGAAACACGACAGCGACGTAAATAGCTCGACAGCTATTTTTCTAAAAGGCGTCTATTTTTAGAGATCGTCGTCGAGAGATTGTCGTCTTAGACACGCCCTGTGTCTAAGACGATGAAAGACATGGTACACATGTATATTTCCTTCAAGGCTGCATGCAGGTCGATTCAAACGACAACCGATGTCGGGCGACTGGACACAAATTTGTTGTGCCCAAAACCGTCGCGAAATCGCAGAAAACGATGCACAAACCAGCCTCCGATCAAGGACCAGCCTCGTCCAACTGTAGACACACGAGTGAAACATATTTGTAAATAGCTTGCCTTGAGGTTCGACATAGTTTTTCTTCTTGCCGCGACGTCTTCCGTGCCAGAAGCTGCGGTTTTTTGTCGCCCAAGCTGAAAAGAGCTCGGTGAGATGTTTCAAGTTTCTGCTGCAAATAATCTAAAAAGACTATATGTAAAGACATACATGTAGGAAGTTTATTTTAGCCGCACTGCCACAAAAACATTCTATTCTCCATCTTTGTCACAAGGGAAGAGATGTTGTAGCAGCCAGAGCTATTTTCTTTCTCGCCAACCTTGCTTTGTATAAAACCAGATAAAGTACCATTACTCAATCCATAGCAAACAGAAAGTGCTAACCTCTGTAAGATGTCTCCCAGTGAACATGTAATATGACGAACAAAAAAAACAACAACTGGAAAATGCCTTTTTCCCTGGTCTCACGAAATGCATTGAATATGCATTGACCTTGAGAGGTGACCTTTAAATTCTGACTACCAGTGCTTGGTGGCATACCCTACATTGTATAGTTTCAGCTTGTAAAGCGGTTTGTGAAGTGCAACCCTACTAAGCACCGGTTCGGCGACAAAAGAGAGTTTAGATGTGCATAAAAGGTTAAGTGTTGCATACATGCAGACGTGCAAATGGGATGCCAGACACACACATACATACACATGGACAGAGGCAAGAAAATAAAAGTGTGTATCTCTCACGTGCGCACACATTTTTTTTCGACAAGTGTGACTTCTGTAGCTTGTATATTCCGCATGGAGTGTAGTAATAGCGAGGCAGTGAGCCCGTGCCATAGTTAGTGAATGTGGTAAATAAAGGCATATTTATGTTTTATGCATCTACTCACTGTATTGGTGTTTACTCATACACAGACTTCTCGCCGAAACATATAGATTGGCCTGGATTAATTTTCCCCGACTGGATCGAAATGCAAGCTGAGATTTTCATCCATGAGGCCAACTTTTAAGATATTCAGCAAGGTTGAAGCTCTTTCCCTTTTTTATGTTTGTAAAATGGAAAGGGAAGGAGACCCTCATGGATGAACTTAAAAGAATTGAATACCCCCCGACAAAACAGGCAAGTGATGTTTGGTAGTACTATTACTCAATGACACGGCACTTTTATTTATTCCCTTTGTACAATCCGGCGCTGAGGCACCGCCGCTGAAGAATCAAGTCCACCACTTTAATAATCCCAGTCCTGATTCGCTGATAGAGCCCTGGAAAAATTCAACAATATCCTCGGATTAACTTTGTTGAGTCAACCAAATTTCACCAAGAAAATTAGGGACACCTGATGCCGGTTATCGTGGTTATCGACGAGAATAAGTAGTAGGTTTCCTGCAACTTATGGAAATGTTTACTTAAGCTCTAGTCACAGGGCAGTCACTTCAAGAAGCAGCTCTTGCAATTTTCAACTTTTCAAGAGATAGAACTTTGCAAGAAACAACGAAGAACAACTTCACAAGAATGTTTCAAACACCTGCAGGCACTATCAGCATTGCAAGACTAGACGGCAATAGAGAGTTTTTGAACAGCGCACGCTTTGCGTACTAATAGAATAGCGTCGTCGCCACTGCACATGCGCCGAAAGCTAACCATGTTTTGTGCTTTGTGTGCGCTATTTTTCGGAAATTGCGTGCGTACACGAAGAGTCTTTGCGGTCCTCCAAGGAGGATTCGTGATGAGAAGATGGCAAAAGCCAAGACGAGCACAGTTAAAAAATGACGGCTCCCAGAACCATGGCTGCGACCGCTTTGGCGGCGTTGTGAGCTCGACGTCGACGGCATCCTTGCGACTGCGATTTTCAATACGGGAGGACATTGCACTTGGTTTGGAAAACCCAGTAAGGTGGGCAACGATCACCGGCAACTTGATGCTTGCAACGTGCAAACATTTCTCGGTGAAGATACGGTGTGTGAAGGTCAGTACGCGAGACCTTTCTTGCCGAGGCGACGCAAGCGGACACGGCCAGTCGACTGCTCGCGTCGCATTCTAACAAATCTGAAATGTTATTCTGGACCAAAATCTTGTTTTTTCTTAAGCACTTCACAGTGTTTCGTGTGTGAAATAAGAATTGTGGCTATCTTGGTGGCGTTGCAAGCGCGAGATGCTTGGGCTTTTGCGTGCTAAGTTTAGCGCTAGTGCTAGTGCTAAAATTGTGTACGTTATTCTAAAACTCCCTAATGACTATACTGCTGGATTGAATTGTGGTGTGTTTTAGGTATACCACATACAAGACTCCAGCCGTGATAATTATCTGCTTGCAAAGACAACAACATTAATGAGGCTCGAAATTCTCTTTCTTACTTGACTTCCTATTTTTTTCTCCCAGCAACCAATTGTCTTTAGATGCATTCGAGACCACTGTGGAGTTGAGGCCACGCCTGAATGACGTAATCTCAGACTTGGTGTCTCATTCCGTTTTCATTCCTTTCATTACTATCTGCTGCTTATTCTTGTTAGCGAACCAGCAAGCTCTCCCTCATTAAGACAGAATGATTAGTATGGAATTCTTCCACATGGCTTGCAGACTTCTTCCTTAGCTATGCTACGAGGTATCAAAATATATTGTCTTGGCTTCTAAATGTCAAGTGCTTTCTCTAACGGCATGTCTGAGCTTCATGCCTACTGTTTGACGCACTCTCAAGTATCACTTTTGTTGTCACTACCCCCCAAATAAAAAAACAAGGCCGAGGAAACACGGCATCATTAAAGACACTAAAAGGCACACCAGATGACCAACAGTGTTCAACCAGCAAGAGTCACCGCAGCTCACCGTGAGAGAGTACGGAATCCGCTTCTCTTTGCTCTCGTTCTCCGACATCTCAGCCATCTCGGGACCCACCGGAGAGGTATCGACGAAGGTCTCGGCCACGACGCGAAAACTGCAATCCCAGTTTCTCCGTATCGCCCTTACACATTCTAGAGACGTTAAATAAGAGATGTACGCCTAAAAGTTGCAATACTTAGGCCTAAGACTAACTGCCCAAGAGTGATGTTACTTATGCCTAAAGGCCCGTTCACACAGATGCTTTTGTTTACGACCGAGCTCTTTTGATCTCTTATGACGAGACAGCAAGCTGGCGCCGTCTATGAGATGCCCCTGGAACTGCATTTCACTAGAGCGAAGGTTTTGCGCTATGTGCGAGACCAAATGTTTCTACAGTCTACGAGAAGTGGTCATTTATAACACTGTCAGAAGTTTTTCGAGCCAAGAAACAATGAAGCGTGAAAAAGAAAAAAATACGGGAACTGCTATGGTCCTTTGCAACACAAGAAGGTAGGGCGAAGGAAAGGAAGGCCGGGGAGGAGGAAGCAGACGGAACGCTGGAGTAGAGAGAGGGAAACCTCTTTCTCTCTTTAGCGTTTCATCTGCTTCCTCCTCCCCAACCTTCCTTTCCCTCGCCCTACCTTCTTGAGTTGGAACAAACTATAGTGCTCCGCAGCCACCCAATAGGTGGCGCCAGTGTGCTCTCTCGTAAGAGACTTTAAGGCACACGGTTGTAAGCAGTGGCAAGTGTGCGGACCAGCCTTAGGAATAACATTACGTAGGTCTATCCAAGCTGTAGTCGGCTTTCACCACCCGATCCCAGCGAAAAGCTTCGGGTGTTATCGTCCTTTCTTGTTCAAATGGCTCAGGGCGTACCGAAGCCGCATCATCGAGGTCTCCTAACATCGAATCTAAACCGGAGTTATTCAAATTTTTTCCGAACATGTTCACTGCCCACGACAGCAACCAGTAAGCAATAAAACAGCGGTGTCTTCGAACCGCCAAATGTCGTGCGACGCAAATGGACAAACGACCGCATCAGGTGATGGGGACGGACGCCAACAAAATGGTGGCAGACTCACCGTATCTGCTCGCCAAGGTCCATGAACATGTCGTGCTTCTTGTCGTCGCTCTCGTACTCCCACACCCAGAGCTGTTCCGCTTCGTCACTTCGAAGTGGTTAAGGCGGCCGCAGATCGAAACAAGATTGTGCCATGCACAAATGACACGACCTACTGCCCTTTCTTCGCATCATGGTCTTATTTATTTTTCGCCTGGGCATTTAGGATGGTTGGTGCCCTTCCCACCACTGCAACTAGACAGGTCTTCGATCTATCAAAAACTGTCGCAACTGCAGGCAGAGATGGCACCAAGTGAAGGCAAACACTGTTGAAAATTTGACCTGCAACCCCAATATAAACGAGCATGGGATAAACAACACAATCAGTTTGGGTCCCCTTCGTACCAAACACATTTTTTTGTTTTATTTTTCCTATGCGAGAAGCAGATAAATTGCATGCAGCGGGCGAGGGACTAATGTCCCTTGGTAGCATCCGCAAACACGAAAGTAGCTTGCATCTAGACAAGTCGAGGCCGGGCAATACAATAAGTTTGGATCGTCTCCCAGAATAGCTAAGAGCGGGAGGGAGCCCATGGACAAAAGGCTGCCGACCGGCTTCTCTAGAGTCTCCTTTCAGTTGACAGGGAAAATAGCTGGTCAGCCGGTTGTGGATCTTTCATCCTAAAGTGGTATGTGCTCCCCACGCTTCATTAAGTCTCTGTGATAGCTAATGGCAATAATCCGTGCCTAGGCAGTTTAGACATTTTATTACAACCCGTAAGCAGAGCACCGACAACTTTCAGCCCGCCACCAAAAAGCCTCTAATGCCACTTTCATTGGGCTTTTTGTCTTCCATTTGTCATCAAACCACTTGACTATCGGAGCCTGCCTTCAATGACGCGACATAGAATCTTCAAACTTCATGCCCGCCGGAAGCGACCACGTCTCTACTCGGCCACCGTCTCCGTTTCAATTTTCGTCGCCTTTTATAAGATAAAGTCTCTAAAGACCATGCCTCCACAAAAATGTTGGGTGCCTCCTCGCTATGGAAAGCCTGGCCCCGTCCTTGACTGCAGGTATAACCTCAAGCTAATCCGAGTGGCCTGCTGTAATAATAGATCACACAGAGTGATGAATCAAGTGTTACTGACAAGCCCATTAAAACGAGAAGCGAGTCTTCGCCAGCCGTCGTCACCACCACCACCGCTAATAACTCTACCAGCCAAACCGTCGGTGGGAATCAAGCACAAAAAGACAACACTTCCCCGGCACTTTGCACTCCATTTCTAGCATCGGCTCAATGTGGACTGAAGCAGGCATGCACACATGCCTAGAATCGCGAAGAGGACTAGAATGTCATCTCATTTGAATGTCTGGGTTTCGGCATGCGCTCGTTGCCTTTCATTGTGCTTTGGGCACACACGCACGCTCGTGAGACGCCGAAGCTCTGTCGAAGGCAAGAAAGCTCGCGCCGGGAAGGCCAAACTGAAAGACCTGCGTACCGTTCTCATCGTGTCCGCAACATCCAAAAGGCACGGGGTCACAAGTCACAACCAATCCCTGGTCGGGGCAGTGATAAGAATAATGTGCTGCCCCGACCCATTCCTGGTCTGGTAGTTAATTCACAGGCCTGACCGAAAAATGCAGGTACTATGATTGGCTGGACTATTTGTAAACCATGCTAAAGGACTTCTAGACGCAGGAATCCGGAGTAAAAGAGGGGACACCCGCCCTGCCCTGCCTGCCTGCCCCTCCCCCCCCCCCCCTTGAGATTTTGGGGATATTGACAATTGGACGTTTCCGCAGCAAACTTTTAGGCCGTGGTCACACTGCTATAATATATCATACAAAAGACAGCCTTCAGGCACTGTCTGAGGCATGCTTCCTCCTTGTATTACAGTTCCATCACAATGGCCAGAAAGAAACCGTCTGCAGGCATGTGCTAAGCAAACTTGCTTCGAAGATGCTGGAGATGTGTCCGCAGACACTTCTGTCGTAGTGTCTGCGGCAAATACCACGCTTATTGGACGAGCGGCACGATTGCGGATTTATGGTACACATCCATGTGTATCATACACACGTGCCCGTACATATGGGCACGTGTGTGCGGACGGCAACGTTTTCTATAGACCTTTGCAGAAAGAGCTCTCCGGCCGTCGCCATTTTGTGACTCGAGCGACCCCTATCAGCCAGAAGTTTCTGCCACCCGCCCGAGCTGTGGAAACCCGATCAGTGGGACTCCCCACCTGCATTGTGCATTTGGAGTTGGCCTGCTTTTCTTGAAAGCTTTACTTTATTTGCCTGCTCAGGACGCTTACCCTCTTTCTGTTGTCTTTCACTGTGAGAACCAGGGAATACCAGGGCTCATAGCCTGCAGAAAACGAACGAAGAGAATGAACGTCAAGCAGCCGGTGACGCGGGCCATTCAACATTCTTTGAGGATTACTTCCACTGAGATAATCTCCGAAAAGCTTTCCCGGCTATTTTCCCGGTCTTCGCGAAAAATAGCCGATAGGGACGGGTCGGGGTGTGGGGACGGAATAGACACTTTCGTTCATCTGCTTTGGCGCGGTGCAAAAAAGCAGCTCTCCCAAAACGTGCCCCAAAACAAGCCGGATTCAGTCCGATCATTGTGAAGTGACTATCGTCGACACTGTGTATATTGCATATGCTGTGTTATTTGGGATCTTTCTCAAATCCTGTTCGGATAACGCGCCACCGCGGGGTACGTACAGTATATGTTGTTCGATTGATGTGACTTGTTGAATTAGATGTTGCGAGTGGTGAATACCCATGCAGTTCGGCTATCAAGTGTGGTCAAATATTTTCGACAGTTAAGACCTTTGCAGATTGACACGAATGAGCATATGGTGCCGTAAAAAGATCCACATAAAATGAAACAAACATTCCAGTTGCGTTTGTTCTGTCGCGCAAAGACTCACCAAAAATAGCTTTCATTTGTTTGTTTTTGTTCCCAAAAATAGTACAATGCTTTCTTAAAAACCTCGAGAAATTCTATTCACCATAGAACACAAAAGAAAAAACAAAACGCGGCAATTTAGCAGCCACCAGCATCTGGAATTGCACCTACGCAGGCTGCCACAGCCCACTAACGAGAAAATCCACAGCCCAGCGCAGTCAGGCAACATTGACGTACACTCTCAAAACCAGGGACGCCCGCTGTAAATCGCTTCGTTAGAGACTGCCACTGAAAAGGTCTATATGTCCTGTGCTTAAACATACAGGTAAACATCCATCTATCCATCCACCTGTGACAGCACGGCCGGGTTCATCAAATGTGAACAACAAGCTGGACAGCGTGTGCAACAGCCACTGCAGAGGTTCGAAGCCGCCGTGTTCGTAAGACAGACGCCGTCAAAGGCGACAGTCTGACGTTGGCCTTATTTCCGTCAACGAGAGCGGAATAATATGGCCAAGGGACTCCGATCCTAATAAGACGTTCTAGTGCCTGTTTAGTCAATCGTGGTTGCTCCCATCTAAAAAAACACATTGCATACTCTCGCCCCTGGAATAATAGAGTCTCCCCCCCCCCGTTAGCCGCCTCGGTGGCTCCGAGGCGAGAGCGCTGGCATACGGATCCCCATGTGGCGGGTTCGAATCCCGGCCGAGGTGTCCGCAATCTGACGGAAGCTTATTGCGGAGGAGGCGCCGTGTAACCGAGCTTTCGGTTGCACGTCAAAAGATCCCCAGGTGGTCCAAATTAATCCTCAGTCCTCCACTGGGGCGTGCCAGATGCCCATCGTTGGTTTGGCACGTAAAACCCCGAAATTTGATCTGACCCCCTCCCCCGTTGAAAAAAGTTCTGCGGATGCCAATGCTCCTAAAGGTGACACTCGGAGCAGTGGCCATTGTCAGGGATTGAAAAATGAAAGGATACAATCTAGATGGGTGCTGTAGGGCGTCGGGTGGTATCAGGATGTCGTCAAAGAAGCCCATGGACACTGCAAGTAACGTCGATTCCTGGTGTCAGAGCTCATGTCACACGTGGATAACAAAAAACAGAATTGAAGCATCTCTCACCGTAAACACCTTCTTGGCTACAGCTCCTAATTTTTCCCACCAAGACTTCGTCCATGAAGGGTCGAAAGACGACGTAGCGGAACTCGACTGGAAAATAACAAGATGGGCTAGAACGGGAACTAAATCTTGAAACTCGTCCAATTGCTGCAAATGTGGGATATCATCCCCAACCACAAGTTGTTAAAGCCCCTGGATGTGTTTGCGCTTGTCAAGCGGTTTCACAAGTTGTGAGAGAGCAGCGCCCTCTTCGAAGCTCCGCCATTTTGACGCCAAATGTGGCTTCAAGATGGCCGCGCACCTGTTGTGTGGAAGGAACCATCGCCCGGAAGAATCTTGGAATCTTCGATTTTGGTGACGTCGAACAGGGCAATGCAAAGCCCCACGTTGATGACAACCTGAATCACGACAAAAATCGTGTTACCACATCGCGAAATCAGCGCTGAACGATCATCCGTTACCTTGTTGGCCAGTCGACGGTTGAGCTGTTCCACTATCGCGTCGTTGGGGTTTAGCCGAAACAACCATGGCGGTATGCGGATGTTGTCGGACATTTCGCTTATTACAAACATTTTTAACAGTTAAATTATTTGTTGAAGCTGAGATACAAGTTATATGTGCTAAGATTAAATTAAAGAAAGCCGGCACACGGTCACAGCCACACTTGAGACAGCAATGCAGCACGCGAAATCATGGAGGCCGCCATGTTTGTTTACAAGTTGCGGTTGAAGAACCCGAAAGTGACGAGCGCTACCAGCGCTATTCATTAAAATAAAAACTTTTCTATGCATATGGGTTGGTAAAATAATTTATAAATGTTTTAAATTATGACGTTCAGTTTACTTTATTGATAATAACACATTTCTACGTATTCAATAATAAAATCAGCGTTATCTTTACTTGGCGTTGATAGGGCAACGATAAGTAAAACGTATATTTTTAAAAACAATTTTACTTTAGTAATTGATACTTAAGTTAAGCATGAGTTAATTCTAAAGCATAACTAAGTTGACAATCAACTAGGTCAGGTTGTCTCGGGTTGTCGTACCAGCAAAACATGGTGCTTGGCCAGTTTTTCCGTGGGACGACTGTTTTGGTTTCCAGCTGTCTAAAGGTATGCCGCTCCTTTAACCGCGTTACTGGATTCTTAGATCTACGCAAGGGAGGTTATGCGTTAGTTAATTGTGCCTGCTTCCAAGCATTGCCAGGTTGTGTCTCAGACCCCAACGCGCGCGATAAGAAAGACCTACACATCGTGATGCAAAATCAGCTGTTTTGGCCCGGCACAATTTGATACCTATCATAATCACGTTCAGTTTATCACATCTTAGGCTCAGATGTAACCATTATTTACGTTTGTGAGCCTAAAGCTAGATAGATCGATGGTTTGATTTTTTTTGTTATCTACAGGTACCGTTAGCCATTAACCGGTCTTAATCTCTCTGCTCTCATTTGCTTTTTTTTTTTTTTCGTTTTTTTAGTATTTATTAGCTTTACAACGTTCTACAGGTGTTCAGGGTACAGGTGACCGGACGCTTATTTGCTGACTTTTGTTAAAAAATGTGATCAGTTTGAATGCGGACTTTTACTGCCTGGGTAGGAATCGCTCTAGCTGAACCACTGTTTGGAACACT
This sequence comes from Ixodes persulcatus, assembly GCA_013358835.2. Lineage (NCBI taxonomy): Eukaryota > Metazoa > Arthropoda > Arachnida > Ixodida > Ixodidae > Ixodes > Ixodes persulcatus. The sequence goes on along the minus strand of JABSTQ010008418.1, from coordinate 203,246 downwards.
CACACGGTACATAACGATGTAGTTAACCGAAAACGTAGGTCTTATCATATAGCATCATGTACTGGGGTGCTTACATTAGTTAGCGGTCACGTGATAGTATAGGTGTTTTGTCTAGCTAGCTTTGCTTGTCATTTTTAATGAGAGCAAGATTGTGGTGAATATTATTTGAACAGCACTGGTCACAGTGCTGCAACATATGAGCTTGAAAAATGCATGCAACAAAAATGTGACCTGAACTTACCCCCTGGCATGATACAAGAACCCACGTTCCATTACCTGGTGCAAATAATGTGTTTGAACGCTTACTAAAACTTGACTTCTTATGGGTTATGAAAGGTCCAAACAGCAGCCCTATGTGCATTTCAATATCATAAGGACACACAGATGTCTTGTTGCAACTTAAATTAATCCTTTCTTTAGTCACTGAACCAAAGGACTACTAAGCGTTGTGAATGAAGATGGGGGGGAGGAGAGGGCAAATAGTGGATGCGCACCAGGCGCGTTGGTCACAACCCCGACTGGCCAGTCAAATAAGGGCGACGCCCGATTGGCCACTATGGAGAAGAACAAGGCCACCGATTGGCCAGCAAAAGAAGCATTACTGCGATTGGTGGTACGTGATGGAAGGGAAGAATAGATGCCAATAATTAATCAAACGTTTTTTCATTGTTTTTTTTTTTTTTTTCTGTGGTTTTTTAGCTTTTTGGCATATTTCCACGAGATCTGTAAAAATTCGGGTTGCAGCCTCTAACGACCAGAAGGTTTACTGTATCCCAGTGGTAGCATTCACCTGCTGAAACTCCGAAGTACGACGAAGTTTGGACGAACGGGCTCTTTATATACCGAAACGGTAGTGGCTGTGTGCAAATGGTTGCCACAGTTCAAGAATCGAAAGCCCTTTCTAACTTTCCATGAAGCAGAACGTGTACAGTGGCCCAATTTTTTAATAGTATCAAGCAAGCATCAACCGGCAGGCCGGCTAGCGCCGTGCAGCAGAGGTGTGCGGCGATACAGGAGAGATTAGGCGCGTGTGCACAAAGCTCTTTCCAGTGCAAGCGTCGTCTGCTAGGATATTCCGTTGCCCGCACACAACCCCCTGCACCTTATCTGCTGGCAGAGCTAACCGCCTTTAAGCGAAGACCCGAACAGCGCTTGCTTGTGTGATACTGCTCAGGTGTAGCATGCATAAACCGCGCATCATTGCGCCACTGTTTATGCCGCGCAAGGCGAGTGTCACGCCAGCGCGCGCTCTTCAGACATTTCTTCTACCAACAGATAAGAGAAACAGAAATAGAAAGAGAGAGAGAGGGAAGGAGAAGTGGGCGTTTGATAAACAATAATGTCGTCAATCAGTGCCCTGTGCTTCTTTGCTACGGAGCAGGGGCTGTTTGCGGTCAGCGGAATTGCCTAGCAGACGACGCTCGCACCGGAAAGATCTTTATGCGCACGCGACTAATCTCTCCCGTATCGCTGCACGCCTCCGCGGCACGGCGCTGGCGAACCCGGCGGTCGACGCTCGCTTGATATTACTAGAAACTTGGTTCACTGTACTTTCAAGCTGGCTATATTACCTTTCCTTGGAAAAACTAACGCATTGCTCCGTGCAGGTGCCAACTTTCTGGGTTCATTTTACAACAAAAAAAAAAAGTCAAAACACAGACAAAAAAAAGACAAAAAAAGGAACCCAATGACTTGCACAATGTCCACACTGGCGCCACCTATCGGTAACCTTCCGATCCGCAGGTAATTAGAGTGTTTTGCAGTGTTTGCGAGTTCAAATTGACGCACCATCTGTGAGAAGTGGCCCCTTCTATTGTCAGAATCATTTCGAATCCGTGGCAAACAAATAGTGCGTAAAAAAAAATGGGGGCATATACGCGGATCGGAAGCGTTTCATGGCTTACCCGACATATGGTGCCGGTGTCTCGTCGTGAGTGGTCCCGGCGATTTTCTGATTTAGCTTCCCCAACTAACTATATTTTTTGAATCCCCGGGTTTTACCCCTTTTGGTGGGAATATTTGGTATCGCGGATTTCGGAACAGTCCTTTTTTTAAGTCAACGAACGAAGGTGATGCGGGTCGAGCGGGCAGTCTAAAAAAACTGAGCATGCCAAGCATTTGTTTCATTGCGCGGGTGCTAGGGCGAGCTACCAAAGCATTCATTTGACGCCATTAAACTGCTCGTGATCCATTGTGAACAGATCCTACGGTCCAAAGGGTGAACCCTTGTCTGTTGCTGGTATCACTTTTTCGTTGTGGCCAACGGACCCTTTCAGTTTAAAAAAGAAAAAGAAAAGCAAGGACAAAAATTATTTACAATAATGTTGCGTGTATTTTTGTTACAGCCGGGAGTTGTTAGCCTCGATGGACATCTGGTGTCAGCTGTAGATGAGAAATTTAGCCAGTGCAGTACAACTGCTAGTTTGAGGTCTTTAATGTGTAATACACGGTAGTGATACATGACCACACGCCACTACGATGCTCGTCCAGATGGAAACGGGCAGGGGGCGGGGATCAAACCCAGGATCCCTGGGTTCTTTATTGCGAGCTTTCACTCCACATGCTCCAAGCCAATATGTGCTAGCCCACTTGGCCACCAATCTCCCGACGAATATTGTAAATTCAATAACTTTTCCAAGAAAAAAATTTATTCTTTTGGCCAAATATTTGGGAGACTATAGTCGGTGACAGGTCAAGAACGAAAAAAAAGCTCCTCCCACCTTTTTCCACTTTAGTAGTGCGAACGCTGGAGAGGAGGCAACTTCCTCTCCACCGTTCGCTCCACTGAGGTGGAAAGGGGTGGGAGGAGCTTCCACTTCGTTCTTGACCTGTCACCGACTATAGTTAAGCGATGTTTGTTGGTGTGTTGGTCAATTTCAAGGCAAATCGGGGACCGTAAAGAAAACGCCGGAGTACCCCTTTAAGTCCACTTTCGTTTCTGCCTTGCAGCGGCAACTGCACGCCACACCCGCGATCAACATGCAAATCAAGGTGCTGAATGCCCTGCAGGACAATTACATGTACCTAATCGTCGACCCGTCCACAAAAGAAGCTGCCGTCGTGGATCCCGTGGATCCGGAAAAGGCAAGGGCTTTTTGCTGCTTGCGAGCTGCAGCTGGATTGTCTTTCAGAAGTGATTATTTTTGCGGTGCTGATTGCACAGTGTGTTGTCGTCAGTGCCTCCATTAGGGGGAATCACTTCCCCATAAAGGGAATCTGTGCCCCCATTAGAGAATCTTTTCCCAATAAAAAAAATCACTTCCCCCCCCCCCGCCCCGAGAGGGAAGTGCTTGTAGAGCTGGAAATAATAAATTGTGGCTCTGAACTTCGATCACTATACCCAATAGACCCTCTTCAAACTTTAGTGCCATCTAGTGGCTAAAAAAGCAGTTTTACTTTCGACGAGCTGTCACAAAATTGTATATCATGGGGCATCGTCACTTTCACATGTCAGTGGCAGATGAAAATTTGGTCTTCAATCGCCTCTTAATCCTTTCCTGATCTGTGTCCGTTTCTATGGTTTGAGCATAAGGATTGACCAGTACAGAGTGGCGACCCATGAACCCATTGATTAAAATTCGCACATCAAAAGTCTTTAGAGCTGAACTTGTGCCAAGAGACTGATAGGACAACATGCCGAAATAAACGCTGATGCAGCCGTTGTATCCAATTTTTGCGTCGTGTTGTACTGATGACTCGAACACACAGGCCTCATATGTCCTCCGCCTGGTAATATCTTCAACTTCTTCCTTTATCAGCCTCAAGAAGGCCACCATTAGTTTGGCACAGATGCCATACACTGAGATGATGATAGTGATCGGCATTGCCAGACTGAATTTCGAAATGGGTCTATTATCTCCAAATCAATTAAAAAAAAACTGCTTCAGCTTTTTTTTTTTATGAATGCAGCGAAGTTGCATGTGCAGACATAAAAAAAAAACAGCTGCAGTGAAATGAGTGCACAAATCTTGCATGCCTCAATTTGTCACATCTCTGCAAAAAATCGTAACAATCAGTGTGGAGGTACATACTTGTGTGGCCCATTGATAGGACGTATAGTGGTGGTAGAACACTTAAACAAATGCGTTGGCAAACAAGAGATTTAAATTTGGCATGTCTGAAAACAGTTTTGAGTGATGAATGGGTGTGCTGGCTAACAGTTACGAGACTCAATGGGCGTGTTGTCTAAACTTTATGACATGTGAACGAGTTTGATGGCATGAATTTACGAGCATGTTTAGCAAACAGTTGAGGCCCAAACAAGCATATTGGCAAACGCAGAGGAATAAAGGCAAAAAAAGGTTGCGTACGTCTGTTTTCGTCCCTCTACGTTTGGTGTTTTCAGTCTTGTAGTCATACATTGCATGGCTATACTCCATGTCGCTAGTTGCGTGCAGTACAGGCAAAGGCAACGCCAGGCGAGGCGAGAAAGGGCAACCACAAGGGAGGCTGGGAAAGAGGAGAGAAACCTCCTCTCCTCTCTAACGTTCCTAGTGCTCCCCATTTCTCCCCTCGCCCTCCATTGCCCCCCTCTCCCGTCCCGCCTTCCTAGTGCTCGCCCTTTCTCTCTTCTCCTGGTGCTGCCTTTGCATGCACTGCACACAGCTAGTGACACAGAGTATAGATGTGTTCTGTTTATGCTTAACACCAACAAGATGTAAATCGTGCACAAACTAAAAGTGTGCTTTCATTTCTTTTTTTTATTCCTTTTTCATTTCAAAATTACCTAGGTGCTTGAAGAGGTGAAGAAATTGAATGTAAAGCTAACCACCGTCCTGACGACGCATCACCACTGGTGAGGTTCAGCAATCCTTTATCCTGCATCGTCAATTGCACCTTGGAGAGCCCACCAATTGTCTCTGAACAAGGCAGACTATATGGGTCAACTGGCCTCGGAAATCCATTTAGTGGCAGTTGCTCACGAAATCCACTTGAAAGGACTTTTCCTTCAGACCATGCTCACAATAATCTGTAAAGAAAGCGATAGTCGTCTCTATTAAATGCCAGCATGTTGAAACCGAACGATGAATTGCTTTGTTTCACTTTGAATGCAAGTAACATTTTAGTTGTTGTTTCCTATCTTCGATCATGAAATGAGCTTGACTTCATCTCAATATTGTTGAGAGTACAAGGCCCCATTTAAAAATATTGATTGCTTTTAGAGGATTGGCACGGCAATTGACCAATGCCCAAGGTGCATTGGTCAATCGCAACCACTGCATTGACCATTTTCTTCTCGGCCTTTCCCGACACACTCCTTGTGCTCGCAATCTATTTTCGATCGGATCTCGATGCACCTAAGCCGAGTTGGCGACCTCTTCGGTTTGCTTTCTGGCCACCATTTCCCTGAAACGTCGTCCATGTTTTCCCTTTCTCTAGGGACCATTCGGGTGGCAATGACAAGCTGGTCGAGCTCTCCCCTGGGCTGGCCGTGTACGGAGGCGACGATCGCGTGCCCAAGATCACTAGGCATGTCCAGGACGGCGAACAACTCCAGGTCAGCGCAACTTGGTCGCCGCTTTTCTCTTGATTATTGTAGTTAAGATGTTGTGTGTCTTGGTAGCTCTCATGATTGCGCAATCTATAGACGCTTTGCAGCAGCTGTGCATGGGTGCCGCCATAATCTACGTTCAGTTTTTGTGTTTTTTCTTATTCTGTTTACTTCACTTCATCATTTCCACAGTAGGACAGGTTATTGCCATTTTAGATTCTACTATGTCCTTCTCCCCAGCCTAGGCCTTTGTGGTGGCTTGTCAATGCCCGTTCGGCGGCTCAGCATCTCGGCAAGACAAGAGATCAGCAATGACGGCTGTAATCTGGCATGTGTGCAGAGCATATATATCTACGAGGGTGCTTCAAAAATCAAGTGCACAAACATTTCGGTACCCGTCTCGCACAAACTTTTCCAAACCCAAGTCTGTCCTGGATTATTGCGTAGGCAGAGCCGTGGCTGATAGGAAAATTATAGGGTTGTGCAAATATTCGAGTTTCCGAATAGTATTTTTGAATATTACGCTATTTGCTTGAAGGTGAACTGCGGTATTCGTGTTTCTTGAAGTGTCGATTGTGGCAGTTTAGCCTCGTTGAGAGCGCTTTTTTACCGAACACCGCGGCGCTGCAAAGAAGCAACAGCCACAAAGCTCGCTTCCGCAAGTGTTGCTTCTCCGCAGTGCGCCAGTGCTCGGTAAGAAGCGCAATCAGTGGGGCTAAAACGCCACGATCAGCACTTTGAAAAGTACAAGTGTTGCAGCCGCGTGCTTAGGGGCAAAGCGCAATTTTAAAGCGGTATGGTGAACGCGCGCGCCTAATGTATTTAAAAAGAAACAAACTTTGTAAAGGTTGATAACTACACTTTGAAAATAAAAATCTTCGAAATTAAACTGGCTATTTAAGCACGAGTATGTAAGGCAGAAATAGATATTTTCATTTATAGAGTATATATAAATCCTCTTGATTAGGTATAGCAGGGCATTTTTTAGAGGTTTCATTTTATGTCAGATGCATCGTTTACTTGCCATCTCAATGTAGGCATTGGACCTTGGGGCCACAGTCAATTAGTATGGGTTCCAGAAGAAATGTCCCCCAAAAAAACGTCCCCGGAAAAAACGTTGCCGGGAAAAAAAAGTTCCTGGAAAATATGTCCCCACAAAGAAAGGCCCTAGGTGGAAAGTAGGAAGAAATGTCCCCGAAGGGTTCTCTATCGCTGGGTTTTCCCCGATTTTCATGGCCTTTGGGCAGTCCTGTCATTGTCCAAACACAAATGGCCTGACCTACCTAGAGGAAGAAAGGGAGACTGGAAGTCACACAAAGCAACCGAAGTAATTATTGTGGGGTATTTTGGAAACCAAATTACTGTGTTTGCCAAACCAAATTATTGCGTCTTTTTCCATTGTGAAATAAACATTTTCCATTGTGAAACAACATTTGGTGATTTACTTTTCCAAAAAAACCCGGAAAAGTAACCCACCAAGCCGGTTTTATCAGAACGGGAAAATCGTACCTTGAATCGGAGCCGTCCTTGGATAGAAAAACACAAGCTTCATGAAAAGAAATCTTGAAAGCTTTACGAGAAGAAATCTTGATCTACAGGTCTACACAACTATCACATTTTGTCTAAGGCTTACTCTGTGTAAGTGATACTAGTCTAGTTTTACCCATTACAATAAAGCCAGTCACATCGGTTAAAGCGTCGACAAATGTGAGAGGTTTGTTCTGACGGTTATCCGACAAGAGCTGTAAATCGTTCCGCGGTTTGTTCAAAGGCTGCACAGGACGTAATCTCGACTTTGCTAGTGAGTCGTCGTTTTTGTCGACGTGCAGGTCGGTCAGCTGACGGTAAAGTGCCTGCACACTCCGTGCCACACTTCGGGTCACATCTGCTACTTCTTCCCCGCGTCCAACGGCGACGCCCCTGCTGTCTTCACAGGTCAGTGGGGCTGCCGACTTGGTGGCTTCATTTTAACCACGGTGTAAGACATACCGGGCATTTCTGTGAGAAGTCTTCCGAAAATTCCAAAAACTAGTGTGTTTGAAAAAAAAAAAGAGAAACTTTTTGGGGACGGGCTGCCAGCCACAGCGGACGTCGGGGATTGCAAAAGACGTACCAGTTAGCTAAATAATTGCCTAAAATTAAGTAATTAACCTTTTGATTAGAAACAATACACATGTGGTTCCAACTAAAAACTTGCCAAGCGTATTCGAAAATCCCTAAATCGGTCAGTTTCAGGACGATCTCAAGCGCGGGGATGCGCTAGGGTTGCCACGTGTGCCGTAGGTGCAAGGCCGACGAGGAGAAAACGCAAACGGCAAAAATATCGTCCCCGTTTTCACGTTATGGGCCTTGCACTTGCTGCACGAGCGGTGATTTTAGCGCTCCCTTGCGCTTCCTGCATGCATCGGGTCGTCCTAAAATTGACAGATTTAGGGTTTTTCGACGATGCTCAGCAAGTTTATAATTGGAACCACTTGTTTGTTTTCACTAATTAAAGGCTTATTAGTCAATTCTAGGTAATTAGCATGTTCTTTCCAGTCCCTCACGTACACCTTGGCTGGCAACTCGTTTCCAAAAAGTTTCTTTTTTCCTTTTTTTTTCTAAAACACCTTAGTTTTAGGGATTTTCGAAAGCCTTCGCAGAAACGACCGGTATATACTGTAAACGACTAAATTTTCGCGAGGACCTAATTTTCGCGAATTTCGCAAATTGCCTACAAACGCGAAAAATACGTCCCGCAAACAATTCGGGCAATATGTGAACGCTACGGAAGCTACACTCGATTCGCAAAAATTAGAACCCGCGAATAATTTCAAATTTTCAGCTTTGGCCCGATTCGCGAAAATTTGAGCCCGCGAAATTTAAGTCGTTTACAGTATAGGTGTGGACACTGCATGCGTCGCAGCTGCCGGATAAAGTCCACCTCGCCTTGGTTGCAAGTGGCGCTGCCGGATGATTCTCCGATAATTGGCTAGTGGTTGCCCGTCACGCGCCCGCCACGTTTCGCTATAGGAAACAGGCTTGCTTTTGAAGTCGTTCTCTGGACCCTACTTTACGAATTGAGTGCTTTCCCCGGTGTAACACCGTTTCCAGGAGACACCATGTTCATTGCTGGGTGCGGCAAGTTCTTCGAGGGCACGGCTGACCAGATGTACAAGGCGCTTGTCGAGAAGCTTGCAAAGCTGCCCGACGCAACGGTGAGCCAGAGTCGTCTTCTGCTCTGACACGCTAATGCCTTGAACGCTGAACTGCCGTCAGTAGCTGCCATTAGAGCCATGGTATAGGCAGCTTTGCCTGCCAAAGTAGTGCCATGCTTCTCTTTTTTTTTAACGCTTTTTTGTGTTCCTCCCAAGGATACTCGGGCGAGAGCTGTCTCCGACGCCCAAACTTTGCAGTGAACGCCCAAACTTTGCAGTGAACGTTTTTTCACCCAAATCCCAATAATCCGTGCTTCTGGGCCTCTCTAGCGGCAGTCTAAGCGATTTACGGTGTGCGTCTCTGGTTTTGAGAGTGTACGTCAGTGTTGCCCGACCGCACCGGGCTGCGAGTTCTCTCGTCAGCGGGCTGTGGCAGCCTGCGTGGGCGAGATTCCAGACGCAGGCAATGGCTAAATTGCTGCATTTATTGTTCCTTTTGCGTTTCATGGCAAATACCACTTACAACATGAAATTGAACAGCTCTCATCAATTGAAAAATGTATTGCTCATACCCCATGGTGCCGCATCATCCGAACAGGGTTTGTGTAAGGAAGATCTCAAACAACACAGCATATCGAATCTACAGCATCGAGGACAGTCACTTGACGACGATCAGACGAAATACGGATTTGTTTTAGGGCACGTTTTGAGGAGAGCTTGTTTTTTGCTCAGCACTCGAGCAAAGAAACAGACAAGTCGGTTCCGGCCCCTAGCCCGCACCCAATCAGCTATTTTTCGCGTAGACAGTCGAGGCTTTCCGGAGATTAGCTCGGCAGAAATAATCCTCGAAAAACGTCAAACGGCCCACTTCGCTGGCCGAGTCGACATTCGCTCTTTTAATTTGTTTCCCGCGAAGGCCGAGCAGGCTACGAGCCCTGGTTCTCGCAGAGGAAGATAACAGAAAAAGTATAAGCATCCTGAATAGGCAAATAAAGTAAAACATTTCGAGAAAGGTCGGCAAACTCCGAATACAAAGCAGGTGGCATGTCGCGCTGGCCGAGTTTCCACAACCCAAGCGGGTGGCAGAAGCTTCTGGCCGATATGGGTCGCGACAGCCGCAAAATGGCAGCGGCCGGACAGCTCTTGCAACGCGACAGCGTTAGGGAGCTCGTGTCGCAGAAAAACTGGCGCCGGCGGTGTCGTGACGGGGAAATCCTGATTGGTCGATGGGGTCATGACGTCACAGCCGCATGACCCTGCGCGGGAATTTCAAACAACCCAGAATGCTCACGTGAAACGTGACATCACGCGTGGAATGAAGCTGATTAAAACGAGACATGTTATGCGAATTAAAAGTTGCCACATGTCTCGTAGGAATTCACTTTATGAAGTAATTCATTTTCCTTAAAAAAAAAAAAAGTTTGAAGAATTTTAGTTGGGATTTGAACTTATGGCCCTTCGGTTGCAAGCCAGACACGCTACTGACTAGGCCACTCAGAGACTCTTGCTTGGCTTGGGAACAAGCAGGAGTTTATATGTTTAGCTATAGCGTTCCACTCTTAAAGGCAAAACTTAAGCGTCCTCCAAGTTTTTTTTTGGAAAAGTCTATATTCACATCAACTTTAAAACTAGCAAACTCAAATGAACGAAGCAGTTGAACATGTGAGAGTCTCACTAGGACCTGCTGATTATCCGGTTGCCACGCGGGCTAGATGGCGCAAGTTGCTGCCCAATTTAAGGGGTTCAGCCATATGCATGCATCCATCCGTTCTTTCATCTATCCGAGGCAATTTTTGAGACCCAAATGGATATTGCCATTTTATGTGTTCTTCGTCCGGCACCTTTGCCTGGCGCTGTTACTGTGGCAAATAGAGCTGCTACATATGGTGGATCTAGCCCTTGGGACTGAAAGAAAGTAACTTCTTACAAAAATTGTGTTTGTCAGAGGGTGTTCTGCGGCCACGAGTACACCATCAACAACCTCAAGTTTGCAGCAAAGGTGGAGCCCGGAAACCAGGCCATTGTGGACAAGATGGCGTGGGCAGAGGTAATGTTTTAGCCTGTACAGTAGGTTCGCGATAATTCAAACTTGCATATTTCAAACAAATTTCAAAATTTTGGTTGTCCTGCTATGTTTTCAATGTATTCATAAGCTGCTAATTCGAATGGCGTTTTCGAGTAATTCATACTTTTTGTTCCCAGCAGCTTGCGCAGACGCTGTGACGTGGCGGCATGGCATAGATTCACGTCACAGTGCCCGTGCGGTTTCCGTTTTCATCGCTCGTGTGTCCCCCGCTTAATACTTCACATTAGGCAACTTTTTGGCCCAATGAACAAACTTAATTTTGTTTTGAGTTGTCATGTGCTGTCTATAGACAAAAGTTTTGAGGGATAAATAAACTTGTCATACATTTCACAAGTGTTTAATGTGTGGCATACCTGCCTATGATCAGTAGGCCTATGTAAAAAAAAATCAATAAATATCTGCTTTGTATGTGTAGCCATTCATATTACAAATCATAATTGTATCTTGCATCATATTTAGACGAATCTGATAATTCAAACTTCTGATAATTCAAACAAACTTTGTGGCTTCCTGGAGTCTGAATTAATGAGTCTACTGTACGCTCTTACTATAGTCGTTCTCCGTATACATAGTGGTTCTCTTGCATGACATGTTCTTTCAATTTGTGTTCCCTGGACAGGGAACGATTCTCGACACTTCCATTATGTGTTTCCCGAAGGCGTGACGGAAGTGCCGTACGCCGAAATGAACACTTTCTCGAAACTTTCCTTGCAGAAAAAGCGGGCCAAGAACGAACCTACGGTTCCATCGACCATTGCAGAAGAGAAGACCTTCAACCCGTTCATGCGCGTCAACGAGTCGGCGGTGCACAAGCACGCTCACCTCAACGACCCCATCTCGACGATGGCGTACCTCAGGAAGGAGAAGGACCACTTCCGTCCCTAGCTGACAGATGTGCGACTGGCCGTCGGGCGGCATTGGTACGGCTAGCAGACGACACCGGAACAGCTTGCAGAAGACATTTGTACGGCTAGCAGACGACATTGGTGTGGCTAGCAGAAAACATCGAAAGGGCTTGCAGACAACACTGGAACGGCTAACAGACAACACTGTAATGGCTAGCAGACAATATTGCTACGGTTAGCACTTGACAGGCTAGCAGAAGATGCCAGCTGGGCTACCGGATGTTGCACTAAGTTAGCCAACAGTGTATGACGAGCTAACACAAATCAACCAGTTTGGAACGGCGTCGAGTTGGCCAGGAAATGTATGCTATGCAAGCTTCACAAGTGGCTTGAACGAAATGCACTAAAACTGGGCCGTAGCCAGGTTAATGGATCACATGAAGTTAACCACAATATCAAATCTGCAAGCAAACAATGTTGATGGAGTCGCATCAGACGTCGGATGCCCGCTTTGCAGATGGCCGAACTGGTTGTCAAATGTTGTCCGAATGGCTGAGAGCAACAACTAAATGCAAACATGGGGGGGGGGGGAAAAGAAGAGATTTAAATTGATGCAGGCTCAACGATAACCAGAGCTTTCTTATTCCCATATCGTGAATATGCATATATATATATATTGTATGTCAAAATGAGTGTTCTTGTGGAATTTTTTTTTTTTTTTTAAATGGGCAGCGGCAGGGTCGTTTGCCTCGGGTGTTTGTCTGTTCTAGGCGGTGGCAGCTAGGAGCTCACCCTTTCCTTAATGCTTTTATGTATATGGCTGCAACGTGCAGTGGTGTACATATATCAGCTTCGGCTCTTGGATGCCGTCACCTCTCGCTCATGCTTTTTCAACTACGGGTTTCGGTGCACAATAATCCTGAAACAGTTTCCTTTTTTTTTTTAACATGCTTGTCTACTCTTTTTTGCCTTTGTCCTATTTGCTGAATAAAAATAACCAAGAGCATTGTATTCAAATTAAATTTGTTTGCAGATTCTTTTGTCAGAATGTCGCCATACTCCTCTAATGTGCAGCGCATATGAGAAAAGCTATGAGCGAATCGTGAACATACTTGGTGCAGATTTCTTCCGAATGTGTATTTTACTGATTCAATTGCAAAACTTCAGACATCCACTCCATTCCACGAAGAATAATGCAGTAAAAAGGGTGCAATAAAAGGCAGCATGAATATACACTTACAAAAAGAATTAATCATGTCACGCCCTTGAGGATATGCATACGTGACTATTCACGTCAACGTCGCCGCGCGCCTATACTACGTTTCACCTTACGATGAACCACAGAGAACGCTACACAACAGCAGACTGGATCATATGCCGCGCAAGTGTGGCATGGGCACGTAGTCACGCAATACATTCACTGTGCCGGGAAGGCTCGTAGCGTCTGCTGCGGTTCATCATACGGTCAAGGTAGTTTAGTATGAACGACAATGCAGCTCCTGGTTTAAAATAATATTTGTTTGGAAGGAATGTGCTGTTATTCAACAGGTGCATGCATCACAAAAACTTCAAATAAAAAGTTTTTTTTTTTTTTTTTTTTAATTAGGCGGCAGATTTGGTCAGAACGTTGTCACGTACAGTGTTGTGCTACGAGTGCTCTGGTTCCGACTGCGAAGTCTGCAGGTAGAGGGGCAGCTTCTTGCGAACGTCCGTGACGTGAATTTGCTCCTGAAATGAAAAACAAATGTCGATCAAGTAAGTAAACACATAGACGCCTTTAGCAACGTAAGGCATCGTGAACTGTTGCTGACAAAATCTTTGTCGAAGGAACAACTTTTTTTAAGGCGAACACCTTACTTTTTTTTATTACGCGAAAAAGTGGCGGCTCTGTGCCCGAAAGATGATCACACCAATATGTCATCAAGTTCGTGCCTCAGAAATAGAACGCAAAGAAAAGCACAGCGACGCAGATGCCTCGTCACAGAAGCCGGCGGGTGTGCTCAAGGTCAAAGCGGACGCGCTTCAGAAATAAAGTGCAAAGAAAAGTACAGCAGCGCAATGCTTCCTCACAGAAGCCGTTGTCAAGCCGGCAGGGTTCGCCGCGCCTGCACACTGGGGGGGCGTGATGTCACCACCGCAGCGCCGTGTGCAATAGGAGGACGTGGCTCACTGCGTGTAGGAATGCAAGACATTCCTACACGTAAGCAATCTTAAGCATCTCTGCCGAATTTTTTTTTTTTTTCCTCTGCATTTTACATTAGATTGCTGCCGATCAAGCCCATCCTTGGCCAACAGCCCCGTTTTTCACTTTTAAAATGCGAATAGACTATTCCGAGCGCCGTCTGGCCCATAAAGAATACTTTCGGTGCTACGGTTGCAACAACTGGCTCCTACAAAAACTAAAGTGGCGAAGCGGGCGAGTTGTCCTACGGAAAGCGAGCCTTCTAGCCGGTTTTCGTTCAAGAAAAGGTGCTGCAGAACATGCCGACTCATTCTGTGTAAATAGGAACTTGTCTCGACGTAGGTTTAAGACGCTGAGCGGCTAAGTAGCCAACAGATAATTGCTTAGCGTCATCCTTTTTCTTTGGATATTTGGTCAAATGAAATGCAAATCTTGACTATACTCTGGAGGCTGGCTCACACATTTGCGCATTGAGAGTGACCGATTGTGTTGTTACCGTTTGTGACCGCTTACGAGAAAACGCGCTGCTGCCATGTATCGAGAGGCCGTGGAACACTTCCCATCTGCATATATTTGAGCTTCATCCTTTCGCAGAGGGCTCGAAAAACTTCTGATAATGTTATCAGTGAGAATTTTTCACAGATGGTACGTGTAGATTTGATTTCACAAATACCGCAAAAGCTTCAGTCTAGTTACGGGGGTATTCGCGTTACGTAAACGTGCACTTTGTTTTTCGATGTCGGCTCGATGAGACTGACTTCCTGTGCACTACGCGTTCGAAGGCATTGTGTGAATCCTCAGATTGCTCGCCTTCGGCATGCGCCAAACAGCGTAAAACAGTAACAAATGGCAGCCATATTTGTGTTGCAACTGCGTCGTAAGATTGCAAACGCTGCGAAGCGATCGACCACATAAAGTCCTCTTGGCGTGCGCCCAAGTAGCCTTGGTCGAGAGCGTCTCCGCCGACTCGACGGCGCAACTTGGGGGAAAAAGAAACAAACAAAACAGGTGTCTAGTTCCCATGGCACCCAGGCGGGCACTTTTTCTGCTCAAAGCATCTGCTCCAAAACTCGACGGACACTGGCTTAAACGCCACGTCAGAAATCTCTCCACTTAAGGCGCTCATAAAACCGTTATCGCCGCCGTCAAGGCACGAAACGGGTCGACGACTAAGCAGTGCCTAAGCTACGCACGTAGCGCAAGCGCCAATTCTACATGACGCGGTGCACCCTGAAAACGACTTTAAAAAGCAAGAGTGTCTCCCACAGAGAAGCACGAGAAACCGGCCCACGGCAGGCTGCCATCAGCAGCACGTCGAGGAGCCATCTGGCGGCGCCGTTTGCAACCGAGGCAAGGAGAGGACTTTATCTGGCAGCTAATTGCAACCAAGCGCAAGCGTGTGAACCAGCCTTAAAGTTTAATCTGAGCTAAGTTGTTGACCTCCTTACCCGCACCGTGGTGTCTCTGTTGCGGACGTAAGCGACGCCTGTCTTCTGCGTGCTCTCGTCGAGGATCACTGTGAACATGATGCCCATCTCGTCGAACCTGGTCGGAAGCAGACGACAAGTTTTCGGTTCCAGCTGAAACTAAAGTCTGGCTCACAAATGTCCATTTGAGTGGGACCGAAAGCGTTGCAAGCGCTGGGTTCCTCAAATGGTGCTTACTTAAACGAAAGCCCAGATAAACTTGTGATGGTTGTTCCCTCGTGTCCACTTGTCCAGTTCTAAGCCAATTTTTATCCCGTTATACTCGTGGACTGTAGCCTCGGAAAGTCCGGTACCTACATTGGGATAGTAAGTATACATGACGCATTTGACATGCATACTTAGTATAGAGACACCCAGCCGTGCCTACTGATCGAGAAGATTTATTAATCTTCTCGCTATATATGCAAATATCCTTTCTTAAATCTAGAACTTGAGAAAGGAAAATAAGACGATCATGAATGATGAATGCAGGTTGTCGGGACATCTCTGCCCAACATATGCTCTCGCATAATAGCCAGCTTAATTTTTAACGTTTTACTGTGGTGTAGATATAAATATTCATAAAGTGCCCGTTTGAAATGCGCCATGGCGCGCGCGTGCACCGCCCCGCCTTGAAAGTGCTTTTCTCCTGAGCACCCGATTGCAATATTTGTACTTTCGTAGTGGTGATCGCAGCGGTTTAGCCCCATTGAGCGCGCTTCTTACCGAGCACCGGTGCACTGCGGAAAGGCAACACCCGGAGAAGCGAGCTCCGCGGGTGTTTCTTCGCAGCAGTGCAGCGGTGCTTGGTAAGGCTCTGGAAGATCGCCATATCTGCCAGCCCGATTAGCGGTAGTATCGCTTCATTCTATGAACAACTACCAAGTGTAGACATGGCACGCATTAATATCTTATGAGGAGCGCCATGAACGTAGGCGTCTGGCAACTCGGGAGTATCTTTTATGATGCTAGTACGTTTTACAACACAATTGCCTAGCAATTTGCCATACCTTTTTGTATTTGTTTTACATACTGAAACCTTGGTTACGAACCAGAATCTCTCTGCCAATTCTTATGTTTCAGTGCCGTATGATTTCCACCATGTTTAATGTTTTAACATGGGTTCTCGAAACATTTTGACCTCGAGGAACACTCGTCCATTTTGATTTACAGCAAGGGAACCTTTACTGGTGTCAGCAGTGGCACAATAAAGCAGCATGAAAGCCTACCAGTGGCGTAGCCAGGACCAATCTTTCGCGGGAGGTTTCCCCAAAGCATTTTCGGGGGGTACTTTGGGGACCTTCTGGTTCGAGAACCCACATCCCGACGACCCGCACGGAGAAAGCTCATCGTTCTACGCAGAGTAGAAGCCACCCGCGAGGGCCGCGAGACCTCCACACCTGGAGATCTGTTCCTCCAGCGATGTCTCGGTTCCCAGCAGGGGATTGCAGTAGACGGCCACCCTCGCTCTCTTCAGCTGGATCTGCAGCAGGGTCGAAAGCGGGCGCAGCGCCGGGATGGTCGTGGCAACGGTGGCCTTGTACGGGGCCAGCTTGTGGTGCAGCCTCAGAACCTGCGCCGGACAATGGAGCGTTGCAAAAGGGCAAAAGCGAAAAGAAGGTGGCCGACGCAAAGGACGGAGGGCAGCACGTTGCCACTGCCGCGTAATGCAGATGGGTCTGTAACAAACGGCACTGCTGTACAGGGTGGCTCCCCCCCCAAAACAAAATGTACACCGTTCTTCTTCGCACTACAAAAATAAACTATGCATCGCCGAATGCTGAGCCTCCACCTAAATGTGGCACTACCGGTCTGGATCTGATGCCAAAGTTTCAGAGCTTGCCGATACCCGATTATAAATTTCTCATCTGCATGCAGTGTCAACCGGTGTTGCCGGGTCTTTGGAGCCAAAAACTATCACTAAAACAGATTTCTTTTAAGATGGCAATTTTGAAACCTACATCTATTCTTCTTCTCATCTGCCAAGTTTCTTACATTGCAGATTAATATTTGTGCCATAATATCACTTTATAGTATCTATGTGGGCTGAAACTGCACTGAAAGGTGTGCTAAAACAACACTTTCTCAAAACACAAATTTTGAACTCTTAGCACGTTTTGAGGAGAGAGATAGCCATGTCCAGGGCAGACAGAAATATAACTTTTCCAGCAACGTGTAGCTAAATGTGCAAAGCATAGAATGTTGGAAGCAGATTTTTCAAAATAGGGGTAGGAAAATTTTCAGCCTAATTATTGTTTTATTTCTTGGTGGATACACATGAACACTTAAATGTGTTATAAAGTCACTAATAATGATTCAATCTAAAAAGTGCTTCCAACGCTGTATTCTTCAGAATTTTGTAGTATCTGGCCATATGTTAAAACATGATCTTTTAGAAATGGTTTTTCAATATTGTTTTTTTGGGGAAAAAAAAGGCGAGTCAATTTTAATTATTCTGAGAATTAATCGTTCTTGTTAAATGAAATGCAATCTGAACAAGGTTGCACTGTTTCATCGAGTTCGGTAAAAAAAATGAGAACGAAAGCTCCAAGACCACCGTTTCCCCTTAAGGTCAGATCGACCCTATGTTGCCTAAATACTGAAACATACCATCTCGTCGGAGCCATCGTCGCGAAGCGAGAGGCCATCCGAGATGTATGTTGCGGCGGCGACGTCAAGACTGCTGTCACAGACGATGGCGTGTGGAGTGGCTGCGCTCCCGTCTCCCGTCAGCGAAGACGTTCGCAGATGCTCCACTGCTTCGGATCCTCCCCACGGCAGCTTTCGGATCACGGAGACCTCGGCGCCGGACTTCGAAGCCACGTCGCCGCCCGTGCTCACCGGATCCGTGATCTCCGTCAGCGAGAAATCGGAAGGACACTTGGAGAACTGCGAGGCGACGCAAACAAATTTTTCATACAAAGTCCCAGAGCGTCGTCTTCGGCTCGGTACGCTCTCGGATGCCGTTAACCCAAAACACGCAAACGATGGACAAGCAGCCGTGCTACTGTTTTAAGGTATATTCAATGCATCGATAGCTAAAACTTTTGGTCTCAAGCTATACTCTTCCTAGCAGCTTGCTCTCTTTTTAGCCCTTTGTGGTGCCGCTATGCAGAGCGCAAGTATGTCCGCTTCCTGCACAGGGGTTGCAATAATGTCAGAACGCCGATCTCCTGAAAAAAAATAGTGGGTAGACCTCAAGGCACCTAGCATTGAGGTCCACCCACTATCTTTTCAATCAAAGCCAATCAGAGCTCGGCGTCGTTCTGACCTCACCGCAACTCCCGCTCAAGAAGCAGACGACTTGCTCTCCGCATAGCTTGTCCATGTTTAGAGTAGCTGGACAAGTCCCTACCAGAAAGCTCTCTGCTCACAACGATTGGTGGTTTCCTCCTTTACACTCGCTTCCTCCTCAGTGTTTGCTCTGCTAAAGTGGAAGAGTGGAAAGTTTTGTGAGATGAGTGCAACAGACCATAGTGGTGGTATCTCTCAAGGGCATGCATATGTACCGTTTGCAGAAGATGAAACTCAGTTAAAGGCATGCATATAAAAAAAAAAAAAATATTGATAAATTGATCTCAAATGTTTTGCAATGCTTCTACCTGGTGTACCGGTCAGAGCGTCTTTCCCACGCTTTCGTTTATCGATTTTCGACAGAGTGCACGGAGCCTCCACCCTACACTTGCCTTTTTCCACCACTTCAGGCGCTCCCGCTGCCAGTAGGCAAACCAGTAGGACAGTTTGGCCGGCGGAGTGAAGAAGGCAAACTGCTGCAGGGTCCACAGTTCGGGGTACCTTCAGGATCATGCACGAATTCACATAATGTTTATTCAAACTTGCATACATTCCCATAAATGGATACCCACACTCACGCCATGGAACTGTGGACTCCTGAATCGGTGCTTGTGGAAGCCGAAGGGGCTTCAGACTTGCAAACTCTGCTGCAAACGACGCCGAAAGGCACCGAGGTGTCGGCAAGATCCTTGACAGCAGAATACATCTCCGAGAGACCTAGCAATCGGTTCGAACAGGATTAGATCTTGCTCTTTTCAGGCAAGTCCATTTAAACATAGTTGCAACCAAACTATTTGAATCGGGCGGCAGCTTGCGCTACCTAGCCAGTGCTCGTTTATGGACGGCACAAAGCGCTTCTCGTGGCAAAGGCGCAAACTACACCGATATGTAAACGAAACGTGACAAAACTGACTCGTTTCATTGCAATTTTCACGTTGATTTCTCAGTAAAGGTTCAGAAAGCTGGCGTAATTAAACTTGCCGAACATGCCACAAGTTGAAACGAGTATAGAAACTGTTGTATATAGAGGGCGCCGCGTATCGTGCCAACATCTGCATATAAGCACATCATCGTCGGAGTAAAAGTTGTTCAGCGTCCACCCCTGCACATTGTCGTTACTTGCTGGGCTGGCCGGGCTTTGTCACCGCAGTGTGCCACCACAGATTCGTCCGACGCCTGTAAACTCGGAAGGCCTGTAAAGATACTGAAAGGCTTACATAGCGTGGCGCGTGGGACGTGAGATGGTCGGTGGCCCGGGAACAAGTGGGCACACCGGTAAAGGAAGACACGTCAGGCCAGCTCTTAGTTTCGATCAAGACTGGTTCTATTTACAGTATGTACATGCCAGAGACAGCGCGTGCTGCTGTCGGCCACATTGCACCATTTTGTTGTAACAACACACACTATCAACTTTTGGCGCCATCTAGATTACTGATGGCACACTACAGTGACGTCACCCCCCCCCCCCCCCCCCCCCCCCCCCCCCCACACACACACACACACACAAAAAAAAAAAAAACCTTTGGCTATTTATTGTGATAGTCAAACGCGGTTACCGCAAACCTGCATTCAGGAGATGCCTGTTCCATTGGGCCCACAATGTCCATACCCAATTTTTCCCATGCTTTTTCGAGCTTTTAAAGGGCTGTAACAGCCTTTGCAATCCTGTCGGCTGCGCCAATATGTGGTGGCACCGGGCGATGACGAGATTTGGTGGCGCCTGGCCGGCTCAGCGATCGTGATGACATGCGCGGGAGGTGGACGCTGAAGAACTTATACAGATGTTGGCATGTGGTGGCACGATACACAGCACTCTTTATATACAACAAATATGAAAAAGGGAAAAAGAAAGCTTTTACTTCGTGATGAAGGATCGAGGGAACCACTGGTAAAACTTGCAGTTTGAAACTCGCTCTTGTCCTCGAAAGGAAATACGTTGGTGTCCGGCGACTGAAGGAACCAATTTCGCCTGGAAGTGAAAACGATAGTGAAGGTAACTTAACGCCCGTGAACATCTCTAAACACCTCACCATTCGCGCTGAAGGTTGTCCCGTAGCAGAAATCCGCAAGGTCCGTATTTTCGGCTCGCGTTTGAAGACGCGGAGTGACGGCACGTGTAACCATATCTTTGTAGAAGTTGCGAAAATCTTTCGGCCGACTTGCTCATCTCGAAAATTGTTGGTAAAACTGTATGCTATGTTCCTCACTCAGTATTTTCAATAACTTGCCATGCATCAGTGAAGCTTCACAAAAGCGCGTGTGCATTTAAAGGCGGTAAACATAAACAAAGAAGGCTAGCCATGGTTTCGTGTGCTTTCATTCTTCAATTTTAATGCGTGTACAAAGAAATATTTTATATATTTATTTTATTACAATAAATAAAGTAATTTAAAATTTATTTCACACAAAATATTTAAATGGAAAGGCAAAAATAAACTACGAAACTGTTTGAGCCGGTACTTATCGTAGATAGCTGAATCAGCTCTAGCTCCGGAGAAAACGGGAGCAAAAAGAAAAGATGCAGTGGGGTTTCCGAAGTTCAATTTGAGGGGTAAATAAATAGCGAAAAAAAAACTCAAATCATGTTGGATTTTGGTGGGAAATCTTTGCTAGGATTAGGTGGCCTAGTGTTGCTCATCCTCGGACTTGTGGACATGATGACGAACTTCGAGGAAAACAGATGCGAAATGACATACATGTACGAACGACCGCAATACATTGTGAGTGTTTCTTGTCAAATTTCTCAAACGCGATTTTTGTCACTGATTATTAAATCTGTTCGATTTATGACGATACTGCATGGTGTAACGTTGCGAACTTGGGTAATCTTACTACAATTTTACTTAAATTCGAATTTTCGTTAGCGATCGTTAGCTGCAACTCCTTAAATAAATCTAAAATATACAAAAGCTTTCTTCATCTTTTTTTTTTTTTTTTAACTTCCGAAGTCTTTGGTTGATACATTTTCTACATTTTCGCCGATGCAAGCACCAACTGTCGACGCGATCCCACTGCTCGCATTGTTTACGTATCTTATCCCGGATGATTCGCTTCGAGCATTGCTACGTTTCGATAGCGCAGCAATTTTTGTCGTCTGCATGCGTCCTTCACTTGCGCACAAACAGCCGATTCATTTCGGTCGCTTTCTCTCCCCCAAGTAGTTTCCACTCCTCTCGCTGCTATCAAGTAATTGGGAAAGGAGGACGCTGAGAGGATTATCTGCCTTGCTGAAATCCCAAAATCATACGTCTGCCTTTTTTTTACAGTGGAGCCGGACTGTTGAAACTGTTTCCTTGTGCTGTATAGAGAAGAAAAAAAAAAAAAAACCAATGGTAAAGATGAGGGCTTTTTACGAAAGTTATAAGTGATACTCTTAAATTTTCCACGAGAAAATGGGGCCCATTTCTGGTAGCAGACGAGCTCTGTTGGCCGCCATTTCTTCATTAAAAAGATTTTCGAAAAACGGTTATAACTTTTTCAATCGGATAGATTACCTTCGAATCTCTGGCCCCTGGTCCGGACTGCTAGTGCTACATTTAAGCGGAGAACAAGTGTTCGGCAATGCATAGCTTATTTCTGTGGTGAGCAAAGCATGGTTCTCTTTCCTCGCAAACACACGGCACATATCTGCCTCCTACTTCTCACGTTTAGAGAAAATTTGAATTCTCACGACCATGAAGCTCCTTTGCGCTGTCGACCAAACCGACGATGCAATATAGTTAAGTATAAACCGCATGTAAGCGATTTGGCGAGCGACGAGACAAGAGACGGCAACCCACTTCACTGTCGCTCGGTCAGTTGCACGACAACACAAGCCGCATGAAATCGATGGGAGCAAGCAACCAAGGCGATGAGCAAACGTTTTCTGCAAATAAAGAAACCGAGCAACACGATGAGCGACAGTGAGAAATCTTTGTCGCTCGTCTCTGATTCTCGTCGCCGTCGCTTGTCTCGTCGATCGCTAAATCGCTTACATGCACTTGAACCTTTAACCACCCTGACCATTACGCAGTAAAATGAAAAATAAAATAAGTTTTTATTTAGACTTTTAGTCTTGGCTGATGGACCAAAAAGCAGGCTAATGCCGCCTGATGAGACTTCTACAGCAATACACAGCACTCTTCGGAGAAGCTCCACGACACTTCGCTGGTATACTGTCCGTCGAAAAACATAAATCCGCAGGAAGAAACAATCTACCTCACGCTTGCACAGATTATGTCACCACTCCACTCGCATATCTAAGTCGCTCCTTGTACCCGTTAATAAATAATCATATAACTTTAACACTAATAGCGTACGTCCAACATATTTTTGGGTCCACATTAGCATTCGACAACTTTCCCTTGCCACACGCCATCAAACCCTGGAACAACCTTCCCGTTGCCATGGTTTCTATTTCAGATCCAGAAAATTTCGGCCCAGAATCGGCAACCATTTTCATTACGTAATTAGCAGCCATGATAGACAAAATGTTTTAGGTCGTAATATAAAATATCTAAGAGTCCAACTTGTTTCATGTCGTGTACTTGTGTTCCACAATTCCACATTAAGTGCCCATTCCCAAATTTGTAAGGTCTGAGAAAATACGCACAGTATATTTATATGTAAAATTGATGACTGGACAAGCGCCCATCCTTCATTTTTTTTATATTATCTCCAAAGTTTGAGTGGGCGCTTGCCCGGTATTTTACGGTAAGTGTTTCGTCAATGCGTTCTACAGTGTGTGCTCTTCAATTTTTTGTTTATGTGCACTAATTTTGTTCTTGTTTTGTTAATTTATTATTAAGCTGTACAACCTCCCCCCCCCCTTCCACATGTAATGCCGAAAGGCCTTTGAGGTATTTTGAATAAATAAATAAACACTCGGATCTTTGGCGGGACCTTTTTGTGCTCGTGTTCACAGCCGAAGATGAATAAAGTAATCCAAGCAAACCCCTTAAACCCATTTCAGCCTGTCAGACTGAGCAGTGCCGTGCAAGCAAGGTTTCCCAAATACCGGCTGACTGTCTACGGTGAAGGGTGAGTGCAGTGTTTGTCTTCTGACATTTGAATGCTTCTTCCTTGCACTCTCATACTTAAATTTTATCCCTGTCTTTTTTCTTGGGGTCGCCGTTTTCGTCCAGGTACTACGCAGACATGCTGCGGTAAGTGAAATCATATCAATCACTTTGGGTTACACAATAAAAAAAAAAATAGAAGTATCAGATATATTTTATTTAAATCGGATTAATTTGATTAAAATCAGTGTAGCTAGAAAATAGTGATTCTTTAGCGCAAGTTGTATATTTAAACATGACTGATTGACTGATCAATGCATCCAATCACTGGTAATAATGCAAAATAAAGAATTGCTGCGTACTTAAAGCACAGTTTAGTTAAGAACTTTTTATTGGTGTAATCACTCGCCTAAAACAAAGACAGCTTGATGTTTTTAGTTGGTGAGACAGGTTTATTTGCGTTTTGCTTTGCATTCTGACTTGAGTCCAAGGATACTTCTTTTCTAATTTTCCTTTCTTTTGCTTTCTGATTTTTTGGTAATAGGACGTTATGTAACCGACAAACGAAGTTGAAGGTAGAAATCAAACTCAGTGCTTCGATTTGCTCAGAAAAGCACTTCTTTTTGCTGACATTTTTGATATCAGTGATTTTTTTTATTTATTTGAAGGGTTACTTTGTTCAATTCTGAACATTTTGGGATAATGAGTGATTTCACATTAAAAAGCACTAATAAAAGCCTCTACGTGATTTGCTTCTCGAAAAATGGGACATATATTGTTAAATCTTGCATTAAACATGAGCAGAAATCAAAACCGAAACTTTGGCTCCGTCTTGCAACATTGGCCTCCGGCCACCAAAAACATGGCTATCACATGGTAGAGGATGCCACATGATCTACGCAATGAAGGGCAGGATTGGGGTGGGCTGGCAGGCCACCGTTGGAACGGATGTGGGCCAGGCGCAAGTGTCGTCTGCACCGTCAGTCAATTTAGGTCAAATTGATTTTTATTCACCACCCTTCTTTGGAACTCTGTCACTTGTGTGGGGCTGTATAAATAGGGGGGGGGGGGGGCTGAAAGCTAGCTCACACATTTGCGGCCGAGCGCGATCGACTGCTTCGCAACCGCTCGCGATCGCTTACGACAACAAGGGGGTACGCTGCGCCATCCGCCGGGCGGTCCCCAAAACACTTCCTATCTACTCATAACTAGACCGAAGGTTTTGCAGTATTTGCACTGTTAAATCTACGCGCCGTCCGCGAGAAATGGTCGTTCATAAACCTTGTGAGAATTATTTCAAGCCCAAGTTGCAAGGATGATGCACGCAAAATCGGGAAATATACGTAGATCAGAAGGGTTTCGGGGCCTCGGGGTAAGTGGCGCCAGTGCACTCTCGTGCTTGTATACGCGGTTACAAGTAGGGATTACGTGAACCTGGCAAGGTTGTAGTTCGAAAGGTTTCACGAATTTCGAACCTTCGTAGGATTCGAATTGGAAAAAGTTAGCGACTTTTGAATCCCACTGAGGTTCGTCTTCGTAAAGTGTGAAGACAGCCGGGTTTTGGAAGTTTGGGTTCGAGATTTTCTAACCCCTCTACGGATCGAGTTAGGAAAACTAGAAGATTTTGAATTTCTTTGAGAATCGAGTTTGAAAAGTTTGAAGGTTTCGAATTTATAAGCTCCAAGCCTTCGAATCTCGCAGATGGAATTTGGCGGCTTCGAACGAAGCGTTTGCGGATTCATTTCTGAAAACTCCGATGTCTGCGACAAATTTCACTAAAAACTTGGCAGATTTCTTTTTATGTCGTGAAGATTCCTCCTTCTCAATACTGCATCTGCCGTACCTCGAGTACGACCAGTGCTGCTCATTATTTGTCGTGACTGGGTGAATAGTTGAGCAAAGAGCCTTGAGGCAGTCTGCCGAATGTCCTTCCCACCTCTGCAAACTGGCAGCGATCTGATTGAACACCACCTAACTGCGACGCCGGCATGAAACAACAAAATATACAGGGACCAAGGCTCCCTGCATGCTTTATTTGCTCCGAGCGTTTGCTTCCAGCGGGATACACCACTGGATGGAGAGAACACTGACAGGAAGGACACAGGCACAGCACCCGACACAGTTCAGGGTTGAGGAGTATGCAACCAGGCTATGCAGGGGTCCTTCAAAAATAGTGCCTTTCCACATTGCCGGTTTCTCACACTTTTTTTTTCGAGGAAGGCACTTTTAAACGTAGCTGGCTGCTCAATTAGTACTTGACGGGGCACTGACACCTTGAAGGTCATATTTTTTTTTATTGTCTAAAACGATGCAAATTGTAGTTATAGACACGCAAAAAAAAAAAAACACATTGCGAAAAAAAAGTTTTTAGCGTGCGCGCGCACCTTTTTATTTTTGCTGTTCTTCTCCCCCGCTGCTCACCTCCTCGCTTTTGATTGGTGACGTCAGAAATCATGAAATTTAGAAGCTTTGTAGGCGACACTCCTATAACATTTAATAACGGCAATCGTAAAACATGTTTTTTAACGCAATTGCGAATGCACTACGGCCACTCTTTTTGAAATATCAAAAATCTGAGTCCGGTGTGAGGTCGCTTCCTGGATTTGTATCCTCCCTCGGAAAACTTGGTGGCGCTCGAGCAGAGGGTGATCGGTGGGTCGGGGAAGAAACCGGTTTTTTCCCGGTCCGCCGGCGCTTCGGGTCGCATTGGCAACGGCGCTTTGCTTTGTAGCGTGGAGCGGAGGACGAGAGAAAGTCGACTCGCAGGAGACCGCAAAATTTGTTGTCAATGCACCGGCGCGGATTGCGCGGGAACTTCAAATTCGGCATTTGGAAATTGTTTTTTTACTTCACAAATACTGAATTCCCAAGTTTCGAACTTTGAGGGTAGTGTCCCGGCATCGTTTTCAATCGTTTCGGATAATAAAAAAAAAATATGATTTTGATGTGTCAGTGCCCCTTTAACAAATAGTACTGAAGAAAGAAAGTGCTGATATAAAGTTCATCATTGCGCGTGGGCGTCGCACTCTGTGCGCATCTTTTTACGACCTGCCGCATGCAGTGTAAACC
This sequence comes from Ixodes persulcatus, assembly GCA_013358835.2. Classification (NCBI taxonomy): domain Eukaryota; kingdom Metazoa; phylum Arthropoda; class Arachnida; order Ixodida; family Ixodidae; genus Ixodes; species Ixodes persulcatus. The sequence goes on along the minus strand of JABSTQ010008418.1, from coordinate 176,679 downwards.
TTCGAGAGTAAATTTGGTTCAAACTTTCTGAAACTCTTGTTCGGAAGTTCAATGTTTGTGGAACTGTTAAACTTTGCAGGTTAGAAGTTGAAAATATTGTTGAATTTCTTAGTGTGACAAGTTAGAAAAAAGTTGAATTTTTTATCGCAACAATTTCGGATGTCTGAAAATAATTTAATTTGGGGGTTAGTGCAAAACATTTGAAAGTTTGAAAATTGTCGAATTTCTAAATGTAAAAAAGTTTAAAAGTTTGAAATGCTTCGAACCTTCTGATTCCCTCAGTTCAATCTTCAAAGTTAAAGTTTGAAAAAAAAAAAGTTTGCAGCATCTCCAGTTTTGAGCAGTCACGATGCAGTCGATCGCATCAAATGCAGATGCACATACAAATCAGCCTCAAAATATTATCAGGAAATGTGCATTTTATTTTTAGAGTACATGAGGCATTGAGTTTGAAATCAGAACCACAAAACTAAAATGTGGAAAACCTCTTAAAATCTTTTACGATGTGAGAATAGGCTGGCATCGTCTATCGTGCAGCCATAAACACCTGTGACTGCCGTACGTTTCCTCTGTTTTTGCGCACCATTCTTTTTTGGCTCGAAAATCTTTCGACAGTGTTATAAGCAGTTATTCCTCATAGATAGTATGTAAACTTGATCTCGCAAGACCTTCAGTCTAGTGAAATGCACTTCTAGGTTCACATCATAGACGTCGCTAGTGTCTTCTTTCGTCACGAGAGATCGCGAGAGTTCGCTCCCGAGTGAGCGCAAGTGCGTGAACAAACAGATTTTATGGAGCACGCGCGTCGTCCCGACCTTTACGTCGACGTCCCTCTCGTCCGTCCTCCGATCCCGGGCGGGTCCTTCATCCTCGGCGCAGCAAGGGGAAGCTCCGGGGAATGCCGGTGCTCTTCGTGCCGGGCAATGCAGGCAGCTACCAGCAGGTCCGCTCCATTGGATCGGTGCTGTTCCGCAAGGCGGACTTCCAGCGGCTGCCACACCACTTCGACGTCTTCGCCGTCGACTTCAGGGACGAGCTGTCAGGGCTCTACGGCGGGCACCTCGCCGAACAGACGGGTCCGCACCCTCTCTTCGCTTGTCCGTGTGCAAAGTTCGCGAAGCATTTTTTTTTTTTTTAGTAGAGTCGAAGTTTTGCGAGGTTCTCCTAAGGGAAGGCCCTCTCCGCCTGTAAAACTATTCCTTGTTGATTTCGTTTTATTAATTTTATATATTTTTCCCAAAAGGCACGTAGCGATGCGTTACATGAGGGTGAAAGCAAGACAGTTGGAGAAGTCGTGATCTATGTGCGTACATATATCTAAACAAAATTATAACCACCGTAAGATACCGGGGGAGCACCCATTCCACTTTTGCTAAAAACTGTGTTCATCTAGATACGGGCGGTCATCATGCCAAATCGGGCGCTTAACATATAATTTGCAGAATTCCCAAGTTTGGGAAATGTTAATGGTGGGCGCTTGAACGGAGTGGGCGCTTCCACGGTATTTTATGGTATGTTCGTTTCCACATCAAAAACCATCGTAAAGAAAAAAAAAAGTCCGACTCCTCAGGGAGATTTACTAATTTCTTCCTTTATGTGGAGAATAAGATATGTGTAGGTAGGTGCGTTTTAGACTAGATATATGTTACCTTATCAAGACGTGCACGCTTCAAATGTCAAAAGCATCGCTTTCTCCTCCAACAGCCAAGTCTTGTATGAACAACTTTGTGCGGCGTAAGAAAAAATGTACAAAACCTTTTTTCTTGAGGTGAAAACGAGTATGGTGATAGATGTCGAGCTTTACATGCACATGTACACAAGAATAGTAATAAGGGAACTGTTGATACGCAATAAATGAGACGAAATGCAAAACTTTCAGGATAAATAGATACTACTCTTTTAGCACCAGAAAGCGCAAAGAAACAACATTCAAAATACAAAAAATGTTGTTGCAAAAAACAAAAGTAAACAATTGATTAGATTGCAAAAATGTAAAGGTGCAAGCTAGCTGGACAAGAATGGCAATAATAATCCCTGGAGAAGGGGAACAAAGGGGACAAAAGACAAACACAAATCTCCTAACACAGCTAGGTGACTGGTGCGCGACCGAAAAAATCCGCTTGGTCCTGGTATCGAACTAGGGACCTCTCCATTTCCAGTGGAGTGCTCTACCATCTGAGCTAACCAGGAGTTAGATGTCAGTAGAGCAAAGAGATTTTATCAGCTGCCACCAGTCTTAACACCAACAAGGATGAACGGCCTGCATTTTAAGGTTATGATTATAATGCAATTAGTGCAAAGGTGCAAGCGAGATGGACAAGATTGGCAATAATAATCCCTGGAGAAGGGGAACAAAGGGGACAAAAGACAAACACAAATCTCCTAACACAGCTAGGTGACTGGTGCGCGACCGAAAAAATCCGCTTGGTCCTGGTAGTATCGAACTAGGGACCTCTCCATTTCCAGTGGAGTGCTCTACCATCTGAGCTAACCAGGAGTTAGATGTCAGTAGAGCAAAGAGATTTTATCAGCTGCCACCAGTCTTAACACCAACAAGGATGAACGGCCTGCATTTTAAGGTTATGATTATAATGCAATTAGTGCAAAGGTGCAAGCTAGCTGGACAAGAATGGCAATAATAATCCCTGGAGAAGGGGAACAAAGGGGACAAAAGATAAACACAAATCTCCTAACACAGCTAGGTGACTGGTGCGCGACCGAAAAAATCCGCTTGGTCCTGGTAGTATCGAACTAGGGACCTCTCCATTTCCAGTGGAGTGCTCTACCATCTGAGCTAACCAGGAGTTAGATGTCAGTAGAGCAAAGAGATTTTATCAGCTGCCACCAGTCTTAACACCAACAAGGATGAACGGCCTGCATTTTAAGGTTATGATTATAATGCAATTAGTGCAAAGGTGCAAGCTAGCTGGACAAGAATGGCAATAATAATCCCTGGAGAAGGGGAACAAAGGGGACAAAAGACAAACACAAATCTCCTAACACAGCTAGGTGACTGGTGCGCGACCGAAAAAATCCGCTTGGTCCTGGTAGTATCGAACTAGGGACCTCTCCATTTCCAGTGGAGTGCTCTACCATCTGAGCTAACCAGGAGTTAGATGTCAGTAGAGCAAAGAGATTTTATCAGCTGCCACCAGTCTTAACACCAACAAGGATGAACGGCCTGCATTTTAAGGTTATGATTATAATGCAATTAGTGCAAAGGTGCAAGCTAGCTGGACAAGAATGGCAATAATAATCCCTGGAGAAGGGGAACAAAGGGGACAAAAGACAAACACAAATCTCCTAACACAGCTAGGTGACTGGTGCGCGACCGAAAAAATCCGCTTGGTCCTGGTATCGAACTAGGGACCTCTCCATTTCCAGTGGAGTGCTCTACCATCTGAGCTAACCAGGAGTTAGATGTCAGTAGAGCAAAGAGATTTTATCAGCTGCCACCAGTCTTAACACCAACAAGGATGAACGGCCTGCATTTTAAGGTTATGATTATAATGCAATTAGTGCAAAGGTGCAAGCTAGCTGGACAAGAATGGCAATAATAATCCCTGGAGAAGGGGAACAAAGGGGACAAAAGACAAACACAAATCTCCTAACACAGCTAGGTGACTGGTGCGCGACCGAAAAAATCCGCTTGGTCCTGGTATCGAACTAGGGACCTCTCCATTTCCAGTGGAGTGCTCTACCATCTGAGCTAACCAGGAGTTAGATGTCAGTACAGCAAAGAGATTTTATCAGCTGCCACCAGTCTTAACACCAACAAGGATGAACGGCCTGCATTTTAAGGTTATGATTATAATGCAATTAGTGCAAAGGTGCAAGCGAGATGGACAAGATTGGCAATAATAATCCCTGGAGAAGGGGAACAAAGGGGACAAAAGACAAACACAAATCTCCTAACACAGCTAGGTGACTGGTGCGCGACCGAAAAAATCCGCTTGGTCCTGGTATCGAACTAGGGACCTCTCCATTTCCAGTGGAGTGCTCTACCATCTGAGCTAACCAGGAGTTAGATGTCAGTACAGCAAAGAGATTTTATCAGCTGCCACCAGTCTTAACACCAACAAGGATGAACGGCCTGCATTTTAAGGTTATGATTATAATGCAATTAGTGCAAAGGTGCAAGCGAGATGGACAAGATTGGCAATAATAATCCCTGGAGAAGGGGAACAAAGGGGACAGAGGACAAACACAAATCTCCAAACACAAATATCCTAACACAACTAGGTGACTGGTGCGCGACTGAAAAAATCCGCCTGGTCCTGGTATTGAACCAGGGACCTCTCCATCTCCGTGAAGTGCTCTATCATCTGAGGTAACCAGGAGTTAGATGTCAGTAGAGCAAAGAGATTTTATCAGCCGCCGCCAGTCTAACACCAACAAGGATGAACGGCCTGCATTTTAAGGTTGTAATTATAATGCAATTAATGCAAAGGTGCAAGCGAGCTGGATAAAAATGACAATAATAATCCCTGGAGAAGGGGAACAAATGGGACAAAGAACAAACACAAATCTCCGAACATGGCTAGGTGACTAATGCACGGCCGAAAAAAATCCTGGTTACCTCAGTTGGTAGAGCGCTCCACTGGAAAGTTAGAGGTCCCTGGTTCGATTCCAGGACCAGGCTGGATTTTTTGCGGGCGCACACCAGTCACCTAGTTGTGTTCGGAGATTTGTGTTTGTCCTGTGTCTCCTATCTTTCGCTTCTCCAGGGATTAATATTGTCAAGTTCACAATAAAAGCTCTTCACAACTTTGTTCCAACAATATCGGATCTGCAAGAGTGGCATCATTTTCAGGGAGATCATTGCAGAACTGGAAGAGTAGCATCTTTTCAGGTTGACCATGAAACCAAAGTATGATCCGCGCAGTAGCTTTCAACTACAACATGGTGCTCACGGGCTGACGTGCAGCCCCGGTTTTCATTCAGGGAAGATGATTCTCTTAGTATGGCGTCCGACATGCGTCTCCCGAAACTGGCGTCTTTGGTGTCCTATACCGCCCGTGCGTCAAAATGGTCCCAAGGTGGCAACAGTCGAGCTCGCAGGAACCGGCAAAAAAAAGAGATCCCACGAAAGAAAATTTTTAGCACAACATTTATAGGCCATGAGATTCATTTTTTCAGAATTGCAACATATGTTTCTATTTCGGGTCGAACTAGTAGTAGTGAAATATCAGAATCGCTCCCAACTCAAAGTATGTCTCGTGACGTAGAATGCGCAAAAAAAAAAACTTTTTTAGGATGTGGAAAGCTCATTTTGTGTTATGTCATAAAAATTGAGCATTTAACAAAAGGCTTTTTTGGGAGTCCAGCATCCTTTTAACACCCATCTCCTTGCAGATTTTCTCCAAGAATGCGTTAAGAAGATAAGGCACCTCTATCGTTCAACAAATGCCAGCCTTGTGATTCTGGGTCATTCAATGGTTGGTCCATCTCCTTTTTTTTTTGTTATTTCTTCAGCCCTTTCGGGACCCTGTCGACCATTTCTTTTATTAATCGATTGCTCAATCGATTGCAGGACATACTCAATGACATGTTTGCTGGTTTCTTGTTGTGCTTTCTCGTGTTCGGTCGATGTTTAGCGATTATGTGTTGATTGGTTGATTGATTGGCTTATTTAGGGAGGCGTGGTTGCCAGGGCGTTGTTCACGCTGCCCCAGTTTGACGTGGCAAGCGTTTCTCTCATCTTCACCTATGCCACACCTCACAGGACTGCAGGTGAGGGGCTGTCTTTATCGCTCACATTTTCCCACTCGCCCTATCACTCCTGTCACCCAGGCACTGAACATTTCCAGGTGTATTCTGTTTCTTAATGGGATCCCAATCGCTTTTTTTCCCAATCAATGTTTTCACATGTACTACATTTTTTTAATATGGACCCAATCACTTTTTCACCCAATCACAACATTTTCAGGTGTACTACCACATTTTCTAATGGTGGACCCAATCTCTTTTACACAATCACACATTTGCAGGTGTACTACATTTTCTAATGGTGGACCCAATCACTTCCTTTACCCAATCACTTTCTTTACCCAATCACTGAATGTTTCCACGTGTACTACTACATTTTCTAATGGTGGACCCACTCGCTTCTTTCACCCAATCACTGAACATTTTTGGGTGTACTACATTTTCTAATGGTGGACCCAATCTCTTCTTTCACCCAACCACTGAACATTTTCAGGTGGACCACTATATTTTTTTACTCCGAGGACCCAAATACTCCTTGCCCGATTACCAAATGCTTTCAGGCGTAGTACTACATTTTCTAATAGTAAAACTATCGCCTGTGCATTATTTTTTTTTTATGTAGCCGTGTTGGACAGTCACCTCCAGAGCTTCTACGGGCGGCTCCACGAGACTTGGTCACGTGATCGTGGCAAATTCACAGACCTCACCCTCGTCTCGATCGGCGGAGGAGACCGGGACGTTCTGGTGCGCACCGAGCTCACCACGCTCCCCGCTCACGAAGGAGACGTGAGCGCCACGGTACGTGGACACGTGACAGTAGTCCCCAAGTTTCACGAGATCAGAGGTTGCCCTTTTTCTGGCCCGGTAAAACCGTGCACTCACGTGATTCTCGCCTTGGGTAACTTAATGGCAAAGACAGAGCACCACCTTACCTCTCCTTTCCCTGCCAACTCCCGGTTGGTGGAGAATCGGTCGTGTGCGCCAAATTTGACTACGGCGCTCGGCGCTCCGCGAGGGGAAGCCACCTCGAGCTCCAAGTTCGGTGCAGGACGCATGTTTCGTCATGTGCTCGCGAAATCTTGGTCTTGCATTGAAGTATGAGGAGCAGGAAGCTCCTCGAACCTTCTAGCATTGTGCATGCCACTTAGATATATCTAACTGCACTATTTTTATAATGCGAGCAATGCGACGACCAAGCCCCCGCTTGCGCACGCTTTCGAGGGATTTGGGAGGCTCATGATGGCGCACGTACGGTGAATTTGTCGCCTCTTGCGCAAAAGCAATGTTTTCTTCTCCCGCAATACTTAAATAAATTTGGGACCATTGCGATACTCTGCTCTGCAAGCAGAGCATATACGATTACTTTAATTCACTCGAGACCACGTTGGTGCAACTTTTGTGCAGAGCACCGCAGTGCCAGCTGTTTGGGCATCCACGGATCACCTCTCCATCGTGTGGTAAGCTTGGAGTACCGTTTCATTCTCGTTGGCTCGTCGCAAAATTTTAACGTTGACTGGCCCGTCCCGTCTCAGGATAGCTCCCCCGGTCACGTGACTTGGATTCCCTCGGGTACAAAGACATTAGAAACTTTTGTGACGATTAGAATACGAACGAGACAATGATTCCGGAAGCCGACTGTGGTTGATCAGAATTGCAGTGCAGAACTCACAAAACACACACTTGGTGGGATGGGTTGAATGGAAACAAAAATTACCGGTACCCCTGCTGTGTCGTGCAGATGAACCGAGACGACAGCCGAGGCACTGACACCTTGCTGCCCATAGACCACACAGAATCAGTCTCCACCATTATTTGAAACTTGGTAAAAGTGCAAGGGTCGCATTGTCGTGCGACTTCACAATTTTCCTGCTAAATTTAGCGGGCAAATTGTGACGTCACACGACATGGTCCGTTGCGACACCGTGATGTCGTGTGACGTCGCACTTTCCCCGCTACATTTGTTGGGGAGCGTTTCCCATAGTGTTGCGCGAATATTCAAATTTTCGAATGGTAGTTTAGAGTAATACGCTATTCGGTACTCGCTTCAAGGTGAGCTGCGATATTCATACTTTTTTAAGTGTTGATCCCGGCGGGTTAGCCCTGTCGAGTGTGCTTCTCAGTGAGCACGGGTGCACTGCAGGGAAGCAACACCCACGGAGGTATTGGTTCCTCGCAGTGTGCGGGTGCTCGGGGAGAAGCGCAGTCAACAGGGTTAACCCGCCGCAATTACGCAAGAGTATATGTTAGGCAGCGATGTCTTGACAGCCCGCATTCGTCATTCGTGCTTGCTTTTTTTCGCACATAGCAAGCAAACTTATAAATTCTCTCTCACGCTAAATTTAGTGGGCCACATTGTACGCTGTATGTGCACCAGATGTGCCGCGAAACCCAACCAACAACGGCTATCACCTTTAAACGTGCGGCTTTTGGGGGAAACATAACTAAAAATTGCTCCATGAATTCCGCGATTCAAGACTAACAGCGTCTCGAAACGGTTGCAGGTGTCAACAGCTCGTGGTTGTGACTGCGCGGGCACTCTACGATTTGGTTGTCAAGGGGCAAAACAGGGTAAGTTATGTTATTCTGTCACTTATTTCAAATGTTCCCTCGTTAGTGCAGTGGTGCATTTCTCTGGTATCACCTTCTGCCCCTCTCTAGCTGGTACTCCTTACCGGTGCCGGCTTGCAGCTTGCACTTCAAAGTACATTGGATCAGAGCACTGAGACACCCTTGATTGGTCGCTACGGCCGCAGGCCGTCAGCAGTCATGTCACCGTGACATTACCCAGTTAAGTAATGTCGAGGGTATTTTACCAACGTAATGTCGAGGTGTTTCATCGACGACCGGGAATAATTAAAAAGACAAAAAGGGTCACTCAAAATATTGGGACTATTCTTTCGGATAAACGTTACCGACCATGGCGGACATCACATTATGAGTGCAAAGTGATCCTTAGCAAACGAATGACATAAAATCTATTAACTTCTTAAATATTCACCTTAGATGTCACATTCCAATTAAAGATTTGTTTCCTGCTGTCAAAATATGTCGTGGTGCCGTTAGAATTCAGAAAACTGAATTCTTACTCCAGTGAAGCTAGTGATAGGTCCTTTGTCTCGGGTTTACTATGGATATTCTTACTCCACGCTTTTCGCTGGCAAAGCTACCGCTGTCTAGAGTCGACCGTTTATGAGGTGATCCTGGAACTGCATTTCACTAGTGAGGATTTTGTGGTATTTGCAAGATCCAGTGTACATACTGTTTGTGAGAAAGGGTCGCTTATAACATTGTCTAAGGTTTTTCGGCGCAAAGAAAGAATAGCACACGAAATGAGTAGGAAATGTACAAAAAACTGATAGCGTTCCACAGCTACCCAACAGATGGTGGCAGTCTCTCCTCTCGCCGTAAAAAGTTTTAAAAGATAAAAAAAAAGAAAAAGGTGCAAGCCTGTGTACCAGTTTTAATTCTCTTTGCATAAAACTCTTGATGCAACCGAAGTACCGTGTGCAGGATGTCGTGCCTTGAGCCTTCTTCTATGGTCATATGTGAATAGTGATTTCGGCCTAATATTTCATAATCAAAGTTTCTCTACGTCTTTCACTACTGCACCATGCTTACACAAAAGCACAGGTAAACTCGGGGAGGTTGTTCCCAAGCTTCCCCATGCCCATTTCTAAGCCAAGTTCATTTTAATCCAACCATATTTATGAATTGTAGCTTCGGAAAGTCCAATGCCTACATTGGGATAGCAAGTGAATGACACATTTGACATGTAATTAAACCCAGAGATGCCCAGCTATACCTGATCACCGAAAATATCTATAAATCTTCCTGCGTGCAAATATCCTTTCTGAGATATAAAGTGTCAGAAGAGAAAAAAAGACAATTGTGAATGAGGAACGCAGGTAGTCAGGACACCTTTGTCTAATGTACACTCAGGCATAATAGCCAGTTTAATTTTGAACATTTTACCATAGTGTAGATATGAACATTTACAAATTTTCCGTTTCTTTTTAAATACACGAGGCACGTGCGTGCGCCATCCCGCTTTGAAAGTGTGCTTTCCTCCCGAGCATGTGACTGCACTGTGTGTACTTTTCAAAATGATGATTGCATTGTATATTATCTGGTATTTCGTACTGTATAAGCTTAACATCCAATCCTGCTTGGGCCAAAATATTGGTCTGCAATATCTGTAAAACAAAAAAAAAAGGTGGACTTGCCCCATTGAGCACGCTTCTTGTTGAGCACCGGTCCTCTGCGGAAAAGCAGAACCCGCAAAAGCGAGCTCCACAGGTGTTGCTTCTCTGCAGTGCACCAGTGCTCGGCAAGAAGCACACTCATTGGGACTAACCCCCCAGTATTGACACTTCGAAAATATGAGCAAAAATTGTTGTGTGTATACTTATACAGCCGGAAGTTAGTCTGCCTCAGTGGGCGTCTGGTGTCTCAGCTGTAGATGAGCAATTTAGCCAGTGCGGTACAACCGCTATCCTGGGGTCTTCAACGTGCACCACGCAGTAGTGATACACGAACGCACGCCGGTACGATGCTCATCCAGATCGAAACGGGCAGGGGCGGGGATTGAACCCAGGATCCTGGGTTCTGCAGCGCGAGCTTTCGCTCCACGCGCTCCGAGCTGGTGTGCGCTAGACCACTCGGCCACCGATCCCCCGAAAATTGGGTATCGCAGTTCATTTTGAAGCGAATATCGAATAGCGTAGTATTCGAAACTTCAATTGGAATATCTGCACTGCACTCTTCCGCAACTCCACAGCTAACGACGGATCCGGAGCTGATCCGAGAAGTGGTGCGCTTCCACTTCGTCCGTCAGCCCTATGGCAAGCAACTTCCACAACACGCCCCGCCAGAACTGGTGCGCTTCGGCCAAGGTGGCGAATGGTCCGAGAAATTCGAGGCGTCTTGGAGGTTCCGCAAGAACAAGGTTAGTCGTGGTCGCTTTTAACTCCCTTTTTTTTTGTGTGACTGACGTATAACTTTGATTGATTGATTAATTTTTAAGTTGAAATTGCCATCAGTGTCCCTTAAAGGCCAACTCCGCTTCATTTTTGATATTTAGAAAACTATGCAGCCCTCTTCAGTATCATGTAGGAAGACCCCATGTCAAATATTACGATCTAATTCCATCTATATATTTAATAAACTGGCCAGCAAACTTTCAAATGAGCCAATTCGCCGAAATCTGCCAACTCTAGCGTGCGACGTGAGGCGCGATCGTCAGCGCAGTCAATGCGGCGGAGTTGGAGCGGCCAACGTTGACCCACTACGTCAGAGGCATGACTAAGTCATTCTCACGTTTTGTTTGTTTTTACTTCTTAGAGCGAAATTGAACGATGACGTCATGAGTTTCTCCTCCCGGTGTTGGCTCAACAGCGTCCACGTGATCACCGTAATGCGGATGCTCTAGTTTGCGCTGGCCTGCGCGCTTATCGGTCTGTTTCTCCGCTCCCCCTCTCCTTCGTCTTCTCCCCTTCCCCCTCTCCGCCGGGCCATCACCGTCCACGCCATGCGAAGCGACCTGCCCGCGTCGCGTGTCCTGTCCCTCGCCCTTACGAACTTCAAGAGACCACGTGGTTCGACGTGACGTGGCCATGACTCTGTCGACACGAGGCCAATGTTGCCTGACGCAACCGAAGTTTCGGTTTCGGTATCAGCAGATGTTTAAATTAAGATTACACGAATAATACTCCACATTTCGCGAATCCGAAGACGTAGAGCTGTTTAGTAGTGCTTTGTGAAATGGAATCACATGTAAACCTAAATTTTTCGGAATCGAGCGGAGTGCTCTTTAAAAAAGATTCACCAGCTTTCATGTATCTTCAGCAACTTCTCTTTTAAAAAGTAGACAGCTTGGTCCTTTGTATAAAGTCAGAACTATGCAGTCTGGGGCACTGGTGTAAAGCACTATATAATATTTTCCACTAAATTAAGCAAATAGTGGTCACGGGGTGTTATCATCATGACTAATCACATGACATCATAAATGTGACATGATCATGTGATACCACCGATGTGGCACCGTCTGTCATGTGACCATGTAACGTGGCACACAATGTAACAAGACGTCGCATAGCAGCATGACCACACTAGTGGCACAAACCACATGATTGTTGTACGCCCATGTTATAACTCTTCATGACGCTTTAGACATGTAAACCAGCCTATCAAAGCTTTTAACGCAGAACATGTTTTGTTGGCCTATTTTCACTGATATCTGTAACGTTTTTTTGTGACAGCCGGCTGTAACGAAAAACCGACACTGAAAAGCATTACACCCACAGAGAACCATGTACCGTATTTACTCGCATAATCAACGCACTTTTTTTCCCGAAAAATTGACACATATTTGGGGGGGGGGGGCGTTCATTACACAGGGTAAAATGTTTGCATTTACACACTTCGTGCAAATGTCATATTAGGTGCCAATATGACACGGCGAGGTACTGTGGCACGTCTCCAGTGATGGAGGCGCACCCACAGCTGGTCAGGGGCACGCCACAATAACCATGCTTTATAGATTGCAAATCTTTTTAGGGCGCTTTCGGGCTGCCTTTTGCCGAAGGAAAAGCGCCCTACGAAGCTCACTCAGCACGAAAAGCAACACAACCACAACCGTTCTTAGGCGATATATATTGCTAGTATCTGGCGGGCACGCTCAGGTATAATCCGCGACTGCGCGCATAAGAACTCATACGAAGTCCAATTCCCGACCGCACACTCGGGTATAATCCGCGACTACGCGTATAAGAACTCGTACGAAATCCAACCGCCGGCCGCCGAAGCCCGCTCGCACAGATCAAGTTTCGTTCACAGAGAGGCTACCAGACACTCTCAGCCTACAGCGCAACATGCATCTCGCTGTGCTGCCCTCTCCTCCCCCCATCTTCATTCACAACGCTTAGTAGTAGTAGTAGTTCTGCTGCGGATTGAATAAACGCGTTTACCCGGAGTATGTGAAATTAGGCCTAACCACTTTCACGATTGCGGACCACAGACGACGGCTTGTTTGTTGACATCAATGCATCCGATAGGCGAAGAATATCCGGGGCTCAGCAATTCCTCGACTCAAGCTTCGTCAAGCGTGCGCGACACTCGGTTTCACGGTTGATCACTTCCGTAACTACGGCAACTACGCACTTGCGGCCGTAACGTGAGCCACTGAGTGACTGAGTGTGACGTGAGCGGCCTGGCCTGGCTCGACTTGGCTTGGCCGCTTGGCGGCAAAAGAAAACTGACTTGGTGGCTCGCTAAATTGGACGCAATTCGAGACTTGCGGATCCGAAAATTGGAGGTGCGTTGATTACGGGAGGGAGAAAAAAAAAAGTCAAAATATTGATGCCCGTTGGGGGGGGGGTGCGTTTATTATGCGAGTAAATACGGTAAAAAGACCAGTCCCCGGTAGGACTTGAGCTCACTACCTAGAGACTGTGAGCCAAGTGCTTTGCCGACTGAGCTACCCAGGGTCGGTAGTTGCCAGCTTGTAAAAGCAAACTCATTGGAGTGGCACGCAAGGGCACGGTCACTTGCTTCACGGCCTCTCCCGTCGGGCTGCGTCATCTCATGGCGTGTGTCAGAAATGGGAGGAAACCTTTGGTAGGAGGTGCCATTCAGGCGTCCTTTTCTTCCACTGTGGCCGTGGCTCCCATGAAGCAGACGGCCGCAGAACGTGTGCATGCATATGAGGAACGTAAGAAACGGCAGCAGCATTTAAAGGAGCCTTCACCCGAGGCTCTGCAGACGAACGCCTATAAGTGGGGTGCCTATCACACATTCTGTGCTTACCAGTCTTTGTTGGCATGATCAGGCTTGTATAATTTTTTTTCAACATTTAATGTTATGTTTGGTATTTTGTGCACGTTTTTGGGTGGCTTGAAAATATCGAAACTGGAAGTTTTGTGACATTTGACGATTGTACTGCCGGGCATGCTGGGAATCAGAATTTTCACGTTGAACTTGCGTTTTGGTTTTAGTCCAGCAATTTCTGCCTTCCTCTCTCACGTTTTCGAAGCATCTGAATTGAGACGAGCGATCCTTTTAGATGCCCACGAGACTCGAGAACCAGTCTGCCTTTTTAGCATTCCAGGACATTTTGCAATGCTCATTCTCCTGTTCTTTTTACAGCGGAGCTGTTAAGGGCTAGTTTCCCCAGTTTTGTATTCGTGGACTAATAAATCTCGACACAAAACTCTGGACAGCTACTGCCGTCTATGAGTGACAATTTTCAGCCTTTCCACTCTGGTTTTCAACAGATTGGAAAGGCTGAATTTCTCTAGGCGTCGTCCTAGAAGTCGCCCTCAAGGTCGTTCGAGAGGTTTCCTCGAGGTCGTCCTAGAAGTCATCCTTGAGGTCATCCTCAAGGTCGTCCTAGAAGTCGTCCTTGAGGCTGTCCTCGAGGTCGTCCTAGATGTTGTCCTTGAAGTCATCCTAGATGTCGTCCCTGAGGTTGCCCTAGACATCATCCCTGAGGTTATCTTAGACGTCGTCCCTGAGGTCGTCCTAGGCGTTGTCCTCTAGGCGTCATCCTCAAGGTTATCCTAGAAGTTGTCCTTAAGGTCGTCCTTGAGGTCGTCCTAGACGTTCTATACGTCCTCTAGGCGTCGTCCTTGAGGTCGTCTCACCATAGTACAGCTTCGTTGATCTTCCTTCTTCACCAGAGTGGAAAGGCTGAAAGTATTTTTTGTTTTCAGGTTTTGTCCGTGCAGTCCGTGGTCATGCCATTTTACGACAACGAGTCCATTGTTGTGGTTGAGACAGGCCTCGTAAGTTTGCCATTAATTATTACGACCCTATTTATGTGCCGCTGTATTCACTCGCAGGACGAGAACGGCGGGGCGTCTTTCTCAGTCTCCCGGTTTCCAGCACACGCTCTTTGATTTCTATCATGCTTTGGCTACACGTGCACGCTCGACTCTCGCGTGACCTCAATGCATTATCAACTGAAAGACCTCCCTGTCGTTCTCATTATTTTAGTGACTAGTTTAGTGACTCATTATATTAGTGGTGCCTCAAGTATTCTATTTCAATACATTTTTTCAACTTCGTGGTCGCATTCTTGAACGGCCTTAGATATTTTGATTTGTGTTGTAGTACTTCTACTTTTTGATACTGTTCTAACATTCACACCTCATTGAGCTTTTTATTTTTTCCAGTAACGTAATATCCTGCTCTATCATCGCACTGCCATAAGGCTAAATGATGGTCTGTTGTATGTCTTGCATAATATGTTTCAGAGTGCACCTACTGAATAATGATTGTGCCACTCATGCAGCCAAACAATAATCATTTTAATCATCGAGTGATTATTATTTTTAGCACATTACTCTCTAGAGCTTGTCCTCTCATTCAGGTGTGGTTCATCAAATGCCTCATATATAGCATTGTGCGAATATTCGAATTTTCTAATAGTAGTTTCGAATAATACGCTATTCGATATTCGCTTCAAGAAGAACTGCGAAATTCATACCCTCCGAAGTGTCGATCGCAGCGAGTTAGCCCCTTTGAGTCTGCTTCTCACCGAGCACCTGTGCACTGTGGGAAAGCAATACCTGTGGAGCTTGCGGGCATCGCCAGTATTGCTTCCTTGCAGTGCACGGGTGCTCGGTAAGAAGCGCACTCAACGGGGCTGACCTGCCGCGATTATGCCAGAGTCTCAAACTATGTTAGTAAATATACCTGCATTAAAATTAACTGCACTTACAAGCGGACAAGTGAAAGGTTGGGAACAACATTCACGGGTTCAGCTGAATTTTCCTTTAAACATGGAGCATGGTAGTGAAATGTTTGGAAAACCTATTCGATATGAAAATATTTGGCCAAAACCACTATTCACTGCAAATTCGCTTCGACCTCAAACTGCACTATTATTTGCTCATGACTCACGACTACTCGGATACATATAAAGAATTGCAGGCTGGCTTGTAGTCTCACCCTAGTTTGGTCGTGCCAAGATGTACCAGCGTCTTAGGCAGCTGTCGTTTTTTGTTTCCCTGCTACGAGAATAGAGTAATCAAGATTGGATCTTTGGGTGTACAGCTACACAAGACACAAATGGCAGAGTCATTTGGTAAGTGGGTCGTCAACTTTTCTGGTGGTACCCGGTCTTTATTTATTAATTTCGTTACCCTTAGGACCAGGGCCATTACTGAGGGGAGCAAATTATCAAATATTCGCCGCCATAAAGAGACAGTAACTAGAAAACTCGAGCAATTATTTGCAGCCCATTACAACAATAAGGGTTAATCGTGGCATTTCTAAAACCGCTAATATCAGCAATTGCAGACACAGGTTTGGGGAAGTGATTCCAATGCAAAGAAGTGGTGGGATATAAAAAGCGCCATAAAATGTTTTAGGTAATGCTGTAAGACGGATTGCCAGCTTTGTTTCTATTGTTGACGCGTGTTGTTGTGCGTTGGGACGGCGTTGGTGTTTTCGTGGGAGATGTAGTGGTAGATTGTAGTAAACAAGCACAAGCGTCATGTTTTTCTTCATAGGGGAAGTTTGGGTAATGGCCAGCTAATTTTTGTAGGTGCTCACCTCAGAACGTTGTTGATCACTGCCCACTGGTAACACGTGAAAACGGTTGAAACTAAACAAACACCAGCTATATGGCAGTAGTTGTCACACTGCAGCTGGTTGTAAACATTGTCATCGTTGCTGAAACGTTTGCACTTTGTTGTGACAGAAGTTTGTACCGTTAATACCAGTACGGTCGCAATCCATACGAAGGCGAACAAGCGGCCATCGACTACTCCATGCTGACTGTGTTACAAAGCAACAGCCATGGCAGTGTGTGCGCTTTGTGAACCAAGCATGTCAAGGCAAGACATAAGATGCGTAAGCCACCATGGCCGCCATTTTACAATTCCATCAGTACAGAGCGTTTGATGATTGCATGTTCACCCTTATACGGATTGTGGCCAGGCACGTTGCAAGCTGTACTAAAATTTATTGATAAGCTAGTTGGATAAACATAGCAGACGAAAAATAGCGCTAGAACACAGTAGGAAGAAGACAAGGACAGGAAAGAGCGCAACTGACTTTTTAATATCTAGGAAAGAAGGACGAAGTTTAATATCTAGGAAAGGTTGGTTGGTTGGAAAATGTCTTTATTATAATTATAAAAGGCAGAAGGACAAAGTTTAGTTTCTCATTACTTTTTTACAGCGGAAGTGTTAAGGGCTAGGCTCCCAAGGATCGTGCATGGTACCAAACAAATGTCGACACAAAATTCTGGACAGCTACCACCATCTATGAGCGACGGTGGCAACCAGAAAATCGGCTTGCCGGCCTTGCTCATAGATGGCAGCAACCTTTCAGCCTTTCTAGAGTTCCTGTATAGGCTCCCTACGGGAGCCAGAGTTGCGCGTTTGATTCCACATGCCGCGTGCCGCCCTCGCCGCTATTCGCCAAGATCCGTTCACGTGAGGAGCCGTATCAAGTGTCGTGCAGCAAAGTAGACGTTGCACGCGCCCCGGCGTACGTTCCCAGGCTTTTGAGCCCGCCGCGCGCCTCGAACGCGCGGCGCTGCTATTCGCCGAATTCAGTCACGTGAGGAGCTGAATCCACATGCCATGCGTGAACGCGCAACTCTGGCTCCCGTAGGGAGCCTATACAGGAACTCTAAGCCTTTCCACTCTGGTTTTCACCAGAGTGGAAAGGCTGAATTTCTCTAGGCGTCGTCCTAGATGTCGTCCTCGAGGTTGTCCTAGAAGTCATCCTTGAGGTCTTCCTAGACGTCATCTTAGAGGTCGTCCTTGATGTTGTCCGAGAGGTTGTCCTCGAGGTCGTCCTAAAAGTTATGCTTGAGGTCTTCCTAGACGTTGTCCTTGATGTCGTCCGAGAGGTTGTCTTCGAGGTCGTCCTAGAAGTCATTCTTGAGGTCGTCCTAGACGTCATCCTCGAGGTCGTCCTTGAGGTCGCCCCAGAAGTCGTCCTTGAGGTCGTTCTAGACGTTGTCTTCGAAATCGTCCTAGAAGTCGTCCTTGAGGTCGTTATAGACGTCGTTCTTGAGGTCGTCCTAGGCGTCGTCCTTGAGGTCGTCTAGATGTCGTCCCTGAGGTCGTCCTAGGCGTCGTCCTCGAGGTCGTCCTAGACATCGTCCTGGAGGTCGTCCTAGACGTCGTCCTGGACATCGTCCTTAGGTGTCGTCCTTGAGGTCGTCCAAGAAGTCGTCCTTGAGGTCATCTGGCCATAATACAGCTTCGCTGGTCTTCCTTCTTCACCAGAGTGGAATTTTCTATCTACTACTGCGAACTTTGTCCTCCTTCCCTAGATATTACAAAGTCAGTTGTTAGTAGCACTCTTTCCTGTCCCTGTCTTCTTCCCACAGTGTTCTTGCACTATTTTTCATTTACCACGTCGGAAACTTTTGGCAAACTTGAGGTTCGACCGATTCGACAAACCTTCAAACTTTTTAGAAAATTCGAAGCAGTTCAACTTACTATGGACGGTGTTGCCCGACTTCTTCACAAGATTGTCATATTTTGGGGGAAAATAATTATCAATGGGTTTACTTCACATTTTCTGAAGTGATAACCAATGTTCATGCAATATAAAGGCAGACATACATACTTTTAATGCTTTAGTTCGTTTTTTAATGTGAAATGATAAAATGGTACACCCCAAAATATTGCACTCATCCTTCGCAGATGGCATCAACCTTTTTTAAATTTTTGCGCACGCGCGCTTTGCGACAGAAGTTTGACAATGTCGAACCCGGTCCAACTCGATCTTTGGTGGGTTTGCAACATCCCTAATAGACCAATCTCGCCAGCCAATTTTGTTACGCCGGCGCCGCTGCGACGCACCGAGGAGACTTAAATTTGTTTTGCCACATGCAACAACTTTGCCGCGGGTTCGCACGAGCAGAGTGCGACACGCATCCGTGAAATGCTTGGAGAGATCGGTCTGTCGTGACCATTACGTGTGGTGTTCATCAAATTTCTTGATTCTTACTAATGCAGACAAAACAAAACTACTGACAATGTCACGAAAACGCGAGATTTTATTTTACCCCTGTGTTCTTCAGGCCGCCACTATCACACAGGTCACCATGATTTGTGACCTCGGAGTGTATTTCGACACCAAGCTTTCTTCTTTCGTTACACAGTTTGTTGCCTCTTCTGTACGAATGCTTGGTTTACTTTCTCGCTTGTCATTTGACTTTAGGAATTATTTTTGCATTGTACGTCTATTTTCCTGCCTTATACAAACAAAACTTGAGTTCGGTAGTGTAACATGGAACTTGTTGACGGCCTTTGATGTGTCGCAAATTGAGACTGTACAAAAACGTTTTATTCATAGTATATATGATAGGTATTTCAACAGAAGATGGTATTATGACTACGACTACCTACTCAAAAGTATCCATTTACAAAATCTCCCCACTCGCCGATCCACCCGTGATATTCTCTTTCTACGCAAAGTACAGTGCTAATCACACTTGTCTATAACGCGCGAGCATGCGGCTTTCTCCGGGGAGCGCTAGACTGGTGGCATTCGCGGAAACTAAGCTGGTCACGTGGCGCAACATGTAACGGCCCGCACGAGGGGTGTCCTGCCCACTCTATCAGCCGGCGGCAAACGCGGAAGGCTGCTCGCACGCTTTTTACAAACATCATTGCTCGAACAATGAACAAACTAAAGCATGAAGGCGTATCAACGATGTCGTCATCAAAAAACAAAAATATATCATAAAGCACTTTACTTTTATCGCTTAGCAAGCTGATAGAGTGAGCAGGACACCCCTCGAGCGGGCCGTTCCATGTTGCGCCACGTGACTAGCTTAGTTTTCGCGAATCCCACCAGTCTAGCGCTCCCCGGAGAAAGCCGCACGCTCGCGCATTATAGACAAGTGTGATTAGCACTGTACTTTATGATCACTTTGATGCTGACTTGATAAGCTCTGCACATTTTCATACACCCGCTCGCTTTTGTAGACACAACTCTCTATTTTATCCTTTTCTTCAAGAAAAAATATTACCATTAATTCGCATGCAACTCTCATTTAACGATTTAGTCTCTTCATGCTTGGACATTTTTGATGAAATTAACTCTCAAGCGTAAATTAGCTTGTTAACTCTATGTTTAAGACTCTTCTGATGATATGCGGAGCGCAAGTTTGTCTGCTTTTTTTTAGGGTTGTGCGAATATTCGAAAGTTTCGAATATCGAAGCGAATAATGCCATATTCGATTCAGACTTCGAATCGAATAGTACTATTCGGAAACTTCGAATATTTTCGAAGTATTTCGAAGTTTGAACACTATGCAAACCACGACTTTATTCGAAAAGAGGGAAGCTAAGAGAACTCACAAAAGATGACATTCTCGTCAAAAACCGTGTGACCGTGTGCTACGGTTGCCAAAGCTAGCTCCTGGCTTATTTTTGTCCTTTTCTTGCCTCCGAGTACACTTAATTAAACTAATTTCACGCGTGCCGTTGCCACCCCGCGTAGAAAACAATGATGGTGATACCGATAGTTCTTCCTATTTGAACATAGCCTCATTTCAATAGTTACGATACCTCTCGAATACCGTACCGTATTTACATGAATGTAGGTCGACCCCTTTTTTTCAGTTTTTGGAAATCTGAAGTGGGGGGTCGACTTATAATCAAACCAAAGCATTCCACCACCGGCAAAAACGAAACAATCGTGATATCATGAACACCCCGGCTTGTTACGAGTTCAGCCGGCTGTACCTCTAGCATTGCACTATTCTATGTGCTCATTTTACAAATTAATTATTTTTTTATTTGCGCGAACGAGTATTATTGATAGCGATTCGCAAATTAACCCGAATATACGATATACGGCGGTGAACAGCGCACGGCGCGCCCGACTCCTGGGGGGTGGCGGCACTTCTTGTAAGAGCCACTCCGGAGGCCGCTGGAACAGCCTCATGGCTCACTCACCCCGCAGCTCCTCTTCTCGCACGATCACTGATCTCGTGCGCACGATTGACGGTAGCACATCGTTTGATCGAATGACGAGATCATGCTGGAGCGCTAACTACGGGTTTTTGTTTTTTTTTGTTTTGTATTGACACGCGTGATCCGGGCAGTTTAGGTTTTCGGTGCTCGTTTATGGCCATTTTTCACTCAGAAGCAACCAACAACTGCGCTGTTGGAAGTTCGACCCGTCGGAGCGGGTGATGCTCCAGTGGAGTCTGCAGCGGCGCGGGATCTTAAACTGCGACGGCAAACAAAGAGGCTTCCGTAGTCCAAAGTTTGGCTCCGGAGTTGGAAGTCAGGCTTGCAACGTACGCCGCAAAAGTGTGCAATCGTTCCCTACCCGTGACGTGCAACGTGATCGCCGAGCAAGCGCTGAAGATGCGGTTGATCCTGTCATTTGCGAAGTGCGAGATTTCGTTGGACGACGCCGACGACGTACTTAGAGAACGTAGCAGTGATGATGACGATGGGACTGACAGCACCGGTGCGGACGAGTTGTAGTCTAGTCAGTCTAGTGGTCTAGTCCCGGACGGAGTGAGAACAGTGAGCAGCTTCAGTTGTCCCGCCTCCAGCGTGAACTTCCTAGTTTCGATAACGCCTGGCCATATCATGCTCCTCGCGCGTGCATGCGCAGCCAAAGCACGCCAGAAGGCATCGATCGCGTGTTGGAGGCTCGGTTTTCGAAACAGATACTTTGCCATTCTCCCGTGTCCGCAGTGAAATGAGCATCTAAAGATTTTTTTTTTTTTTTTTGCTGATGTGCAATGTGTGTGTGTGTGGGGGGGGGGGGGGGGGGGGCGACTTACAATCGTGTAAATACGGTAATTGTTTTCTTGGAATTAGTCTGAGATGGTTTTGAAATGTCATTCAATAGTCGAAATCACCCTGCTCTTAAACAGTGACAAATTTAAAATTTTGGCAATGATATCGGTGCAGATTTCTAGGTGGCGCGGGCTACAACCTGTGACTCCAACTGTGGCGTGTACCCCACGTATGCATGTATGATTTCCACCATTTTAGCCGCCATACCAGCCCTACCATCGTTGATCATTTCCTTGTTCTGCTTTCTGCTCGGTTCTGCTTTTGTTGGTTCTTCTCGCCTTCGCTACTTCTATCACTTTCGCTTTAAGCGAGCTGTGAATGCAGCTTATGCGTGCGTTCCCGGACAAGTCATGGACTACCAAACGCAACGGGCGATGTGCCGCAGCGCGATCTGGGAGTTTTTTGATCGAGGACCTAAAGGCGCGAAAAGTTACACGTGCAAGATGTGTCTCAAAACACCGACGGCTACAACTACGACTCTGGTCAATCACCTGAAGCTTCATCCTGAAGTGTTTAAAGAGTGTGCGTTTATCCACAGCAATATAGAGTAATGCTCACGACGTGATGCACAGGCGTCAATAAACTTGGGGAAAGTTTGCTCCCTTGAATCTGTTCCAGACTGTTTTTCCAGTAGCCTAGAAAACACGTTGAAGACGACATGGCTAGCTAAGCCATATCGATGTGCAAATTATTCAAGTTCTATTTTTGTCAATTTTCTCACTTTTAAATTAAGAATTGCAAAATATTCGCTTCGCTTCGAAATTATTCGCTTCGATTCGAAACTATTCGTTGAAATTAATTATTCGCTTCGTATTCGCTTCGAAGTGAAAATTCACTATTCGCACATCCCTACTTTTTTTTTTTCAATGGTTGTTGGGACGTCACAATGCCGAGCTCTGATTGGTTCCGATTGAAGGGTAGTCCCGAGCAGCACGGAATTTGGCCAATCATTGGCCAATGGCCGGCGATGGTGTTTTTGCAAATGCCCAAAGAGTGGCCGTTCATTGGCTTATGCTTGGCCGATGGCTGATGGCCATTGGCCAATGGCCAGAGAAAGGCCAGTCATTGGCCAATGGCTGGCCACTGGCCAATGGACCATTGCCAATCATTGGTGAATGATTGGCCAAATCTGTGCTGCTTGGGGTGGGTAGACCTCAAAGCAAGCTGCCTTGAGGTGTACCCACTACCATTCAATCAGAGCCAATCAGAGCTCGGCGTTCTGCCGTCACCACAAACACTGCAAAAAAAGCAGACAAACTTGCGCTCCGCATCGACCAGTGGTTCTTAAATGGGGGTCCGTGGACCCTTGTTGTTTGCAAAGGCATTCTAGGGGTCCGCGAAGCCCAGCCTTATCAGTCAAGCCCGGCAATAAAAGTTGTCTTTCCTGAGATTGAGAAAAAACATTCCAATTTTGGGGTAACTTTTCTCGTGTATATGTCAATAAGAGAAGTTTACTTCACACTACCCCTTAGTTATATCCATTATTAAATCACTATCATAATTAACCTATACCTTTCCCTTCCCCTCACCACAAACAAGCTCCTCCATCATCTCCGCCGGTCTAGAAAGGGTCCGCGAAACATCAATGGTTGTGAACCACTGATATAGACCATTCTCTTTTTTCGTGGGATTTTATGTCAGCATGAATTGTTTTTCGTCTTCAATTTTTTAAGCGTGAACGTTTTCTAGTGTGATTGCTTTGTGCTATTTATTTATGACTTTCCCGCGATGAGTTCGACCTTTTTCATTTTGTACCATCTGTGAAAGTGTACAAATTGTATCTCTTAAATTTTATATCCTGTGCTACTGTATCAAAACCGCAATGTTGTTCTGGTGCACGGAGAAAATGAATAATTATTATTATAGTACGGCGGGGAAGAAAGTCTGTGCAACAGAAGACACTCGTGTCGCCAGGTTTCACGGCGAGTCATTCTTTTTTACAGCCTATCCGGAATAAGCCTGTCTCACGAGGGCGAGACGATACCTGCCAAGACGTCTTGGGAGGAGCGCCGTGTCTTCCACACGACTTCAGCCTCCCTCAGGGCCAGGGGGGTCAAGTGTCTGCTCATCCGAGCCCTGGCGTCTTCGTCGAGGGTTCGTTGTCCGCCTTCTCCTTCCATTTTATTGTGCCGTTTTTTTTTTGGGGGGTTTTCTTCTCGAGCTTTGCTACAAATCGTTCTGAAACCTCAGGATCTCGAGGAAGCCCCCCGTATCTCTCGAAAAACCCCTTTCCAAAAGTGTGCGACATCTAGTAGCTGCAGCGCCAACTATCCTAATCTGCCATTGTTTGGGCACGTGCTCCAGGCGTTCTGTTGTACACAAAAACTGCATCGACATTTGGCGCGAACTCTGCTCTGTTCGTATCGAGGACAGGCGCTGCGTCGCGTCGCGGTTCGGCGAGGACTCGGTTCCATTTGCACGCTTCGTGCCCAATGGATGGATGGATGGACGGATGCCAACGGCTGCACCCTTTATAAACGGGCAGTAGCTTGCGCCACCTAGCGTAGAAACTAAAAAACCAAAAAGTATGCCCCTCGCCCTTCTAAGCCAATTTGTTTCGCCTCTGCGCTTTTGTAACTATCACCAAGCAGTGTGGGATATCGCAAGGATCACCTTTGGAGGATTGAACAAAAAAACTAAAAAACATCACCCCCTGGAGAGGTAGTCGCCAATTTTCTTCTGGTCAAACCTATAGTTGGCATTACCCCAACACCAGTCCCCCTGGGAGACAGGCTCGAGGCTTTGGGCCAAGCCACCCGAGAGGGACTCCCAATTTTACTCCGTCCCATCCGTCTCCAGTTGTGCCAGTTAGTTTTACTTCATTCAATTTTCACTAGATAATTTCCACCAATCTTCTAACTTCCTCTTTGCAACAGCACTTCCTTCCTCCTCCGTTCTTCCACTCCAGAAATCTTCGTACATCGAAGAAATGGCGACCGTCAGTATTGCTCGACGGAGTTTTGAAAGGGGTCCGTTGACAGCTCAGGTGCCCTTCCCGGCTTCAGCATCGACACGTTAAAGCAACGCAGAGGCCTACATGCCCTCTAAACAATAATTCAATAATCTTTATTTTCACGTGTCCACAAACGGCTGATGGAGGCCATCAGCCATTTGTACAACCACACAGGAAGCCTGTGTGGTAGTGTGGAAGCGAACATTGCCGACTGGGAAGTACAGCCATCTTTGCTTCGTCGCCCCTTGCCGCAACAACATATTTGGCAGGGATGCACAACCTAAAAATAGCATTTCTTCAATTTTTCTTGATTCGGTCTTGAAACAGAATTCGTTAAGTGCACATCTATTTACATTGATTCAAAGTTTTATATCCACGCTGTATGTAAGCATGTTTTGAAAAGAGTTTCTTGTTTTCTCAGAATTAATGTTTTGTCACAACATTGTCCTACTGTATCTTTTGATCTATAACTTGGACCTGAATACTTTTTTTCGGGGTTTAATACCTCATAAATCAGACAGTGCAACAAGACTACTATTTTTGCAAAAGATGTTAACTACAAAGTTTTATCATTTGCAAAGGCTTTACTGACACATTTCTAATAATCAGCACAAAAAAAAATTCAATTCGTGATAAATTTTTTTAGAACTATAGTAAAGTTACAACGATGGTTTTGTTGCACTCGCTGCCATTTGTAGAACATGTGGACATACTCTGTGCCATATTTTTCAATGGGACCAATTTGAAAAAAAATGTTTGGCAGAAACTTTTGCGATAAAGTCGAGATTTTCCTCATAACTATAATACATTGAAAAACAATGATTTAATGTTTGTGCTTAGCCCAAAATACTTAGAGGTAGATGTGGAAAATTTAATATTAACTAGATCAGAAACGACAGAAAAACAGTCCAGACCAGGGTCTCCCCTTGACCTCTCCAGGTCGTCGTGGTGGGCGAGCGCTACAAGAGGTCCCTGCGGACCAGACGGATGGAGGTGCCGTCCGCGCTGTCCTCCTTTTTTGGGCCGCCCTCGACCCTCCTCAGCGTCCCCCTGACAGAAGGGGCGGCCTTCTACAACCTGACGCTCTCGGGGTTCAGGCATCTCTGGCAGGCGTACGACGTGACTCTCGCTTCCAAGGTCTGCCGCGCCGGCACGAGGGGTGAGCCCGAACGGATTGGACGATGCCTTGGTCCTCTCGCTTTTCCCCTCGAGGGGAGATCCTGGTCTTGAAGATTTCTTCGTGATTTTTCGCATAATCTATAGACATTTGCAAGCATGGTGCCCCAACTGGTTCCCTATGAGTGCAAGCGCGTGCAGTTTGCGCGTGAACATAGCTTTGGCAAGCTCGAAATTGCGCGGGCTTGTCCGTACGAGCAAAGTCGTGGTGGCAGCCATTGGCCTTGCTTGCAATCGTCTATACTATATTCTCACACCTACTGGAATTTTCGGTGCCAAGCACAAACAAGCTTGTTGCTTTCCTGTCTATTGAAAGTCTCTACTTTATCGCAAATATTTCTGCCCTAACTTTCGATTGCGCCGTCATAAAGCATGGCGCAAACAATGGTGGCGTGTTCTATAAACAGTAGAGAGTGCAACGAAAACCATTCTTATAATTTTAGCTTCATTCTAAAAAAAAGTTATCATAAGTTGAAATTTTTTTGCTGATAATTAGAAATTAGTCATTGAAGTCTTTACGAAGTATTCAGGTCCAAATTCTAGATGCAAAAATACTGCGAGCAAAACTTTGTGTCACGACAAGAAAAGTGAATTCCGAGAAAACGAGAAGAGTTTTTTTTTTTTTTTTTTTAAACGTGCTTGCAAACAGCTTGACTGTGAAACTTTGAATCGGTGTAACTATATAAACGTGCACTTTCCGAGTGAAGTACTTAGAAAATATGTCGTTTGTTACTTATAAATTGGGGGAAAAAATATGATTTTAAAGCTAACTTTTTTTTGCAATTTTCGTTTTTCAAGATCTTAGGGCTGGTTCATGCACTTGCAAATGCAATTATGACAGTGTTCCTTAAAACCTCTTAGGATCTGTTACGTCGAGAGAAGACGCTGGCGCCGCCTCTTGGGTAGCCGTGGAAGACTGTCAATTTTCGTAGATTCTCCCCCCCCCCCCCCTTTTTTTTATCGCACATCATTTTCTTTTTAGCTCATAGAAGTTTTGACGGCATTATAAACAGCCATTTCTCGTAGATAGTGTGTACGTTTGATCTTGCAAATGATGCGAAACCTTCGCCCTAGTGAAATGCAGTTTGAGGGGACACCTCATAAATGGCGCCAGTGTGCGTCCCTCGTCACGAGAGATCGTGAGAGCTCGGTCCTAAGCAAACGCAAGCGTGTGTACGGGCCTTTGGGGTCATGCCCATGAACTTATCAGAGGCTCCTCCCAGTAGCGACTGCAACGTTCGGGCAAATGTATAATGTATTACGGTACGGTAAAAGTATGGTAAATGTTGCCCTGTATCACACTGTATTACTGTATTTTAGCGCGATACAGCATAGAAAATGCCGCACTGTATTGTGCTGTATTACCATATTTTCCGGAAAATATGGTAAACTTATTACTGTATTACATATCAAACTGTATTACCATATTTTTTGGAAAATAGGATAACTGTTATTGTATTACCGTACGGTAAATGCTGCACTGTATCGCATTGCATTACTGTATTTTGTGGAAAATATGGTCAATGTATTATTGTATTACCGTACCATATTTTCTGGACTACTGTCCAGAAAATACGGTGCATTCACAGACTATAGTCCGGAAAATATGGTAATACAGTAAAAGGTTTATTAAAAAAAAATGGTTTTCCTTATATAGGCAGTTTGAATTCGATGCATTTTCCGCATCTGGTGCCCAGTTTGCACATAGAAATTCTCGTATGCTGCACGCCTTGAAAATGCTCGTTTTATTAGCTCGTAAAGAAGCTTGTATCAAATGAAAATCATCATTATCCTACTTTGTCATTTATAAAATTCGTCCCATCTTGTCGTAATTAATGAATAAAAAAATAATTTTTTGTATGTCTGCACTTAGTAGTCCGAATGGCATAGAATTTCAGCTTTTAAACATGTATAGTCCATGGACTAGTCCACAAAATATGGCATTTCTTTTTTTTATGATGCTGCAACTCTTCACTGAAAGCCATTGCAAAAGCGAAATGCAGTGTTAAAAATGCAACAACAAAAACAAATGACCGCATCTCCACGTGGTGAATGATGTTGATTGGGGCGAAGCTCGGGTGGTGCTGATGATACTGATTTTGGTCATAGGTATTGCTGCTTGCTGTCGGCGTTGACGCTTTGCCGCCGCTTCCCGAGCTCTCAACTCCGGGTCCGCTTGGCGTTTTTGACGCTGTGCAGCAGCTTCTCTCGCCCTGGTCTCCGGAGCAGCTTGCTGTCTACGTAGACGCTGAGGCGCTGCATGCCGAGCTTTTCGGTCCTTTTCATTCACGGCAGTAGGAGAATGTGTGGTTTTCTTCTTTTTCTTTTTTTAAGCAGACAGATGGGATGGCATCTCAGAACCCCCTACTCTTTTTTTTTCTTTTTTCATAATTTTTTTTTCATCTTTTTTTTTCCAATTTTTTTTTGCCCTACACGAGCACGTGAGCATGTGCTCACGTGCTCGTGAGCACGTGATCTCACGAGCAGAAGCACGAGCACCCGACGCCGGCCTACGGCGGACGACGGACGGACATACGGACATACGGACATGGCTAGCCCCTAAGGAGCTTCGCCCCTAAAACATGAACGCATAAAAAGCGGTGTCTGAAAATATGTCGTTGAGTGCAGCAGTACAGTTTTCAGTGCAAGAAAGCATTACTAGTATATCAATTTCGAGTGAATTGCAGTCTTGTACTTTCCGGGAAGTAAATGAGCTTCCCGGAAGTAAATGAGCAATTAATCTGGTGCGATTGATCCTGGACCATCCTATTTACGAAAAGATATTTTTTTTAAATGTCAATATTACATTTACCATGGAGGAAGCGACACAAATATGTTATTTTATTTCTCATTGCCCTAGCTTGTCACGTTAGATTGTTGGCTCGTTTAAACGAGCGCAACATGGATATGCGGTTCCTGAACGCGTTAAGAAGTGGGGTAGCAATGACCGACCAAAAATCAGAAAGTTGAACTTGGGTGGGGGTCTTGCATGCCGAACCAATGAAGGGCATCTGGCACGTCCCAGCAGAGGACCGAGGACGAATTTCGACCACCTGGGGATGTTTCGACGTGCGACCAAAATCTCGGCAGCAAGCCTCCGTCGGACTGCGGGCACCTCGACCGGGGTTCGAATCCGCCACCTGGGGATCCGTAGGCTGGCGCTTTGCCTCGGAGCAATAACTGTGCTGCCATATTTCTCTGTCTCCGCGATTTGTTACGTAACTACGTCGTTAGTACATCCTCGTACGTTGTGCCTCTTACTTACCACCTTTCTGCAGGCGAGGGGATTGTACGCTTTGTCGTGCCTTGGAGCCAGGAGGATCGGTTTTTCAGCATCAAGTATCCGCAGTACGTCGTTTTCATTTTTCTCTGTCTGTACTTGTCTGTGGGTGCCGGAGATGAGTGGCGGTGGCGGTCGTTTTTCTGGCAACGTTTTGGAGTTCTACAGCCAGAGTCCTCTACGCCATTGTCGTGCCATCTTATGAGACGAAGGTGTCATAAGCTGGGAGTGAGCCGACAGATACTTTAGGAGTCTCTCCTCTTTCTCAAGGTGCCGGGACAGTGTGCTCGACTCCGCTGCGCTAATGTCAGGAACATTGCTGCACTTAATGAGCTCCGAAAGTTTAGTGGTACAGCGATACACTGTGTAAAGCTAGACTTACTTGAAATAAAAAGAGCTACTCCTTGGAATATTTTGGATTGGATTAGATTCGGTGGTGCCCCCTTTATAAAGGTGGCCGCTCGCCGGAAGGTCGGCGATGGCCTGCCATAAGCGAGCTTGATTGGGCTTGTAAAAGCCCAGCCAAAACTAACCAAATTTAAAAAAAAAAAAAACCTTTAAATTTTGGTGTTGCCTAGCCGCGGGAGCGCGCAGAATTAACTGAACATTTCAAATATTGCTTTAGCAATCTCCTTTGCCATCTGCAGTGTCCAGCGGTGACATCTAGGGACATTACAAACTTGTCAAAATTCAAGTTCCACCTGGTTTGTTTTTTTCGAACCTTGAACGCAGTTTGACGAAGGTTCGATGATTGAGAATGCGCCGATGCCACCTTGCGGATGAGGGTAACTAACTAACTAGATCATTAAAATATTAAATGTTTGCTTTTATATTGCATAAACATTGGTAATCGTCTTCTAAATTTTGAAATGCTGTATAGTGTTTTTTTTAATTATTTATGTAGGCAGCGGGCAACACAGCTTAGAAGTCGAACTTGGTTGAATTTTGCCAAAAGTTTGAAGGTTCAGCGAATTGGTCCAACCTCGGAATTCAACAGAAGTTTGCAGCATTCCTGGTCGCAACTATTGTCTTTGTGCCTGCACCCATGTGTGTGTGTCTAAGCACATAATTGTGTTGTGTCTTTGTTCAGACAGCAGGAAAATGATCAGCCCCAATGGATGTCCAGTGTTTCCATTGTAGACAAGAAATTTGGCCTGTGCAGTATGACTGCTAGCCTGGGGTCTTTAATGTGCATCGCGCGGTAGGGATACACGACCGCGTGCCAATAAGATGCTAATGTATAACGAACCGGGAAGGGGTTGGGGTCGAGAGCAGGAACCCTGGGTTTTGTAACGCAAGCATCGCTCCACGTATTCCGACTCAGAGCTGCGGTGCGTTAGCTCACTCGGCTACCGATCGCCCCGTCCGAGCGCGTGTGTGTGTGCCTAAGGCAAATACTAATATGACCAGCAGTACAATCCGAGAGATTTCAAAAACCACACGCTGCGTGCAGGTCCAAGTTGAGCCGAGCGCAGACGGAAATGCCTCTCAAGATCCAGAATCCGTTGAGCGAGGAGGACTCTCGACGGTTTCCAGGCGTCCAACTTCATCTCTACCTGGATCCCGAATGTAACTACGTCATGACGGCCCAATTCTCCTTCCAGAGGGCGTTGGGACAAGTGAGCCACATCCACTTCTTTTCTCCATCAATTGGATTGAGTTTAATTGAATTCAATTCACGAACTGTTTCAATCGCATTACAATGCCCGGCGGGGTTGCCGGGGGTCCCCAAAGCACCGAAGGATCCACTCTCTCGCGTTAGATGGCACCGCCGCCATAGAGACGCTCAATAGAGGGCCTAAGGTCAGAGTGGTGCCAACTGCTCAATAGGGATCACATTTTTATGGACGCCATTGAGAGGCAAACTTTCCCGGCGGCCTGTTTAGCCACGGGCGGTTCTTTAACCTAACTCGGGTTGTAAGAAGTGGGAACCGCCGGCGATTCCCGAACGTTTCAAGTGAGGGAAAAAAAAGGAATGTTTTTTACTAGACACCAGTTTCGTTATTGTATCTTTCGGGGTGAAACCTCCTGTACTCCGGTTATTCAAGTGTCAGTGTTGTAGCCCGTACACATGCCTCGTGCATGCGACGAGTCCTGCTCAGACTCCCACACTAAAATTGCAGTTCCGATGCTGAATCGTTTATTTTCAGGCAGTGAAGAGATACATCACCATGGTTCCGGCATACATGGTAGCCCTGATGCTGGCTGCACTCAGCGCGCAGCTCTGTTCCATCTCCGACACGGGTACGGTTTGCCTCGGTGTAATTAAGAGTACCATATTTTCCAACGTACAAGTCTCAGCTTTTTTTTCACGAATTTCCGTCTGTGGTTCTTACATAACAGTCAGCTCGTATGCATTCATTCTTTCATAAGTGGGCGCCTTAACTCTGCAAGATGTAGGCCGTATCGACATTTATTACAGAGGAGGAACAGCAGAGCAACTGCCAATTGTCTGGTCTTCCAACGGTCCGCGGACAGTCCTAGGCACAACGGCATTGGCTCGCAGCTCCGTTGACTCCGTACGAAGAAGTATTCTCCGCGACACCGTTGACGCAAACAAGCCATTGGCGGTTTTCGCCGGTTCTTTTTTTTTCTCAGTATTGAAGAACTGTCATCAAAACTACTTATAGTGATGGAAGGTGCTTAGTGGGGCACTAACCTAAGTGAGTAAATCTCAACACCAGCCAGTGCCCTTTTGAAGTAAAATACAAAAACACCCAAGTCGTGTTCGCGTCAGCAGTGTCCGTATAGTTAGCACCTATGGATAGTCGGCACCGCGTTAAATTTCGACTTTAAAATATTGATGGTCTGAAGAATATGGTACTGATCCAGCGTACAATGTCGTCTGCGTCGTCTTTGTTTTGCCCGTGTGGCACGTTTTCCCCAACTAACCTTCTTTCCAGGCCTGTGCTTGCCCTTCGACCGAGCTCTCAACCTGGCAAGCACCTTCCCGGCTCTCGTCCTGCTTCCTGCATTCTTTGAGTGCATACTTTGGTGAGTGGTGGGGCATTGCCCGACGGCCTCGCGACGAGCGGTCGGCGAAAGGTCCGCAACTCGGCTTGCTCTCGACCTTACGTCGCGTGCCAAAGTGGAAGTGCCAAGAAACCGCCGTTCGTGTCGGACCTCCGAGCTTTTTGAGGTGAAAGGTCGTACACAAACGTTGCACTGACGACAGTTTCGAGTTTGGGAATATTAGTCTCAAACCTTGGAGTCAGAAGCTGATTAGTGAATGTCATTCTGGCCCTTCTGAACATGAGAGTAGTATTTGGCTGAAACTTCCAAGTCAAAAGCTTATTAATAAATATTGTCTAATGATGACGTTTACTTTTTATGCTCAAACCGTTGTAAGTAACCTCGTCGGAAGGACTCGGCATGAGCTTACATTTGGCTGCTAAACATTTTTATTTTAACTTTCAATAAAAAAACAGCCTTGTCGTTTTTGTATGGGCAGCATTGCTATTACATTCCCGTTAGTTCTACAGAGACGGCACTTGTTTTGCTTAAACACAAGACTTCAATGTCGATTCGAAGATGGGAGGTGGAGGGGGGGGGCTTTTGACCCAAGTCATGGAGTCCAAGGTCGGTTATGGCCGATTCACACAACGGTTTGATCTGCGGATGGATTGATCACCGGATGAGAAGTCCACGGTTCATCCGTCTTCCAAGCGCATCCACACGAGGGAGACGATGAGCAGACGCCAGTGAGGACGGACTGAACCTGTTCGCCACCCCACACTGCTGCAAAGCTCCAACATTGCACCGTTGCATTGTTGCCCAAGAGAGAAATCGACGTTTGCTATCGCAATAAAGAATCGTACGCCTCTGTTCTGTACAGATCGAGACAGAACACCATGATAGGCTTCGCGCAAAGCGCCACTAGCTTTACTAACCCAAGGCATGACAGTGACACAGGCATGGTCACGCTTGAGAAGGCTTCGGCATAGAAGCAACGAAGTTGTGGGCTCGCAGAGGAGCATTTGGAGATGCCTTCACGCACTCCGCACTCGTGCACAACACTCAAGTACACCACAGCCACAAGAAAGGTTTTGCTTGGTGAAAGGCTGATTGTATGTGTTAGAATTATCGAGGCGTACTAGACGAGTTTTGACGGAAGCTTTTTAGGCTCGGAGGAGCACTGGAACCTGCGTCGTGTCAGCCGGGCAAAGTTTATGCAGTTTCTTTCATGCGTGTAACCAAGAATCGCATGACACAAAGAACCAGCAAATGCACAGAGCACTACAATGCGCCATTCTTGTTTTAACCGGCCGAAAACAAAAACCAAGAAAACAGTGCATCGTTGCCAGGCTAAACGCTTTTCAAGTCAATCTCCCGCCAAAAATCCGCGAGTGAAAAGGCGCTCAACCTTATCAGTCCGCACGTCCACGGACGAGGCGCGAATCGCAGGAATCGGTGCCATAACGGTCACGTGGTACACGGTCCGCAGACAAAAATTGTGATTCGGTTCGTCGTGTGAATTGACTGTTAGTGACTCTTATTTCAGCAACGCTGTCAGACAAGACAATACAACAGGGACTTTTGAATGTGGATTAAAACCAGGGGGTATTCGACCCAAACCATTGAATTGAAAATCGGTTAGCAAGTCTTGCTCTCACCACCCCGACAAACAAAACAATGCAACACAGTTTCGAATGTCGATTTGAATACCGGAGCATTTGACTCGAGTCGTTAAGTCGAAATTCGGCATAATGTCAGTCAAGCTGAGCAATAAAACTTTTCTTAATTGATGCTGGTTGACCCAGAAAATTTAAATAGACCAAACTCAGTGCGACGAGTGAGTGGGGTTGATTATTCTCTGTTCCAGAGCTTCAAAGTTGGTCTGCATGCATCTATGTTTACCCTCTCGTCATTGCAATTGTCCAGTATCCCCCTCCCTTGGTCGATGGGGTCCCCCATCGCTCGTGCCGATCTAGAAGGGGTCCCCAAAACGTCAGCAGATGAGGACAACTGGGTTAGTGCCTTCCAACGACATTGTCGAACACGGCGACACAACACACTTTTGAACGACAATTGCGAACCTATTAGTACTTGACTGGAGTCGGAGTTTCAAGTAAGATCCCGTGTTTTCGATGAATGCCGATAAACCCCAGAAAATTAACTTCCCCAGTCAGTTTTATTGTGATAGGGGAATACCAGAAGATGCCCAAATTGAAGCAGTTCTTGAATGAGGAAAATCCCAATCTTCGTAGGAAGAAAGTCTTAACCTGTGGTTTTATCTCGCGTTAATCCGGAACGGAGCGTTCACTTAACTGTCCTCCGGAATACTGCTTCTTTCTTAGAAACCAACTCCTAACCTTTTTTTTTTTTTTTTCCTGTTGTTACTGGGACATTTTGCAAGTATTTGAGTTACACAAGTGTGCCCTGGGGAATCAAGGAATCCCCTTCACATGTCCCATTTTTTTCTAAAAAAGCCCCAACAAACGCCAATATTTTGTCGGACATCGAAAATTGACACCAAATCTGTGGGAGAAACGAAGACAAACCCCCCCCAAAAAAAACACCCCAAATAAAAAGAAAATAGAAGAACCTCGAAAACACAAAACCCTAGTTAAGTCTTTTTTCTTTTTTTTTTTTGCTAGCTGAAAGATGTGTTCGGTGCTCTGTATTATTTGTTTATTCTTTCGTTTGTAAATTGAGTTACAATTCGGTTAGGGAATCGTGTTTCGACAACGCCGTCAGACAAAACGACAGAACACAAGACTTTTGAGTGTCGATTTGAATATGGGAGTATTCGACCGAAGCCATTGAGCAAAAAGTTGTTCAGAAAATCATATGCCGGCGACCCTATGGAACACGGTGACGCAACACACTTTTGAGCAACAATTTGACTAGCGTATTTGCACGAATATAACATAAAAACAAATTTTGAAACCACTAAAAAAAAAAAAATACTGTTACAACTGTGCACTTTAGGGCATAGCAGAAGTGACAAGGGAATGAGAATCGGGAATGTACGTTTTGACTGCACTCATTGTCGCTGCTCATCTCTTTGACACTTCGGAGATATGCTTGTCTCGTAGTTTCTTTTTCTTCGGGGTGAGCTCTTTGTCCGCAAGCTATTCCCCTTGAATTGCGGCGCACCGTGTCAAGTCTGTTGGTTTACAAAGTGCAGGGAGCAGAAGCACCAACGCACAAACTCCAAAACACTCTCGAGCAGAGACTAAAAAATGCACAGGCAGAACAAGAACTGCTGGAAGTGATACACAACCATTACAGTCCCTCTGCGTAAACAAACATGTTTCACCATTGCGTAAACACGGCCAGCCGTGGTCTTGGCTCGACTGGAACGGCCGCTGTCCCGCACTCCGGCGTAACATGTCGCGTTTTCGCAGTTTTTGCAGCCGCGTGCATTGTACAGACGTGAAAACGACAGAGAATGTTTTCGACGTTCTATGTTCCTCCCTCTACGTGGCGGCGCAAGAACTCGTGACTTTCCTTTCCACACCCCCGTTTCTTTTCGCACCGCTGCATTCGGTCGAAGGGACGGCTTTCTCCCGACTCATGTGCCTTGTGGCCGAGCTCGATTCCAAATGTGACGCGAGGTGCGTTTTGGAGCACGTAATCTCGAGGAGACAAAAACTCGCTTTATATAAGTGCACGCGCGATATGTTAGCACCTGACTCCAGCCATTGAGCCACAAGTCGGCAAAGCAACCTTGTTCCGACGACCCGAACGTCTTCCACGCAGGCCACTCGTAAGCATGGTGTGGCCTGAACCCGACAACGCAGGGTTGTCCGGCTTCCTGGAAAACCTCGCGCTGAGGACCGGCCTCTATTCGGCGGCGTACGGACTCACTGCCTCCCTCGGCTTAGCCTTCACCGGTGTCGTCGTCCTGTCCGGACACCTCCTTACCAGGTATGTCCGCCTTCCTTGTTGCCCGGTCAAGACAACGGGGCTTCATTGCTCAAAAAAGCGGCGTAGAAATTTTTTTTTTTTTACTTTCAGTAAATATGTTGCTTAGAATTGTTCCTCGACGCGTTAGTTCTTTTTTTTTCTCTCGGAGCAATGGCGGTCGCAGAAAAAAATATTCGAAAGACGTCCAGGAAAAGCGGCCATGTGGTCTGGAGCCGATTGCATGCCAGCAGTGTTCATCATTGGCGTTTCAACATTCACACCAACGAATCGAATGGGAAATATAACCCTGGTGCCAAATTTGTGCGATTAAGGTCTATAACTTACAAAAAAATTCAGCCTTTCCACTCTCGTGAACTAGGTGGCAGTGCCGCCTAGTTTGCATCAGCGTCGCCGCCAGCATGTCTCGAAACATCTCGCAACGAGTGCGACGCTAGAACGTGGCATAGCCGAGACGGATGCCGCGTCTGCCGCTTCCCTCGTTGAGCTTCGGTGCGTTTTGCTACTCGGGGCAGGGCGGGAATCCGCTAACGATTACGTCACGTGCAGCCATTGTCTTCTAGGTGATATTGGTTAAGTTGCCAATGGCAGTCGCCAACGCACTCCGACGGGCTCCGAGAAAGTCGCACTGTCCGGTCCCCCCCCCGCGTGCACACAGTTTCTCCACACTAACGCATCACGTTCTGGGTTACCGCAGTCTTTGTTACGCCAGTAGTACGGAAAAGGGGCGACTTTTTGCTTCCCTTTCAGAGTCGAGACAATCAACAGGTACCAGACGAAGCCGTTGCCAGCTCCCAAGGATATGTCCTGGTCGAAGAGCACCCTGTCCGTCGTGTTAGTCCTGTTTGTCGTGGCCATCCTGACTGCCACCGCCGTTTCTTTGGTCCTCGGCTACCACATCTACGGACTCAAGGTACCTCATGTCGTCGAGGGTTTTAATTTGTGGTGCAACTATGCGTCAAGGTAGCGCAAGATGTGGTTAATTGTGTGTAACGAGTGAGGTGCGGTTAAGTCAAACTGAGGATTGCAGAGGCTGGTTGCGCACTTGCAGCTGTTTACGACGAAGTGCATCACAACCTCTTGTGATATCTAGCGATGAGAAATCGCTGGCTCGTTGGCGCCGTCTGCGAGGTGGCCCTGGAATTGCATTTTCCTTCGAACTGCATTTCTCTAGAGAGAAGGTTTCGCTGTTCTAGTTGCAGTTCCTTCGCGTAGGACACCTTTGCATTCGTCATGCGAAGGTTTCGCACGAGAAATGGTCGTTTATAATGTAGTCAAAAGTTTTTCAAGCCAAGAAAGAAGGATTGAGGTGCATAAAAAAGAGGAAATATTCATAAAGCACAAGTTACCCAATGGATGGCGCCAGTGTTTTCTCTTGTCGTAAAGGATCAGGAGGGGTCCTAACGCGCTCGCTCGTAAGCTGTCGAGCATGTAAAGGAGCCTTAGGGTGTGGCGGTGCATTAAAAAGAGGAGCGAGCTCAAACTGTTTTAATTGCGACATCTGCCGTCATTTGCTATCTGAACCACATGTTTTCTTTAGAAGCGAGTGGTGAGCACCGGCACCACTGCCTAGCAGGCGTTGGCAGTAACTAAGAGAGCTGGTGCCAGGCGCGTGAACCTGTCGTATGTAGCAACATGCCGCTAGATGACGTTCACGACAAAGGCAGTTTGTTTGTTCCGTTTTGAAAATTGTTGTTTTGTGCCTGTTCACAGTACGGCATAAACCCCGACGTAATACCACCTCGTTTTCAGCCAAGTGCATGTCCCATTAGGATCTTGCATATTTGAGGAGGAAGTAACGATCTGATGACAGTTTCTTCCTTAGGATTTTTCGAGAGTATTTTTACATGAAGACACTAAAATGATGACCCCCTTAGTTTTATGAAGTAACTACTGTAAGTATTGCAGATGTTTTCACTAGAGATTATACATTGCTCCCATAAGCGTTACGGAATTTTGACGTTGCTCCCATAAGCATTACGAATGTTTTTATTGTAGATCAGTATTCATTGCTACAGTAAGAGTTGTGCATGTTTTTGCGGTGTGTTGTTATCACATAAATGCGGTAAAAATTATGGGTGCATTTGCCATAGTTCTACATTAGGCTTAAAAAACTTGGTTTCGCGTCCCAGGTGGCCCTGTTGTGCGGCCAACAGAGGATGCTGGAAGACCGTCGGGGCAAGAGCGGCCCGACGTCAGGCTGGAGGCTGCACGTGACCATTTTAATGCTGTGGGCTTGCGTGACGCTAGTGGCCATGCCCTCCTTCCTAGTCTGGGCGAGGGGCCTGGGCTTCTTCCTGCGGCTGGCAGACGACCCACACCTTGCCTACACTGCAGCCATCTTGGCTGCGTCGGGAGTCGTCTGGCAGGCTGGTGTTCCATTGACACACAGGTCGGTTGCTGGCCTGTGGTTAACTTGGGCCTTGTGGGATGCGGTTCAGATGGGTATAAGGAGTGTGAGATATGTCCTTAAGATGGGTATAAGGAGTGTAAGATGTGGTTAGTAGGGGTGTGCGAATACTCGAATATACGAATTCGAATGGAACAGCAAGTTGCCGAATAATTCGATTCGCGAATCAAATTCCTAGTATTCGGTCACTCGAATATTCTATATATTCGGCCAAAGACGCACGGTCGGCACGGAGCTGACAAAAGAGCCGTTTTTTTCTCCCGATGTTAGCGCCGCGATGTTAGACCAACCATGCGAGAAACACCTCTCGGTCCTACCATTTCACAAAAAATCTCACGCACAGGTCTAGAAAAAAGGAAAGTAACAAACGCCACAAACTTATAGCACGGAGATTTACTCATGATCGCGATGCAATCTAACCACGAATGACAACTGAAACATCCCGTTTGTGCCGCTTCAGGAGAGGAATTGTTGGGAGGCCGGAATTCCGTGCCATGCCTAATTCTTTTCACGAGTAAAGCCCCTCGTTTCAAATTGAAGCGCCGATGTAGAACAGACTTGCCACACTCGCAGGAATCGGCGACTGCACGATCACAAAAAGAAAACCACGTTAACCACGCCGATGAAACCAGCCGAGTTGTCGTCGTCGTTCCTTCGGAACCGCAAGTTGCAAATTCTGATTCGGAACGAAACGGAAAACTAGTTTGCCTAGATTCTCTCCACGCGACAACACAACACATGCGCACTTACAACCAATCTGCGCAGGAGCCGTCTCTGTGGTTTCAGTTTCGCTTGCTCCCTCTTTTAAATCTAGGCACTCTAAAGCGGGATAGATGGACGGAGGAATGGACGCATAGCGGCAGTTGGACGGTGACTTGCGCCACCACTTCAGATTAAATCGTTTAAGCCTGTTTACTCAGATTTAACAGCTACCTGTTTATTTATATAAAATAAAATCCTGGGTGCCCTTTTTCTTCGTTAAAATTGAGACAAAATATCGCAAAATATCTCTTTTCTGATATATACAAATATTAAAAAAAATAAAAGAACATGTCGCGGTGTTAGGTAGTGCTTTTAACGAGAAAAAAAAGAGGCACGCGTGGCTGTAACTTTGGGTTTTTGTGACGCTTAGGGTAGATAGATTATGCTTGCGCCATAAAATTGGATCTTTGGTGCCCAACGTCCATCAACAGCAGTTTTTTTTTTTTTCTTCGGAATTTCTTTGCGTTTGAGCTTTTGTTCTGTATGAGATGCATATTCTGCACTAGGCGCATACTCTGCACATATAATAATCTCATTCACAGCACACTTTGAAAAATTCCTACAAATAAAATCACTATTTTTTTTTCTTAGTTTGATTTGATATGCGATTTAATAACTACTATTCGGTATTTGCATACCCCTAGTGGTTAGCATTGGTATAAGGAGTGGTTAACATGGGTATAAGGAGTGTGGGACTTGGTTAACATGAGTATAAGGAGCGTAAGGTGTGATTAACATGGGTATAAGGAGTGTAAGGTATGGTTAACATGGATATAAGCAGCAGTTAACATGAGTATAAGGAGTGTGGAATGTGGTTAACATGGGTATAAGGAGTGTGGAATGTAGTTAACACGAGTATAAGGAGTGTATGGATGGGTATAAAGAGTATGTAAAATGGGTATAAAGAGTGTGGGGTATGGTCAGTGGCGTAACTAGATATGACGGCGCCCATGGCAAATGAAATTTCGCGCCCCTCATGATGATAGTGATAATGACATCATCATCATCATCATTATTATTATTATGGGTGGACTCGGCTCGGCGCCCCCTCCCAAGTGGCGCCCGGGGCACTTGTACCCCCCTGCCCCCCCCCCCCCTCCCCTAGTTACGCCACTGGGTATGGTTAAGGTGAACCTAGGGAGTGTAGGGTCTGGTTAAGTTGGGTATGGGAGCGTGGCGGTTATGTCACAAGCTCCGACGTCGCATCTTCAGTGTTGCCGGTAGAGCATCTTGAACCAAATATGAAACTTCAAGGACTTAGTGAAAAAGATATATTATTGTGACTTTTAATTTGTGCAGTTGAGTCTGTCAAAGCGAAACCGAAGCAGTTTTGTATTCGAGGAAAAACAAACACTTAAATCGTCTTAATTCGGCCTCCACAATCACGAATATTTATATTTTATATAAGACTGTTGCACCAAACGGGCAAAGCAGCGCTTTCAATGCAGCACCGGAGCTCCCCTTTAACTGCGTCGTCCCAACGTCCGCCTCTCATGCAGGTTCTACTACAAAGCCACGCACTGCTGCGTTTACGGCGTGGCAGTACTCACCGTGCTCTACAGCACGGTGACTCTCTACAGGATTGCCTACGCCGCGTCGGCCGCCCATGCCGCGCTTGCGCTGCAGCAAGCGCTAGGGAGGGACTCGAGCGTCAAGACTGTCTGACCCCCGACGGAGTCATCGCTCGACGACCGGAGCTGCTGCGGCTGATCTCTGCTTACGGCCGCGTTGTCGACGTAGCCTGCGGCGCTCTGGGCATCTTCGAGCGTGCTGCGGGGAAGTTGACAACGATGACATGCCTCGCGACAGAGAGTATGGCGTCCCCTGCTTAAAGCGTACTTGCTTCCTTGTGTCGGGCGAACAAAGAGGTATAAAGAGCTTTGCGCAGGACACTTAAACGCCCAAAAAGCTTTTTTTTTTTTTTGTTAAAGGTGCACTAAAGTGGTTTCCGGGATTGTCTGCTTATTCATAGTTTGCAAGTGTCCCCATTGCTGGGTACTGACGGTTATTTCTACTTACTGGATTCTTCAAACAACAACTTGTGCGGCGTGAAACTTACGCGGCAAACCGAACGCTTGCAAGCGCTTAAAATCCTGGTATGGCCGCAAATGATGTTGCGTGCAATCTATGTATGGTCCAATCTACAGCTATTATAAGTAAAAAAAACCCAAGGTTTTATTTTGTTTAATTTTATTACCTCAAAGCAGAGACTCAAACCGAAATATATAATGTTTCAGTTACGGTTACCGTTTCCTGTTGATATTGGTTTCGTTTAGTTTTTTTACGGTTTTAATTTTTATGGTTTTGGTTACCGGTTACATTTGCCTATAAACCGTTTTTTTTTTTTCTCGGTTTCTCCAATAATTTGTTTTATTGAAATGCTAGACAGCCATTTTATAATAAATGGTTTAAATTCACAATAACGAAAACTCAAAAACGTCTTAGCACTTCTAATTGGTCAAAAGTTGCGCATGTTTCTCGCTCCAACGCTTGTTTGTGACATCTATTTGTTTTATATAGTTTGGTGTCCAAGCATACATGTTACCCCCGCTACTCTGAGATCATTGCATTCCATATAATAAAGTAGACAATCTAGTGGAACCACTTCGGTGCAAGTGCCTGGAAAAGTATGTATGCCACAAAAAAGTAAATAAAAAAAAAAAAATTTATTGAGGTCTGACATCAAAATAAATTTTGATGTCAGACTTGTTTTGAGTGAGGATTAATTCCAAAATGTGCTTCTATTCTGGCACATGCACCCAAAATAATAACAGATTTCTTTAAAAAAAAGAATTGTGCAATATTTGTGTTGCTAGACTGTTTCAATCCAACGTAAGTATTGCGCTAAAAAATTTTTTCTTGGGGGAGGGGGAGTTATTTTGTGACATGCTATATGTCCTATATGCTACGCTCTTAACACAAAAATCTTTGTGGGAGTTCAATGTCCCTCATAGGGGTGCCCCTTCCCATCTTGCAGTTTCACAGAAAGCATAGATGAAAGCCTAAAATGAACAATAAATTATACGAAACGTCTGTGGAAGCGGATTCTGTCGGGACATTTGTGTTGCGCTGTAGTTGGGAGCGCCGCACAATGCAACGCGTGCTTTCAGATGCAGTGATTTTCGACGCCTGGTGCGACGCGCGACAAGTGCGGTTGCGGCCGCTTTGTGTGCCTCGACAAACGTAGCACGTGATAAGTTGGATGTCCGCGAGGCATTTCAAATTCTACTCTAGACGGTGTGTGGAGTCAACCTCGTAAGCATCGAAAAACAATCATTGTCCATTTTTTAAAAGTGTTTCAAAATTAGAGTGTGCCGGTTTGTGCGCTGCTTCAGTGAGCACTTGCATAGCAAGTGCCGGTTGTTTGAGACAAAAGAGGAGTGTTTTTCTCACCGCAAAAATAAACTACTCGTCGCTTAACGCTCAGGTCTCCGCCAAAATATAGCACTAGTGGCCAGGGCCAGGTGCCAGTTACAAAAGTAAACAATATCGTTAAACTAAACGAGGGTTTGTTGGCCGCCGTTTTGTCATGAAAAATGTACAAAAATTGCCTGCAAATTTTATATTGGACAACCGTAAATTCTGAAACTTTGGCATTCGGTCCAGACCGCCGGCACTGCACTTTGAGCAAAGACCCGAGGATTCGGCAATGCATATTTTAGTTTCGCAGAAAGAGAAACGCAGATCTCTTTTTCTCCGCAAACACCCTGCGATTCCCGCACGTAGTCGATAAGCTGTGGTGCCAGAACTTTAAGGCATTGCATGACCGCGTTATGGTTCTCCTAGGTATGAACGTCCAGGACTGTATTTCAATAAGTTGTCTACCCAAGAATGAAATGTAGCTCTGTGGTACGAAAATAGACGCGCTTTTCGATGCGATGCCCTTCGACGCTCACATGCTCAATGCACTTGGATTTCACAAAACTAACTCTTTCCTACGCAGAACATGCTCGCCGTCTCTTCCAGCAGTAGATTGAATTTTAGCCTGGCCATTTTGACCGCTGTCGTCATCCGAGAGTATGGCACCTATGCCGTACTAATGGCAGCCTCCTTCTGGTGGCCGGCGACAGGTCGAAGATGCTCCCAAGCCGGGGATACGAGGCCCGTACATTCGGGGCACCCGTACAACGCGACGCACAAAATAGATACAAGCCCTGCGTCTGCGTTTATTTTGGACTGGTGTCCGATCCATGTCGTGGTCCAAAGTTGGCTCCAAAGTCCCTCGATGTCGGCAACTTCATTGAGGTGTTAATGGGTTGGCGCTTTGTCCTTTCGCTCACACCATCGGAAACGAAACAAATCAAGAAAGAATTCTCGACGTGCAAAACTTGCGGTTTTTAATTCAATATGTTTTCACGACTGCCATTTGTACAGCAAAGGTTATCGAAGCCACCGGATGACGCTGAATTTTGAAGGGGATCTACCGAGGCTTCTCGGAGCCTCATCAGCAGGAATCTTTACTTTTGAAAGAGTTTCTTTGGCTTCTAGAGCAGAGAGAGATCGCTGCAAGGGGAAGGGACAAGATTTAACCTAAATCAATAAACTTGCATTCCTCTCTGCGACTGGAAGGCCAAAGCGGTCGTCAATGTTAGGGAAGCAATCTTTTCAGTTGATAAAAGACCAAGGATTACGAGCGTCTGAATAGTCCAAGGCCGAGAAAGAAATTTGTGACAGTACTCTGGTCATACATGGCAGAGTCGTCGTACACGGAATGTTTTTGGGTCGGTGAATCCCGGCGGAATCGTTTATGTACCGCGACTTGCGACGAATGCCATTGGTTGTTGCTACATCACATGATGACTTCCACTAGCCAATGGGAGTAAGCACAACCGATAAGGTAGCCCTGCTCTGCTGGTGCCACTACACAGGCTGGTTTTCTTAGGCATTACCTAGTTTTTAAAAATGTTGCGTAGGCTACATTAGTGCGGTATGTGCAGGCGAGTTATACGACCAGGGTGACATAATATAAGGGACTAATCGTGGCTATAAGTTAGTTAATTAACTAAATTTGTGACTTCACTTTTTCTTTAGTGAAAACAAACAAATGGTTCAATTCGAAACTTGCCAAGCGTCATAAAAAATCAGTCAATTTAAGAAAGACTGAGTGCGTGGGAAGAGCCGTGATGCGCCAAAGTTAGCACTTGTGCAGAAGCAAGGCGTGCAGTGCAAAAACGTGCCCGCAGTTTTTGTTTTATTATCTGCATGTTCGCACTGCCAGCCTTGCTTGCATGTGTTGCCTCATCAAAATCAAATTCTATATTAGTAACTTTTACACCCTTTAAATCTTGCTAATGCAATGCATCCTGCCGATCCATCTAACAGAATGAAATGTCCGGGAAACCTGGTACTACTAGGCGGCATTTTACAAGTTCTTTGTGTAGTTGTGAACGCATTGCCAATGTGGGACCACTAATGGCGGTCTCCGTGTGCTGCTTCTTCACGCTTACAAAATGCATGGCAAGAAAGCAGAAGTTTTGCTTTCAATGTAGCATTGAACTCTCGGGTTCCATACACAAGTGCCACTCACACTAAATTATTAATAACAGCTTTAAGCCTACAACAATGTTGAAATGCTTGATT
Organism: Ixodes persulcatus; assembly: GCA_013358835.2. Classification (NCBI taxonomy): domain Eukaryota; kingdom Metazoa; phylum Arthropoda; class Arachnida; order Ixodida; family Ixodidae; genus Ixodes; species Ixodes persulcatus. Next base: position 132,145 of record JABSTQ010008418.1, on the reverse strand, counting down.
TTTGTGCAATGCACACAACCTCTGGTCAACTGTGGCATACTTTGAACCTAGACAACTATCTATTGCCTTGCTCACACTGCTTATTACCTGCTTAGTAGCTTTTCTTGTAACAATCTCATCAAGTTGTGCGAAAGAACTTCGATTGAACGTGTATCTCTATCAGTTGCTTCATTATGCCAGCTACTGGCAGAATGAAGCGACTTTATAATTTCTCTCATTTTGTTCAGTCATCGCATATTAGGTATTTACTTAAGTTAGTCATCAGCATTTCTCGTAACGATCTCATCAAGTTAGGAAATGAACTGTGCATGTGTTTCGTCTTCAAGGACTTGTTGCTTTGTGCCTTTCTGATGTTTTGCTTTCTTTACGAGGTTGTGAATGCAAGATTGACTGTCACAGTGTGTGTCATTCTCCAGGTTTTAGCAGTTGCTCATCTTTCAGTATTCTTTGGCTCACAGCATTGTTAGCAGTGGACTCGAATTTTCCCTGGTTTTTCACCAGGACTGTCTTTTGTACAAAATTGTGCACATGAATCTTCTCCATTGTCATAACAATAAATGGCAAAAAAAAAATATTTTTCTCTTCCAAGCTTGTTTTATTATTATTTACAAAGAAATCTGCATCACTGGAAGGCACTATTGTAGGGGGTGGGTTTATCAAGATAGCATTTATCAAGCGTAACTGGAATATAACAGAAAAACACTATCAAGCAACTAGCAGTATCAGAAGGCATTAATATCTAACAAACTGAAATATAAAACATTATATCTCGGACAATGGGAACACGAAAGCCTGTATCTGTCGGAAACAACCGAAATATAAATGACATACATCAAACAACAGCACTATAAAAGGCACTATATATATCAAACTAGACCATAAGCATTCTATCCGTCAAACACAAAGGGAACATAAAAGGCCGTATCCATTGAACACAACTAATATAAAAATCACTGCCTTCAGACACAAGCTGAAAAACTATAAAACAATACTGAAAATGAATTAAGAAAAGAACACATCTTTCTTTAACCTACCACATTCTAGTCTTCGAGGGTTACTGCGTTCCTTGAAGCAAATGTATTTGTCGCGGGTGAATCACTTGATGTCTTCCAGTATTTCTGTAGTAGAATCCCGGGAGCCCCATTGTCCCAGCTAATGTTTGGCAAGAGGCTACAGCGTTCATGTGACATTGTCACTACCAGAGATTGGCAACGCCATTCTCGCTCGCGATGCATTCCGAGGGCACCGACGCAGCCTTAATTCCAGCATCTGAAATGTTACCATAGGGTCATTACATGCCAAGGGAGATGCGGAAATTTTTTTGTTTGGGATATGTACAAAAAATTCATTCTGATAAAAAAGCCTCTAAACTTAAAAAAAAAAAAAAAAACCTTCTTTGGTAAATTTGTTTTTTTTTGTTATTATACTTTAAATTTTTGGAATTTGCTTAAAACTGTATAGTTAAGAAAGACATTGTGAAAGAACGGTTGCATACCTCAGAACTTTAGGTTGCATACCTCAGAACTTTAGGGGGACGCCTAATTACTTAGTAAAATGCCCAATCTTGCACTAAAATCCGAACACTGAGGGTGCCATTTTGAGTCCTTCAGTGTTTTGATTTTAGTGTGAAAAGACAGATTTCTTTTATTTTCTTTAGTGAACTTGAAGCTGGGTGTTAGCTGCAATACTTTCTTCCTTTCTACTCTTAAAATTAAATTTTCAGAGCCTCATTTTCTTGCGTTTTAATTAAATTACTAAATCTCCAGCTTATGCAGGGACAGACTCATTGAGAGCCAGAAAAAGCAACGTGAGCAACGGTGCCAGCAACTTTCGAAATGGCCAAAAGTTTAATCCACCTCATCTGTTTAACATATAAAAAAATTTACAAAAGTAGAAAAAAGAAAAGAATGTAATGCAGTTTTCCCAGGAAGCTCTTGGCCCCTGTTCTGCCAAATACTTTCAGCGGCCACACGACTCCAGTCAAAGCAACTGGAAAGAAATCTTCAGTGGATGAAAACTACCAGCTTCTGGTAGTGTAAATCATTTCTGCAGGCCGTTCCAAGGCCTTTATTTTACCTTAAGAAAATATGTAGTATTTTCTGAGTGAGAGCCACTTTTAACTGCTTTGTCTAAACAATACAATGCTGCTCCTACCCTCCACTAAAATGTTTATTAAAATACAGAACTTGAAATACAGAGTGTTAAAAATACTCAAGAAAGACTTTCTAGTTTACTGACTTTGGTGTGCATTCTTCTTCTGCATGGCGACACGAGGGACAATCGACATCACATCATATGGTCGCGTCCTGCATAGCTCGGCTGAAGCTAAGGGGCCATGTTCTTTATGCACCAGAGGCTAGACAGTCAATTGAGGAGACTTCCCTACCACGGAGAACTTGGTCTATGCCCCAACACGGGCTCTGGCGTGATGTCTGCTACCCTGAGGTATCGCCGAATCCGAAGCCAGTTGTCCAAGCCGATGCCATCCAGCTGCACCTGGCCATTGGGCTCACACACCACAGCATCCCTGACAACACCGACAACAGCCAAGAACTTGCAGTCGAGGTAGCGCTTGCTACTCCTCACCATCTCCTTAGCCTCTTCTTCTGGTTTGTTTGCAGACTTCTGAACAGTTTCTACCAGGGATGGCAGGTCGAAGATCTTCTCAAACGCGTCTGCATACCGTCTGCCACGGGACCCCATCACAAACTGCACTGCACAACGCAGCATCGACAAGTTACGCTGGGTGGCTGTGCGTATCCGCAGCTGAACTGAGAGGTTGCCATAAAGGGGGTCCACATTAACCGTCAAATTGAGCAAGTTTAGGTTGCTCCATAAATGCTCCGCCAGCAAGAGGACTGCCATGCGTTCCTTGCAGTTCGGCAGTTGCAAATGCAGTTCGCTCAAATTCTTCTTAGTCCGTATGATGTCACAGAGCAATTGTAGATCACTTGATTCAACAGTCCAGTCGCGGATGAGCAACTTTGAGAGGCTCCGGTTCTGTAGGATTGCGTCCAAAAGGGCCTTGGTGGATTCTGCTGTTGTACGAAAGCTAAGATATGCTGTTTTCAGTGTTGTGGTCCATGACAAAAAGCGAGCTAGGTCATTGAAGCACTCACTTTCAATTGGTTTGTGGCACTCGGAAATGGTTAGCGACTGCAGTTGATGGCAGTCGATGAGCCCGCTGAAAGCATCACGAGGCAAGGGAAGGCTGTCGTGCTTAGGCTGGTACGCCAATTGCGTTAGTCTGGAGCACTTCTTTATGGCGCAGGTAAACTCCAGGGCATCTTCAAAGCCAACCGGAAACTTTACTCTGCCCTCGGTCCTCGTCTCCGAAACTAGCTGGCAGAGGTCTACCACAACATTTTTGAGGACGTTGTCCAAGACGAGCTTCTGAAGCGATTGGTTACATGAAAGAGCTGTCAGCAATTCTTTGTAGTTTTGCATCTTCATGTTATACAAGGTGAGTTGCAGCTTCTGCAGTCGGGTGTTCTTACGAATGGCCCTAGAAAATGCGGCAACACACTTAGCTTCACAGCCACAGCCACCAAATACAAGCTCACGAAGGCCAGTGTTGCGTGCCACCAACTCGGCAAGGCAATCGCCATCTATTTCTTCATCAAAATAGTCAACATCCAGGATCTTCAGGGTGCTAATGTGCACCACTGCTTCGACAAGCAAGTTCATTGCAGGCTTCTCAAGATTAAAGCTGTGCAAACGCAGTTCTTCGAGGCTGCGATTGGATGCTAGTCCCTTGAAAAACCTCTCAAGTTGCTTCATCTCGGAGCACTCCGCTCCCGACAAACAGAGCTTCCTCAAAGCAGTGCTCCCTGCAACTAACTCTGCCAGGGCTGCACCTTCTCTAGGAAAAAGAAAGTAGTCCTCAATAGAAAGTTCTGCAAGGCTGGGGCAAGCTGACATCTCACTTAGCAGCAAGTCAGCATCGCAAGCATCCATAGACATGCAAGACAAATCTATTGAAGCCAGTCCCAACACTCTCTGGAGGGCCGTTCCCAGCGAGTCCAGTGCATACGCTGGAACCTCGTAGGCAAACACTTTTAGCCCTACAAGAGTTCTCGGCATAGTACCGACTTCAGGCAACACAATTTCAAGTGCTTGCTCGTCTAGACTGAATCCCAACACCAGTTCTTCCAGTCCACAGCTGAGGTGCAGAGCATCACAAAGAAGTTGCAGGTACTCAAGAGACGACTCGTAAATATCGAGGGTCTTTATGCAACAGTGGTGCTTGAGAAGCCAGTGCAGCAAGAAATAGGGCACCCTTTTCCCTTGGGTGTTCTTTTGCATAGGCGCATAATGTAGGCCAATTCTTCCCGGTTCCTCTTCCGAGAGCTCCATGTTGATCTCTCCCAAGAACAGATTCCAAAAGTCGAACCTGTCTACTAGATGACAGGGCTGCGTGCTTGTCTCCGTGCAGACTGCAAAGAAGTCGTCCCTGAACATGACGCTGATGACCTTGAGCTCCGAGTAAATCTCTTCTGCTGTTGGGATTCCTGGAAACAGACGATCGAGGTAGGTTGCATGCTCGAGAAGTCTTGCCCAGTTCTTGGCTGCCGTGTTAGCCGGGCTGAGAGGAGAGATACACGAGGAAATTAGTTTCAAAGCAGGAGAGGTAGCGGTGTTTTAAAAAGAAATATTTACAACAAATTTGCATGAAGACAACTGCATTACATTTATATTGCAGTGCTCATGCTAGAAAGATACAGCTGGGCTTCGCTATCAATGCAGCCGTTTCTTGCGACGGCAAAAACTCCTTAAGTGCGGGAGGGAGGAGGGGTAATTTGCGTTTATAGGGAGAATTTTCTGTCAATCGTAGAACCATATAAGCTGATCAAAATTCGGGAGTCTCCCGGGTAATACGAGAAACATGGCAAGTATGCAACAGGCACAAAAGGAATGTTTTGTGAGCTCAATGGAGTTATTGGGATGTGGCCTCGTAACTTGAAAAAATGTTCCTGCTCGCTCGTGCCACGCCCACGCAACTTGATACTGAAAAGCGTCCAGACTGGGACTGGACCTTTTTCCAGTAAGCCTCTGTGCATGCGTACACACTCTCCCCTAACCATTTCTTTCCACTGTCGCCAGTTTTGGAGGGCATAGGCCCACACCAACAAAGTTGTCAGCACCTATCTTCGAGCGTATTTTGTCCTTTTCACGGTTCCTGCTTTACTATCGGTAGTATGAGGCATGAAAAGCAAGGAAAACTGATGCAAAAGAACTACAAACGTGTTCCAACGGGCGGAGGCATGTTGCAAGATTATTAGACCTAGCAATTGGTCAAGCTCCACGGAAGAGCGGCGTTCGGAATTTGTTCTTCTCTGTTGCCTGCAAGTGAGCAGGTGCAACTGAATGTAAAGCCCCTCTATCCTGGGAAAAGTGGCGCCATCCATTGTTGTGGAAATGCTAGAGACACGTGCCGCGCGCCAATTCTGGGAAGAACATGGCGTCTGAAATGAGCTCAGTGCTGCGCTGTGCCACCATGATCTTCCCAAGGGCTGCACGCTGCACGTGCCTCATACATCGACGCACCTTGTGCTACTTTTGAAACATGAAGGGGCTTTAGTCGAATGCCGTTTTTAGCGTCACCCGTGGCAACGCCTTCCCGAGCAACAGAGAATGGTAGTTTTCGAACGACACTCTTTTTTTTTTTTTGCAAACTTTTGTACAAACCTTAGATATGCCATAAAGACCACAATATAATCACTTTCCACCGCAGGCAATGTGCATTCAACGTTCAACTGGTTCCACTGCTTCTGTCCATGGGGCAGGCTCATGGCGTAGCAAGCGCCACCAAGTGGACGGGCTATGAAGAAGTGCCAGGGGCCCTAGGCAGCTTGTCCACTGACCTTGATTAAGTTACTGGCATGTTGGGCTGCCCTTCCACAACTAAACTGGATCTGTGTGCTTCTTTTTCCTATGGCCTGTTTCATCGCGGCAAAAGCATGTGCATCATTCTACGTGGGGGCACTGCTACACAAATATTCTCGCTGCTTCACACCGTTGCCCAACGGGCTCTGTTTCGAAAGGCTCGTGGTTTACTGGTGTGTCCTGAATTGCAAGTCGACATCGGGGAAGACACCTGGCATGTCTTTCAACCAGCTGCCCAGCGATGAATCGCCAGGCCCCCCGTGGATGAAGAGGATACCAAGGAAGAGCCTTGTTGTGAACAATAAATCTCCATCTATGGTTGTGTGCAGCAGGAACTTTAAACGGGAGAATTGTGTACCTTGATACCGCATAAAAAAGGTAGTCCCTGGAGCCACGCACATGGTGTTCAACAGGTCTTCGAAGGACCTAACACCAGCACTCAACGAAGTCCGAAAAAATCCGTTTTGGAGAAATCAGCATCTGCACTGAAAAGCGGAAAGCAAAAGGCAGATCCGTTGCTTACTCAAAAGGATTGTGAACAGACCGAGCAAGATAAACCAAATGGCTCTCAAGCATGCGCTTTAAGTGCGTAGCCACAGAAGGTTGTCCCCAACTATTGGGGAGGGGATGAGACCGTGGCGCCCTAAGCAGCTCACTTTAGAACTACACGGATGGGGACAACAAATAACAATGACTCAGTGCTCGGCTGACTTAACCGAACGCCGCGTCAGCGTTCGGCTGGAGTTTGTGTTCTCTAGTCGCCTGAGGGGGAGGAGGGCCTCTTTTGTTATCACTCTGGCCTGCATAAACAATGCAGCATGCACGGTACATATGCACAGCTCAGCACAAAAGCCAAAGTGGGTCAAGCTCGCATTCTCTGACGACTGCTTTAGGGAGAGATCCGGCACCTAACAATAAACGTCTTTTCGTTTATTGCTAGTATTTTTATGTTAAGACGTGAACATGCCCACGAGGCCTGTTTGCATGTCCACAGGCCTTCTGTTAGGTAAACACCGAGGTGTGGGGACAACAAACGGGTCAGAGCACTCCCCATAGTCCTTGCCAATAGTATTGATGACCCCAACTGCCGCACTGCGGCACAGCTCCCGGCAGCACAATGGCGCTTCCAGCAAACTATATGCCAAAGCCGCATTGCTATCATAGGTGCTCTCCTGCCTCACTGGAGAGGCCGCAAGACAGCAAGCACACATCTAGCCCGGCCGTGGCACTTCACTTGTAGTTTGCCGACATCCCCCAGACAGCGCTCGTTGATCTAACATGATGTGTTTTCGAGGGGATGTGCAAACAGATCCCCTTGATGTGTTTGTGTTTGTCTTGCTTAAAATGCGGCAGTGCACGAGGCTTATGTCTTGAGCAGCCCTTGGAAGCAAATGGCGGCACAGCACTGAAATGAGCAGCCATTGGAAGCGCATAGTGGCGTAGCACCCGCTCACGGCACGTGTCTTGCACGTTTCCACAACAATCGTTGGCGGTACTTGTACAGAACACCTTTATCAAGAGGCTTTATAACACAGTCCATTCTGAATATAGTGGAATAGTGTTCCTTCTGCACAATAGCAGCTTTATCTAAAGGTGTCATAGATTTTACAGCTACGCGTGCTCCTTTGCTGTTCAACATAGACAGTAGTGACCGGAGGCTACCACGGGCACGGCAACGTCACAGCACGAGCTCCTTGTAACCCTACTTCTCTAGCCAGTAACTTGCGCTAACACTATACTAAAACTTTCTAGTAACTGACACAATCACCAATAGTGTTATACCCCTGTCAGACGGGCACCTCAAATGACATTTACCCCAAATGACATTCAGTGTAAATGTCATTTAGGCAGTGTCACACGGCAACTCAAATGACATTTGACTTAAATGACATTCGAGCTCAACTGAGTTCTCCCAAACTCATTTAAGGCTCGTAAATGTGTAGTCTCGTCAACAGCGGTCAGCACAAGTTCCGCGAATTGAAATAAAACATTATAAATAATATAAATACAATTGAAAACAATGCTTGTAGCAATTATTTTTAGACAAAAATGCTTATAACGTGTATATCTCGCACACCTTTTGCGATATATTTGTTTAATATACTCGAGGTCTCGGTTGCGCGTCAGAAACGCGATCCGACGTTCCGGCAGTTCCGGATCCATCGCACTACTACGATCATTGTCGTCAGCAGGCTCCATCGCTACAGGGTCACGGTCTTCGCTTGAATCGATCGCAGACGTAAACGTCAACGAGGTATACGAATCCGGCGAAGAACGAAAGAGTGCGAGGAACAACGGCGAGCAAGATGCACGGAGTTCCGAAAGCAGACGAGCCAAGCGGCGGAACGGCTACGGCTACGGATTACTTGGGATTGCTGACGTCGTGTCATAGTTGCCACAAAACACCTTGTCTCTGTCAAAACGTGTACTTAGTTTTCATCACCGTGTTTGAATTTTATGTTCTGAGAATTCATTCCATTTTATTTACTTAGTAAACAATAAAATAAACACTAGTTTGCCGGGTTAACAACAGACCGCTATCGTGATAGACATCACCTAAATGACATTTGAGTTGCCCGTCTGACACGACACGACTTAAATGTCATTTGAAAATCCTAAAGGCCTTTAGCGTAAATTGCATTCAAGGTGCCCGTCTGACAGGGGTATAAAATGACGTCACATGCAAGGGATTATCAGCTCTACACCTATCGATGTGGACTTCCTTTATGGTTAGGGTGTATACTTTCCAGTTTTAACTGAAAAAGACCGATAAACATCTGCCGGTGTAAAAAAAAAAAAAAAAATATGGTTAAAAATATAAAAAAATAGTGGTTTATAAATATTTTCGTACAAGCGGCAGTTTTTTTTTTTCCTTTCACAGAAAAAATTCTACGTAAACGCTCGTCAGACTAATTCTTTTTTTTTTTTTTTTTTTTTACGGTTTTTGGTTTTGGTTTGACCCTCAGCCTAGGTCTTCTAAGGTATCTTTGTAATCGAGATCTGTATTCTCTGTAGGTGCTGGTTAGCCTTTGAGGACATGAAGCTTAAGTTTATGTCCCCGAAAGTTTGGCCCCATTGTGCCCTTTTGTAGATTGCCCCATAGGCACTGGGTAGGGTTCCAGAGAGCACCACAGTCGGTTGATCATCAGCGCCACAGTGGCCAAATGAGGCAACACTGGGAAGGCTAAAATCGGCAGCGCCGCCGGCGTACCCTCGCAAGATTACGTTATTACCAACTCCGAGCGTTGTGTTGTCGCGCGCTATACTACCGACTGTTTTAAAAATGTATCAAACATTGATTGTTTTAAAAATGTATCAAACATTAAATATATTAATGTGCATGCGTATTCGGTTGTGTTGTTCTAGCATTAGGGAGGCTTAGTAGGTGCCTTCCTCGATAAAGAGACAGAGCCATATATACAGAGAGTTTGGCCATCCATTGGGAAGTATATACAGTCAAACCCCGATGTAACAAACTTCTATGTAGCGAAACCCTCAATGTAACGCAGTACATAACTTTTTCTAACCTCAAGTGTATGCACGCCCTGTATTTTTTTACCTCTATGTAACGAAGTCCCATTTGCCAAAATTTCTATGTAACGAAGTTTCACGTACAATTCGGCACAAAGTATCGAGTCCCAAAGGAGATTTTGGGAAGCACATGCGCTGAAATGGGCCCCCGATAAAGCGCAAAGGGTGAAACGGGCCGAATCTGACGAGTGGGGTGTACAGAACGGCCACTAGAGGACACTAGAGCCGCCGCCGTTTTTTCCGTTGGCTTCAATCGCGCTGCATAGTTCGTTTCGAGGCCTAACTAAAAGCGTGCATTTCTCGTTGTCCTGGACGATGGAGCCTTGAAGGCGATGAAGCCACCCCGGACAATGTCTACCTCGACGACTTTCTATATGCCGACTCTGCAGTCATGCGACGGAGGAGGTGACCGACGAGGCGATAGCTAGCGATGTTCGTGGGAACTCGCAAGATGGGGACGACATCAAGCCTGATGAGAAAGACACCTGCGATGTGCCCAGTAACCGTGAAGTGGTGGACGCGATCAATGTCTTGAGGCGGTTTGCAAGCACACAGCAAGACGAAGACGCGATGCAGGCCATCTGGCTATGCGAACATCGTGTGATGCCAATAATAATGGCCAAGAGTGTCCCAGAAAAAGATGACGGACTAGTTTCAACCGAAATAAAGGCGCCCTCGGTGAGTTTTGTGTACCCGAGAAACATTTGTGGAAACTTTCTTTAACAATAGCCCCGAATTTCTATGTAGCGAAATTTCAATGTAACGGAGTAAATTCCGAATTTTACCGACTTCGTTACATCGAGGTTTGACTGTAGAAGACAAATGAGGCGCCATTGGCCGAAAGCGTACGGGGCGTGTTCCAGGGCATCTTCACAAATACGAAAGTGGCCAACCAGAAGCAGGAAATAATACCCTGGCGGTGGTCGCGAGAAACGAAATTAATAAGTGCGTCGGAGTAACTCTCGGTGACTGAAAATATGGTGCACATGATGTTTCAATCACGGTCATCTAAAATCATGTTGGAAGAGTGCGACTAGCGGAACGATTGACATAATCCGTATGCCAGGCGTTGAGGGCCGGGAATCTGCCGTCCGAGCGGTCACACTCTGTCCAAGCAAAACAGAGTTCGAGCGGCACATTCGTTTTTTTACATCTTTCTGCATGATCATAATCGAAACATCACATGCACCCTTTTTCAACCATGAAGGGTTACTACATTTAACTCTTATGCGGTTATTAAAACCATATACCTATGACTAAAACTGTTTCTCGCTACCACCGCCAGAGGATTCTTTTTGACTTCTGGTTGGAAAAGAGAGCATGTCAAGCCCCCTTTCTGCGTCTGGTGCACGACCTGGCTCTGCCCACGCCTCCCATTGACCAAACTCTCTCTATACACGGCTCTGGGTAGAGACAACCCAAAACGTGAACTAGCAGAGCAAAATTGAACGTCCTGACATTACGGCCAAATATAAGTGAAAGCAAATAAACAAGGAAAGTTTCCCTTTTATTTTTTTCTACATTGCTTGTGCGCGCCTTAAAATTACAAAAGTGAAGACTTCCCGAGCTTCCCTCCTCTACAAAAGTGGATCTAAAAAGGTAAAAACAGCGCAAAAAGACACGGACAGGGAAGATGTACACACACAGAGCGCCGACTTTCAACTGCTTAATTTAAACAGTTAAATTAAACAGTTGAAAGTCAGCGCTCCGTGCGCGCACATCTCCCCTGTCGGTGTCTTTTTGCGCTGTTTTTACCCTTTTAAAATGCAACACCAACTAGCCCAACTCACCACTGTATGGATCTAAAAACGCCCCCCCCCCCCCCTTTCCTCTCAACCTCACCCACCCCTTTTTCCAAGTGAACTCTTCTCGCATGAATAGCTGACCTCATTTTGGTGATCAGCTTGTTTCCAGTCCCCTCGTCGTCATGTTGAAGACGATTATGGTGTCCGAGGAATGTGTTTTTCGTGCAAGCTGTCTGTAGTTTGGATGGTGTCGCAGTTGTTTGTCGCAAACTCATGCTAGCTCTAGTCGATAAAATATGCTGTTCACTCTTACATAAAATACAAATAAACGCCGCATGGATAACCTTTTTTCGAGTCGTGAGGAAAGTTAATGTTTTTATTGCTTGAGTAGACTATTTTTTGCAGCGGGGACGAAGTTAGAACCGCATAGACATGGGTCGAAATAGAGCAACCATCTTGGACAGCCACGTGATCACGCTAAAGACGCAAACGACAGTCTGCTCTGCAACCGGCGAATTTGAGAAAACGCTCACTGCAGTTTCCGGTAACTACAATCAAATCTCCACAAAACGTTGTTCAATCAAGATGTGTCCGCGGAGCAGAGAGCAGTGAGAGTGTCAAAGGACCGATTTGACTCTCGAGTCATTGCATTGAATCCAAAAGAAACGCCGGGCTTCAAGAACATTAATTCCAAATATCGAGTCAAATAGTACATTTAGAAATCCATGTGAACGGCAATGTGAACGGAATGCTTATTTTACGTGTTTTACGGCTATTTTTCATCTCCGACGGCATTGCATTTTCCACGGCCCCAACAGAAACTTGCAGAGCTTCCCACCTGCTAAGCTACCAAGGTTGCGACAGTCCGGTAGGCAACAGTGCCTACAGCTTTGACGTTTGGTCTTCTGCGACATTCGATAGCAATGTCAAGAATAAAAGACCAAAAACGCACGAATCAACATTGTCAAATTGATGCGTGAACAGTCCCACGAGCAAGCAGGCTGGCAAAAGGGCCTTCCCAGTGTTGCAAATATTTTGAGCTAGATGGTGCGGCGAACTTGATATCAAGAGGCTTTGACATAACCCTTTGATCAAAAAAAATGTTTAACCACCACCATTGCCCTGAGGGTATTGAAGGTTGTCCTCCTTCTTTGTGGACTCTAGTTGGGTGAAGTCTGGACTTGAGTTAAACAAAGTACAGGGTGTCCCCCCCCCCCCCCCCCCCCCCTCAAAGTTTTTTTTTTTTTTTTAGTGCAAAAATAAACTATGCATCGCCGAATGCTCATTTTCCGTACAAAGGTAGCACTAGAGGTCCGAACCATATGCCAAAGTTTCAGCCCGAACCGATATCTTATTCAAAAGTTATAAGAGATTTTGTGAAAATTGCAATGGGAAAATGGGGCCCATTTTCGCCCGTTTTCGGTTCCTGGCGCCATAGATATGGTGTACTAGAACTGGGCAGTGTGTCGTCCACGCCGAGAAGCAACGGAGGGAGGAGGTCGGCGCAGCGATGACGGCGCACAAGGATGCCAGGGGGCGCTGCGGGTAACAGGCGTGCTCTTTCGCGCTCGGATTGCCGTGTTGTCGTATTGCTTGTGATCGCGTGGCTCGCGTGGTCGCTTTGTTTTGCTGCAGTGTTTTTTTTTTGTTTTTTTTTAATGATTGAGTGAAATGGGTTGCGATCGGTGCCGTTCAGTGGCATGTAGACAACACGTGCAATGACGGAAAAACGGCGGGACAAGAGAGACGGGACGTGTTTTGTGCCGGGGCAGTGATTTCCCTACACCCCCCTACGGGGGTGTACTCGCCCCCTTGTTTTTCCGAAGGCACCCCCTTAATTCGCAACGACTCTTATATTCCCAATGCCGCCCGAACCCCCCCCCCCCCCCCTAATTTCAATTCCTGGGGTCCGTGACGGGCTGCAACAGTGGCTACCGGTCCTGCAAAGGAGCACGTTCCCTTTTTCGTGCCCCTCTCGAGTTCGATCGGAGTGAGTCGTGGTCCCGCAACATTAAAAGGAGTGACAGGGAGACTCTGCTTCATGTAAAGCAGGCAGTCATGACAGCCGTCCTCTACATTTTTTTTCCCGGACTTTTCGCACTCTGTAAAGTATCTTCTAAATCGGTTTTATAGACGCTGGTTTCGACACATTGAAGGGTCCTGTACACGCTGACTGCATTAGAAAGGCTTGGAGAAGTGACTGTGAAAATGTGACATTGAAGGTTATGGCCTCACATCAGCAAATTTTTTTTTTTTTTCCTAACGGCTTTGAAAAGACAATGGTTGGCTCAGCACTCCGTCTCTTCAATGAGGAGGTGCTAAGAGGCCTCTTTTTTACCGCAAGAAAATTGAAAGGTCTTGTGGCCCAGCGCAAGATACTGAGTCATTTATCCTGAAGATGTCGAAGCTCATCAAGATCATGACCTCACGTTGGAGAATGTAGAGGTACAAAACGCCATAGGCGCCGACTACGGGGGGAGCTCCCGAGCTCTTGGGAAAAGCAAGTACCATCGCCTCCGGAATCCTTGGGGGCACCTCATTAATCTCATCTGCGCGCTGGTGCCCGGTGTATAATGAAAAATTTATCTATGCGCCCTGGTGCCCACACATATCGATAGCTGGTGCTCAGTGGATAAATAAGAATTTATCCACTCTGGTTACTACCAGAGCTGGTGAGTGGACACATTGTTCTAACTATTCGCAGTCCTGTTCGATGACCCTACGTAGTAACAGCAAATACGATAAAGGCTAGTGCTGGAAATTCCTTCGAAAGCCCGTGGACGTAGTTGCGAAAGACGACAGTGGCACCTCTATAGCGTACCATGCAGCCTACAGAAGCAGACGATATAATCCGTTTTGTAAGCCCCATTTTGTTTTCCCAAACAAAGAAACAATTCATTACGGTAGTGCGCTTCAACCACGGAATTCATTGTTCACAACTACAGTGATAGCGAAATTATAGGGTCACAAAAGCAGACATTTGTTTAGGTATCGTGCCATCAGCATGCTTATCCTACGTTATCCAGGGGATTACACACATTTGGGACGTCCCTTTCAAGGGACTTCCCGAACGTTTCCCGGAGGGATGGATTTTCCGCCTATTCAGAACGCAACACTGTAAGCGCGAACAAGCGATCGCCAGTTTTTCTATGAGAAACCAAAGGATCTCAGCAACGTTCTAATTGCTGGGGAAAAAGCTCATTCGGGTGATAAAATTTCGTCCTCGCTAATACTCTTTCAAAGTAAATGAGGAAAAAGCGCCAATGTCGTGTTCGCGCTAGCAGTGTCGCGATGTGTACTGTGGCGTCCTGCCCGAAGCATAAAGGCCCGTTCACACTCTTGCGACCTCTTAAATCTTGGTTCCTTGCAACCTGTTAAACCTCTTGAAACGAGAGGACACAGTGGCGCCATCTATCGGGTTGCAGTGTAAACGTGACGGTTCGGCATATTTTCTATTTCTCCCGCGCATTATCCTTTCTTTCTCGGCTCGAAAACCTTTTGGAAACGTTATAAACGAGGCTTTCTCATAGGTATTACGCACATTCAAACTCGGAAATGCCGCAAAACCGTCGCTCTTGCGAAATGCAGTTCCACGATCACCGCATAGATGGCGCCATCTATGCGGTGATCGCCACTGTGTCCTCTCCTTTCAAGAGGTTTAACAGGTCGCAAGGAACCAAGATTTAAGAGGTCGCAAGAGTGTGAACGGGCCTTAAGACAGGGGCCTTACGGCAGCACGCCTACTACATGTTGCGCCCTCTCGCGGCCACCGATCCGGTCATCGCTGAAAGAGCCCCCCCTCCGCCCGCTACACTGCCCAGTATTCTAGTACACCATACCATAGAGCTCCATGTATTCGAGAGCTGCGCCGGCCGCCATTTTCCCATTGAAATTTTCAGAAAATCACTCATCATATCGGTTCGGGCTGAAACTTCGGCATCTAGTTCGGGCCTCTAGCGCTACCTTTGGGCGAAGTAGGAGCGTTCGGCGACGCGTATTAAAATCGGATATAAAAACAAACATTCAAAAAAAAAAAAAAAACTAATTTGTTTTTGGTACAAGTTGAGTTATTTTTTGTTTGGAATGTTCGTTTTTATACGCAATTTTTCCGTAGATAAAAGCCGTTTTAAGCGTCTGCACGACAATCCACCAAAATGCACCGGTATTTTCGAAATAAATGAACACCGAAATACACCTGCCGATTTTTCGACATGGAGCCGTCACCGCTGAAATCGGTCGCTCGCTACCGCCAGTTGGGATGTTCCACAAAATATCTATACTCGGCGGTGGACGTGCATGTTTCCACAAATGTAGAACACGTCGGAATGCACGAATTGAGAATCAGAAAAGATTCAAAAGATGAGATTCCGGACAAAGCAAAACTCACGAGCAGAGGGCATGCTCTTCGGGAAGTGGCGGGAAACGATTCCTACGCCGCGTTGACATTACGGGAGAACCGGGACTCCTAGGACCGCGATGATTCCGCTTGAACCAACTTGATAATCGGTATGTAAACTATTCGAAGAAACAATTGAATATGAACTCAAGGGAGCCGTCGGACACAAGCAGTGCACACGACCAATTTTACAGCGCGCGCTCGCGGCAGGGTTGCCAGGTAGTTTCTAGCTCAAACCGCCAAATGGCAGGTGGTGTAGCCCAAAAGTAGCCAAATGCAAGAGATTTATGTAGCCCAAAAGTATACCCATATTCCGCAGAGCCCAAAAAATCGTGCGCTCGAATGTGCGAGCTCATTCGAAGGCACTGCGTCTGCATATCTAGAATTTAGGAAGAGCTTGCAAGATCTACATCTTGAAATTTATTGAACGTTTTATTTCAGACACAAAAGTAGAAAAAGTTTTCCTTCCATGCGCGTTTTTACAGTCACATGGGTATGAAGCGTATGAAGCACTCGCTCGTGCCCGTCTCGTACATGATTTCCGTGTTAGAACGGGCAAAAACTTCTTCAGTAGGGTTGATGTCCTTACAGCACTCGTTTTTACCAAGGAAAGCAAACTTTACTTCGAGGGCGTTTTGAAGAGTTGGAAGGCACATATTGTTCCTTAGGCATCACTTTGTGAGAGACACGTGACTGAATACTCTCTCCACGGCGGCATTCGACACGGTTGGAAAGCAACGGAAACAGGGCTGCTCCTGCGCATCGATCTAGGCCTAGCTTGTTGGGAATGTTCATGGTTCCAAATCTGTTGTATTTTGTTATGGCTTATATAAGCCATAACAAAATTCTGCTTTAAGAAACTTCCATGTTTCGCGGAAAAGCCTCCTTTGTTATATCCGGTGCTGCACGCGTTATCGGGCCAGACCAAATTCTGCAGGATGTCTTGAGTTGCCCTTAGTATCATTTTTCCTCGGATGAGGTGCCTCCTGTAGGAGGATGGTGGGAGACGCCAGTAGGAAGCAGAAAGAACTTGGGAGCATAAAATAAGCCACAATAATGCAAAAGCGATGCCTTCGGGGCTGAATCTACATCACGGTAGCTCACTTGAGCTAATATAGGTTATGGCGTCACGCCCACGCATCTTCACGCAGAAAATTTCTGAAAGCGCTAATCCAGAAAGGGTGGACTGTCACTTTGTGTCCATGCTGAAGTGTCTTTTGTACATCTGCTCTAGACCAAGCAAAAAAGACAAAAAAAAGTGCCGCGTAAGGATTTGTATAGCCCAAAAATAGCCACATAGCCAACCGCCAAATTTCGACTCAATATGCATATTACAAAGTAGCCCAATTTGGCTATTAATAGCCCAACCTGGTAACCCTGTTTATCTGCCGAAACAGCTTTCTACAAAGCTCATTTCACACGCGTTCTGCGTTTTTACAACAATAGCTATTATGCATTGGCGTACCGACTTGTTCTTGAGTAGGGGGGGGGGGGGGGCAAACAAAATCCCACTCCCCTGGTTGGTACGCCCATATGGGCTGTTCTACCATTCAAAATGATGCAGGGCACCGTTGATGCATGGCGTCTGTGTTGTTACGTGACATCATGATATCTTATGACGTCACAATGTCACGTGAAATTATAGTGTCTCATGACGTCAGAATATCACGTAACTACGCGAGTAGTCGCATAACATAATCTATCTGGATAGTTTTATGGTTATGGATCAATATGTCCCTCTCTGAGCAGACACTGGATACTTTTGTGTTCGAAAGGGTGTCGTATACCTATCGCTGTAATTGCAAAGAGAGCCTAGATTACAGAGAGGGACGTCCATCTCAAGCCGTAGAAAGCGTTTGCAATTTAATGATGGACACCTCCCGCGCCGATTGGTCGCAATTAAGTGCGCATGGCCAGCGTTTTCGCGCGGTGAGGAGGAAAGGCAGAGATGCTTCCAGTCGACCAACGCCAATATTTGCCAATTAACGCGCTCGTCACCTGTGGCAGTGCTGGTAACTGTCAAAAAAGCTCTTGACATTGATGTTCCACATATATTAGAACGCACAGGGTACATAAAAAGTTAACAGCACTAATTTGGGCATATTTAGAGATGTGCCCCCTTCTAGGGTGCCCAGAGATGACCATAAGACAAAAACTTCCAGGATTGCAACAGAGAAGTTTATACGGCCATTCCTGGTCAACATTGGCGTGCGTGGCTATGACAGACGGGGTAGCGTATGGAAAGAAACTGCTCAAAACCACTGCGTCGCAAAGTACTTCGCGTCTAATCTAGATATTCGAGGCTTGGAATCTGTAAATAAACCAGGTTGGAACTTGGAATACCGAATAAACCAGGTTGGAACAAGGTTGGAATTTATACATAAACCAGAGTTATTTTACAGCGGAGCTGTTAAGGGCTAGTTTCACCCAGAATCGTGTCCACCGCAAAGAAATGTAGATACCGAACTCTGGACACCTACCGTCATCTATGAGCGACGGCGGCAAGCCACGTATCTGGTTGCCGCCGTCGTTCATAGATGGCGGCAGCCTTTCTACTCTGGCTTGCCGACTTGCGGCCAGCCATTACTTTCCATTGTACAGCTACGTTCCTTTTTCAACAGAGTAGAAAGGCTGAAAGTTTTTTCTTGTGATCCCATTGTCTGTTTGCATATCAATTAAGTTACATCACAAGGTGCATAACGGGATGCAGTGGTTTGGGATACATTTGCCCAAAACTAGACATTTACTAGCAAACGCCCTACCTTTTGAATAAGTATCTACAATTATCACGAAGTTTATAAAAAAAAAATGGCGAAATCATTGCGAGGTGGGTCGTAGCTCACCGCCATATTTTTTTCCCCTAAAGCCGTGGTCACATTGTTTATAAAAGACAGTAGACCATTTGCTATATCCCCCAAGTGCCCCGGCCCGCGCTAAAAGAATCATGGGAACGGTGTGCCTCCAGCTCTTTAGCTTTCGGTAATTTCAACCCTATTCTTCGTTACAAAGGTTTTGAGCGTAATTCGGAGTCACCCTGAACAAGCGCCGGATATACCCAATGACCTGTCATGTCACTTTTAAACTTTCTCCTCAATGTCAGCGTTTTTGATACTGTGCATGCGGTCCACCCTTCA
Source organism: Ixodes persulcatus (assembly GCA_013358835.2). Lineage (NCBI taxonomy): Eukaryota > Metazoa > Arthropoda > Arachnida > Ixodida > Ixodidae > Ixodes > Ixodes persulcatus. Next base: position 113,453 of record JABSTQ010008418.1, on the reverse strand, counting down.
ACCTGGATGGGCTGCAGAAATCTCTTACATTATTATCATGCTGATATTAAGCTAGAAACGTTAAAAATGCTATAAACAGCCCCGCGGACTCCGAGCTAAATCCTGGTTTTGCTTTTGTGAATTATCGGTTTTTTAAGCAATTCCTGCTCAAACAATAATCGCGAGAATGATAATATTGTAAGAGATTTCTGCAGCTCAGCCAGGTTGAAAGGTAGATCGCATGCGCAGTATAAAAAATGCTGACGTTGACGAGCAATTTTAAAAGTTATATGACAGGTCCTTGGGGTATATCAGGCGCTTGTTTAGGGTGACCTCGAATTACGCTAAAAAGATGTGTAACCATGGAGTTGGTCGAAAATTAGTGATCACTAGGGAGATGAAGGAACACCGTTCCCATGATTCCTTGAGTGCGGGCCGGGGCGCTTGGGAATACTGCAAATGGTCTGTTGGCAAACAGACTCAAACGCGAGTCACCACGAGGTCTGAGCTTCAAATGCCGCACGGCAACGAGTTCAAGGAGACACTTGGCACGCGGCTTTTGAATCAATATGCGACTGTAATAAATAATAAAAGAAGGACAACGCTAGAGGTTCAACTGGCGCTAGTGTGCTGCTGCAAATTGAAGCAGACAGAAACCAGTCCGAAATTGACTTCCGGTAATGCATTTCTATGGGAAAAAGCGAGTGCATTTTCTTTCTGCGCTCGATTATACAGGGTGTTTCACGAAAGGTGGACAAATTCGATATTGCGAAAACTACGCGTCGCACCAAAAAAAGGCTTGTGTCGTTTTGGTCCTGGGCCAGGGGCCTATATAGGAAAATTATTAAAGTCCGAGATAATTATATTGTTAATTATTTTTGCGTAAGTAACTTTTTTAATAGTGGGTTTAAGGGCATGGTTTCAATTAGAAAATTGCCCAGCATCATAACTAAACACTAATTCAACAAATTGCAGAACGATAGAAGGCACGCGAAGTATTTTACGGCTTTCTGAAAAACCGTACAAATTCAACGGGTTTTTTAGTTTCGGTTTGTTATCGGAGCTTTCATTTTAGCTAATAAGACGCGCGTATGTGACTAAAAGCGCGTTACGACGGTCGATCCACGCGCGTTGCCTTCGCTTCGACGCGCGCCCCCGATGGCCTTCCTTCGCGACGTCACGAGAACTCTACGGCCTTGTGTTCTAGGAGGTGTTGGCCGGAGAAGCGTTCGCGCACTTCGGGATCTCGGAGGCCATGCCCCACAGAGTTTCGCTAATTTTCAACCAGGATTGAGCGCGACGGGTGGTTGACTAATATGTGCATGCGCGGAAATTAGAAACGAGCCCAATGCGCGATTCATTGAAAGCTAACTAAACGATAGAAATTCCATGTGTTTGCTTTTACGTCAAAATTTGACAAACAAGCTTTGAGAATGACGGCATCGCTAGTAGGGCTCCGACCCACCCCAAGCGCAGGTCTTGTGTCTTTGTCTTTTGACCGCCGCAGATGCTATGAGCCCTCGAGAGAAAGTACGAATCCTGTGAGGTCGTTGCAGAACGCAGAAGTCAGTGTTCCGAGCGAATCCCGGAGAAAAGCTCACCGGAGAAAAGCTCACCGGAGATAAGCTCACTGGAGAAAAGCTCACCGCAAAACCGGCGGATGCGGAGAAAAGCTCACCGGCCATTGAGCGTATGCGGAGAAAAGCTCACCGATTTTTTTTTCTTCTTTTTTAAAAAAAGAAGAAAATTCGTCAGCTCGAAAAAAAGAAAATGTCCTTTTTGTATTATTTGTTAAGCTTATTGGGTATATTGCTCCTAAATTAATAATTGCGGGCGAGTGTTTTCTGGGGCTTACTTTGTAGGCAACGAAAACCCAACTCAAATTTTCATGAACTTGAAGAACGGGAAAAGTTCGAAAACTTAATAATGTCTGTCTAAAACCTAAAAATCAAAACTGTAAATGCCGAAAATTCGAAAATGTATGCGCAACAACGTGGTGCCTGAAAATCTCTTTGAAGCTTTTGTTACCCTTTGAAAATAGGACACAACAGTCAGTAGGATTTCGAAACTTTTTTCTTTCACGGAGAAGCACGTTTTCTAGCCGTTCGTGCTGGTGTTTCCACACGTTGCCTTTGTGTGATAGCGCCTTCCTACGGCGAGCCACTCATGACCTTCAGAGCTGCACAAGTAGTCTTCTGTAAGGAGCAAATAGGGCGAGTTGGTAAACGTTATACATGATGAAAAACCACTCAAACTACGACGAAGAAGTGAAGACAACAAACACGACAGGACGAATCTGTTCTCGCAACTAAAGTTTTATTAATGAAATTAACAGAGAAAAAAAAACAAAAAAAACAGCGTAGCCGACACTGATTACATCAACAAACACCTACTTATCTATTGGGCACTACACAATATTTGAAACTGAAACGGTTCACACACCGCTATTCACATTAGCTCGCAAAGAACAAACATCTTTATTTGACAGAGCTACCGACGGCACCCTGCCAGTTGTCAATAAATTGTTGTCTTTTTTACCAATGTACGATGTTCTGATTTTATACTTGCGGCTTCATTGATATACAGAATGGGTTATACTAATTTCTGATGAATTAGTAAATATTCCCAATGAACTTCAAGAATATTGCAAAAAAGTGGACATATTTTTACGCAGAATCCGCTAAGTTCAGAAAAAATCGGTGAGCTTTTCTCCGCATCTGCCAGTTTTGCGGTGAGCTTTTCTCCGGTGAGCTTATCTCCGGTGAGCTTTTCTTCGGTGAGCTTTTCTCCGGTGAGCTTTTCTCCGCCGCCCGTTTTGGAGAGTTGTTATGAGTGGTGACGTAATTCACGGTTTACACGGCGTTCAAACAAAACATCATGTGTGTTTTCTTTTGTGTGTGTGTGTGTGTGTGTTTTGTTTTGTTTTACGGGTGACGTGACATGGGGCGGCCTACGTCTTAATGGCTTTCTCGGAGTACCCGCAATCGATCGTCGATGTTTACTAATCAATTTTTACGGCGCCGAGAGGTGCGAGTTTTCACACTTCTTGGGGTGTCATTTTAACGTACCGTGGCGTGTGCGAGCTCGCGTAACTCCGCGGTTTTATGCTTGCTCGCGGCTTCGGCGGTACCGACGGCCAATGATTTCTTTCGTTTTGAAGGCGTAAAGTATCAAGTCATACATCATTTCGAGCTCACGCCTAAACTTAGACGTGATGTGTGGACACGATCCGAAATCCTGCCGTAACCGTCGTTGCGTAGCTGACGATGCAAGCGTGGAAGCTAGCGCCATCTTGCCCACGGTTTCGAAACGAATCAAGAATAAAACAAAAGCAAAACTTGAGGCACGGCTTCGGGTTGTCTGTGTCCCAGCTATATTATTTTCGCTTCCGTGTTTGTTTGTTTTTTTACTTTTTTTTTGTCGTCCCATGGTTTGTTTGCACGAACGCAAAACCAAGTTTCAATGCACCATTAAGGACATTCGGTTCGGGTTTCGGTTTTCTTTCTATCCTCGAAGCGACGAGCGACATTACGGACTTCGTTTGGCCTAGAAAATAGAAGCACGACCCCCGAAACCCCCCCCCCCCCCCCCTCCCCCCTTCTATTTCTTTTTTTAATTTTTTGCCAGGTAGTTTATTATGGTGTCAGAAGACTACCCAGTAAATGTTTTGCAATAGCGTTACGTATATTTTAAGAAAATATTCGTATATATTCTTAAATATATTATATTTAAGAATATATAAGAAGAAATGTAGAGGAGGTGAGAGTTGCCGGAAGTCACGTGGCTATAACCCTACCGCGTTTTCTTTTTTTCCTTGTTTTTCCGGCCGTGCGAAGCAGAGGAAAAACGCGCACGCTGCACGTTGCACGAAAAACGCAAGTCAAGCACTTTGTGCTTCACCTTATCGCGTCTTTCAAGCTCTTGCCGATTCGTGTACGTCAGGCGAGCCGATGTCTTCAGCCAGGAGAAGGGGCGACGACTTCTTCGTGCGACTCAGCTTGGTAGTCGGGCGTGTCGTACGGAATAGATCTATATTAGTTTTGACCGGTAAATGATTTCTTTTTCGAAGCTAGGCAGATTCGCCGGTACCGAGAACAACAGTTCTGAAGTGGAGAGATATCCCACGCCCGTTGTCCGCCGCCATCGCTTAGTACGCTTCTTTCAGCCATCCAACGTCCGCGACTCCCGCGATACGGCGCCATGTTGAAAACTACGCAGAGAATGCACAATGTGCTTCCGGTTCTCTGTGCGGCCTTTTTTTTTTTTCAGTCAACGTATTTTTAATTTTTCAAAAGCCACAAAAATGGGTATTACATTTTTTTTTTTTTAATATTGAGTGTGTGCCTTCGATGACTACGACCTTGATTATATCAGCCACCGACGCATGTGGACATCATTAGCTACCTGGTTTAGTGTACGAACTACTTGTCGCTGCAACAGGTTGAGGCCTTCACGGCCCTGAATGCCCACAACTATTTCAAGACTGGATGGGTAAAGAGCCCGACAACGATGCGTCTTCCATCGAAGCGTATCGTCGTGCTGAGCGAGGCCAGTTGACAGGCAATAAAACAAGCGTCTTCATGAGAGCCGAAGAGCCGGAGGTTTGCCTGCAAACGAAGAGATGTGCTCGTACTGGCCGCATTAAAATTTGCAGCATCTTAGCTGGGTAAACTCTGCGCCGCCGCCGCAACATCATCGACACAAGTGTGCCACAAACACTACACAATTACAGAAACGCTGCGAGAAAGGTAAAAGCAGATCCCTGCAGCGTGACGCTCAGACACCAAACACTGCCCCGCGGCCGCTATGGCAATGCGCGAAGGGTGCGAACAGAAGCATCCAGCAATCCACGTAATTTCCGATGCTTCCGAGCAAGCCAGAGGCTTCGGCGTTTCTCGGACAGCAGCTTTGTACGCTCACCAGTGGCATCACTAGGGTCAGCGGCTCCCGGGGCTGTACCCCGCGGCTACAACCCCCCCCCCCCTCCCCCGCACTCCCCTTGTGACGCCACTGACGCTCACACTCAGGGGTTTCCCCAGGATTCTAATCAAGGGGGGGGGGGGGGGGGGCGATGCGAGGCGAGGCTAGATAAAATATAAACTGTTTCTTTTTTAGTCCACTAGCTAAATTACAGACGTCTATTAACCTAACCAAATGCTCATACCCGTAATGTATGTTTCCCTTTCTCTATATCTACACCTGAGAGGTGGTGTTTTCTACTTAATCTGAAAAAAAATAATTTTATTTTTTCCTTTTTTAGATTCAAGAGGGGGTGTCCAGGAAAACTAGGGGGGTCTCAACCCCCCCCCCCCCCCCCCCCCCCCCCTAGGGGGGTGTCTAGGGAAAGCCCTGCTCACACTGTCGCGTTATCACCTTTGGCAAACGGTGCAGTCCTACATTTGGCTCTGTGTTTCTCTGCTGTGCAGAGGACTTGCTTCTGCTTCGGCAGCCGAACATCGCGAACATCGGCATGACTGCACCGCTGCGACCGCGACCGCACACCAGAAAAAAGAAACGTGCACTGTGTGCGCCGCAAACGCCGTAGCGACGCAGCCAACGCAGCAGTGGCCAACGTTGCCGGCGCCGATCCCGAAACCGAAACTATGTCAGTACCTGGCAATGGCGCTGACATATCCCATAAGCCCCGGCTGTGACGTCCGTGAAAACTATGTATAGATAACGCCACGCGACCACGGAGAAGAGAGTGAGCGCGACTCAAACCGGCCAGTTTTCGATCGGCGGTTTTCAGGCGGAAAGAAAACGAATTTCAAGCCGCAAATTCTGTTCTGGGTAGTTGGGCTCTCATATGTCATGTACAACTAAAAACCTTGGCTAATAGAAATACCTTGTCAGTGCTCTTTCACTGGTGTCGGGCTGTTCTTTGTTTGGTTTCGGCCTCTGACGACACGCCTCTGCGCTGGCGCTGCGGTCGGCAAGGTGTATGCGCAGACGCTTCGCGGAAATCAGATTTGTTTTCTTGATGATGATGATAGCGCTTCTCTAGCTATCGTCATCATCGTTTGTGACGTCACGGGTAGAACAGACTGGGGACTTTATGCGCTGTTTGGGTAACGCGTGGCGAAGCCTCGTTTCACGGGTTGTGTTTATTTGGTGAAGTGATATTTGTAGATAGGTCAATCTACCACATGAAATCGCGGGACGCGTAGTCGTGCTACCAAACACTTTTGGCGCTCAGGTGTCGAAGCATTGGGATTGCGGAGTGCTGTTCTCTAACTTATGCAGTACAAAAAGCTGGACGATGAAAATAAAATATTCAGCGTCTTACTCCACTACGACATCTACCACAGAGAAAAGGGTGTATTTTTTTACTATGATTCGCACACACACACAAAAAAAAAGAAACTGAGGAAAGAATGATTTAACAAATAGAAAATAGGGAAGCGAAAATCGAGAAACTCTCGCGTGTTTAGTAAACATTTCTGAGAAAGCGACTCCGTGTATCCTGTTGGTTCCCATGTGTTTTGTAAGTGCTGGTCCCTTATTAGTTTCAAGTTGATTACTTTTTTTTTTAATTTCGTAAGCCAGTAAACAAACATTTCATCAAAAATAACTAGCAGGAAGAAGTAGGTGGCTTTCGGAGTCATTTCAATTGAATCTCTGCTTATTCACCCGGTCGACGCGAAACATGCGAGACCCCTTTTCTCGCGATCGAAGTCTTAAATCTAGTAAATCGGTGACACTTCAGCGTCCCAAAACATGAGGTATACACCTGCCATGAATTGCTGCCGTTTGTATGTTTAATTTTGCAGACCCAAATGCGCATAATGCATGATACCTTTAGCAAACATTCCCATAAAGAAAACCTATAGCCTATCGGTTTATTGACACCTATGGGGGTATCGTCCCATAGGTGTATCGGCCTATTGGTGCTTCGGCCTATTGGTGTATCGGCCTATTGGTGTATTGGCATATAGGCCATCTGCATGAGCACATGGGGTATTGTGGTGCCTTTATACATTTTATTATGCAAATCGGGTCTTGGTGTACCCTTGCTTTTTTATGAAGGCCTCTGGATGGTGTACACTGTCACAAACTGAATCTTGAATGTGCCAGAGCAGAATGGCATACTTCTTGCTTGAAATCCTGAAATAAGCAGCAGAACAAACAAAAAGAGTTAATCGGTGGCATGGCAAAGGTGGAGGATGATGTTACTACGGAAATTGATTAACGCTATATCCATTAGATGTATGACTGGAGCATGCTGGAAATTTCAGACTGAGAAAAAGCAACCGCAAAAGCTGCCAGAGACGAGGGCAGTCGCGATGAGACCTGTTCTGGCTAGTTCACGTTTTTCCGCTAGGTGCCGTTCGTCCATTTTGCTGGAGACATTATGGGCTTAACCTTAATGTTTTGTATATTGTCACGAATGACAAGTGATGAGGCGGCTAATGACTAAGTAAACTGAATGTTTAATGGGGCGAACTTGTGCCCACACATAAAAGGAAAAAGAAAGATAACAACAGAGCGTCGCGGGCGTCGAAAGCGGCGAAGCAGCAGGATCGAACGCTGAGGCGAAACTGACTCCGGCTGGCCACGCGGAGCCCCTTTTGTACACGCGTGGGCTTCTGCAACAGTCGGCGGAGAAGGTTCGGCGTGTATAACATTCTAAACTCGAATCAGCAACACGGTTCTCGAATTTACCAGAAAATTACATTAGAGTCAACAAAAATGCGTACCCGCGGCCAGGAATCGAACTCTGCATGGCTTTCTGCCTGAAAGGCACGCACGATAACCGTTAGGCCACGAGCACGCTGCGTACTTATACTTCGTATGGACTATTGTTAGCCGCGCGTGCTAAAAGCGCGAGCTGGTCGCTTTGAATGAAGCCGCGGCGGCTGCACGAGCGCTCGTGAAGCAAGTGCTCTAGTCAAGGCAGTCAAGGCTGGCCGCTCGCGCTAGCGCAGCCTTCGCGGTTAGTCCATGCTAAAGTCACTGGATCTTGGGAAAGTAACGCCAAGCTCCCCGTGTGGTCGCCATCTTGGTCCGTGAAATGAGCAATTTCTTCTTGACCCCTCCATTCTTGGTGAGCCGATCTAGATTCGCTGGCGACGGGTAGCTTTATGGAGTCGTTTTTTGTATACCGAGATTTTGCTAACCACACACCGGCGAAACAAGCGTACACCTTCGTACCACCACCAGATGCTGTGTCGGTGCTTGGAGGCACTAAAAAATAAGTTTACTGTATTTAAATACGCAAGAAGAACAATATAATTGTAAGAGATCAATGGAGATGATCATGATATACAGTACAAGTTGATTGCATACATAGTGCCAAAGACTCTTATATTGGCGAGGAACGCTTCCAGTACGATGATGCTCCATGGTGATCGTGGCGCGACTGGTTTAGAACGACCCTCTGGAAGCTTCGAAGATTTAAATGGACCAAGAGGGCGATTTCCATGGCAACGTAGACCGATTAGCCAATCGCCTTGCGAGGTTTGGGTTGTCTGTATGTTAGTATCCGTTTGTGTCCGGCTAGCAGGTAGGGAAGGCAATGGCGCTACTTTCCCAGGATCCAGTGACTTTAGTCCATGCTAGGGTGAGACGAAGTATAGTCAGCTGCGCTCGCGGCAATATTAGGTAAAGTTACTTTTTTCATTAAAAAGGCTGGCTAGGTAATTTAATGGGTTCAACCGTATGCACCTACCCATACATCCATCGATATATATATATATATATATTTTTCTTAATTATTCTAAGACGGCATAATAGGTTTAATTGTGCATGTATTTTTCTTTTTTTTTTAGTTACCACTTCTTTGTTGGTTTTGCACTGTTCGAGGGTACAGTCAATAAACTTAATTAAGATGAAAAGTAAATAAGATTTAGCAGTGGGCGAGTGGAAGCTTTGGAATACCCTTAATTTGTTTTAAGAATATACTATACTTTTCGGCGACATGCTGTTTTTTGCATGATTATGCTATCCTCAAATTATTTATGTGGGATACAAGTTGGTGGGCATTTCATTTCATACCTAAAATAACCATTAAAAAAATCTCCGTGCTGTGTTGTTCGTCTGTCAGCATGTGTTTCACAAGCGATTGCAGAGTGAGCCTTTTTTAAACAAAAAAGAACGCTACCGAAAAACACAGTAAAACTTTTCGCTATCTAGATTATGAAACTGTAAATCTCTGGATTCTATGTGGATTTCAGGTTTTCAGAAATTATTCTTTTGTCTGCAATCAAGAGTTCAGGTTCTCAGAAACAATTCCAGTTACGTGAAGGACGAGCGTGTTGTTAGCGGTACTGAATATGAGGAAGGAACAAAGCGACGGACAGCAACGACAAACGATAACTTCCAAATAGCAACGAGTTCCAGTTAGATTTCCAGTTCAATAATCCAGATAGTGAAAATTTATACTGGGTATTTTCGGCAGGACATATAACGGCTCTTGTTACAACATCCCTGCAGTCATGCCTAAACAGTTAGGTGTCCAAAGAAATGAAGCTGTCTGCTGCTCAATAGATGTTAATTAATAGCATGCACAGAGGTGGGAAGGCAAATAAGGCAATCTCTTTTACTTGGCAGGCCAACGCATTACTCTTAACGTAGTATTTGAGTATTTGCCTTAGGATAAATAATAAAAAATAAGATGCTCAGATTTTTCTTTTTGCTGCTAAAGTGTTGCTTATTTATTATTATTCGGATTAATCACATCCCTGGTTGTCAGCCCAGTTGGTTAATTAATAAAGAGACACTATAATCACTCCTTTCACTAAAGGGCCATTACTAACACAATTTATTTTGACTTGTCGTTTCAGATCAATCCAAAGGCATTCTTCCAAATCATAATGTGAGGAATCTAATACAAGGTTCAATCAATAGGCATCCTCTCCTCAGCCTCCCATCCTCCCCTTTTTCCCACCAAAAAGTAAAAAAAAAAAAAAAAAAAAAAAAAAAAACGTAAGAGAAAAAGCACGGACCTAAATAGACGATCAGTAAATAAAGTGGGAGAATGTATTCCTGCACGAACAGCACGCTACACCTTGTTCCATTTGCAACATGCCTTTCCACTCACTCCCCTGCTACTTTCCAGTTTCTTTCTCCGTTCCTCGTCCCCTCCCCTACTTATTTTCTCTTCTTGTCCCATGCAAAAGAAACAAAAATTAAATGCTAGTGATATGAGGCGAGTGAACCAGATGGTGAGGCGCACTATTTCACTTCACTTCATTTGTTGATTTCAAATAGCCCAAAGGCATCACACGATGGGGAAATGGGAAGACAATGTAAAATTAGTGTGAATATAGAAAAAACAATCATGAGCCATTCCACTCTGTGAAGGTAGATGACCAGCGAAACTGTTTAGCACACGACACAGACGTGACACATAATGTTGAACAAAGGTACGAACACATTTACTGCCTTGATCGGTGGTCATCGTGACGAAAGGTACGCACACACATGTCGAGGACTATCGCCGCCCCGAGGAGCCGGAGGAAACTAGACACGCGCGACGGGACTGCTAACCTGCGGAAGAAACGGAAACTAGGCACGCAAGCGGGGGCTTGGAACGACGACAAAAGAGTGCGGTGGGAGCCCTCTTTGAATTTTAATTGACGCGCACGAAAAATCCACGGAACCCTAGCCATGAACAGCTTCGCTGTAAAACTGAGTTTGTGAGGAGAAACTGAGAGGGAGGAGGAGACGAGAGAGACGTCAGAACACCGAGCTCTGGTTGGAATGATTAGTGGGTAGGCGCGAAGCTATAGCTGCCTCTACCTCTGTCTCTGCGATTGGCGTACGCCGGTGTCCAGCGTTCCGTGTTCGCGGCGGTAGGCGTTCGAAGGGCGAGTGGAGACAATGGGCGCGTTCAGTAGCGGCTCCCTCAGCTCCGAACGGAGTGGCTCGAGTCGGAGTCCTCGCAGCGCCTACTGAACGGCAAAAAAAACCGCGGCTCCTCAGCTGCTTCTACGCAATTTCCGCTTCCTCCCCTGTGCCAGACGGTCTCCGAATAAAAGGGAAGCAGACGATGCCGAACACGATCGCTTTTATTTGACGCCGGTATTGAAGAAGTCTTGACAAGGTCGTTAAAGAAAAAGCGAGTGACTGTACATATCAGGGCTGCTTCGAAGCGATCCAACGCGATCGAGCCCTTTGCAGGGCGGTGCAAAGGCTGCTTCTGTTATAAAAACCGACAAAAACGTCGTCAGCACACGCAAAATATGGAGCTCAGCGAATGTCCGCCGCCGGTTGCGATATTTTTATACGGCCATACGTTTGTTCTGCCCTTCGTTGCGAACTTCCTATAAAATATATTCGTATACACACGGGAAGTTCGGCCGCGCTCGGCGATCAAGGTTTTGTCGGCTGAAGCGAGCGTCAACCAACGTACACCCCAATTTAGCTACGCAAACAAAACATTAATCGGGATCATGCTCTGCGTGAGTGTCCAACCGGCTACTAAAGTCGCGTTCATACCCTGCCTTGCTCTGCTCAGCGCGGACAGGACTATCGTCGGTATTCACCGAGTTTCCGTGCAACGGCGATCAAGACATGGCGTCAAATGAACGTTTACGTTGTTTATTAGCATATTCAAACCAAACAAAATACGGTCCAATGTATTTTCCGGAAAGAGCCTTACCTGGAGAAGAAGTTTGAACGCGTTATTCGTCTTACTTTGAGCACTTTTCATTAACAAAAGCGAGCAAACCGCACACCCGCGACAGAACCTACGCAGCTTATCCCGCCATTTTTTCTTCTTTTTTAGCGCCGAAACTGCCGAAACTTCGTCAGCGATCCGGAATTACGTCATGCTGTGCTCCTTTCACTCTTAAGCCCGGTTCACACAGTTGCGTTTGACTGGGTTTGACTGTGTTGCGGCTGCGAGAAACCAGGACATCCCTGCTGCTTATATCGCGTGCCAAGATGATTCCTTGAATTGGATTCCACGCTTCATACGAAGCACCTATGTGCCGGTGACTCGCTTTCGGTTCTCGCCGCAACGCAGTCAAACGCACTCAAACGCAAGTGTCTGAACCGGCCTTAAAGCCTGGTTCAGACAGTTGCGTTTGACTGCGTTGCGGCTGCGAGAAACCAGGACATCTCTGCTGCTTATATCGCGCGCCAAGATGATTCCTTGGATTGGATTCCACGTCTCATACGAAGCACAGATGTGCCGGTGACTCGCTTTCGGTTCCGGACGCAACGGAGTCAAACGCACTCAAACGCAAGTGTCTGAACCGGCCTTTAGTGCACTGTCTCGGGAAACGGTGCACGAGAGCCTGACTCCGAAAACTCGGAATAACGTGCACCGGAAGTCTGTTTTTGCCGTCTAGTGGAAGGAGCGCTGACCCCTTGACTCCTGGAGCCGCTACTGAACGCGCCCAATGGCAGCTAGCTGTACGTCCACCCACTAATCACTCCGGTCATAAGTCGGCGTTCTGACGTCCTGGCCACAATCTCGTCTTCGCCTCTCCCTCAGTTTCTCGGCGCTCATACCAGCGTGATGACACGGCGTGCGAGAGCGTATGCTATTGTCGCGCTGGGCGCAGTCATGCAGAGTTAACTGCGCCATTCGAATGTACCTCGTCCAACTTCTTAACTCGTTTTCAGAGCTATGCTGTGGAGCGGGCTGCTGAACTTGGTCCGTTCAACAACTCGCTCGTTTTTCTCTCCTACGCAAAACAGTGGGTTACGTTCTGGTATTTCCTGACTTAATGTAATGGCTTAATATATTTTCCTGGCTTAATGTGATGTAACCAGAATAGAAGTTCAATGTAAAGTGGAGCTATTAACGGTTTATATGGGTGTAACTCGGTTTAACTGTAGACACGGAAGACAATTTCATACTCTTCGCAAGTATAACTTTCTTACACGTTTCGGAGGTTGAAAAAGCAGCTCGGGCAGATTTTTTTCAAAACATTATCCCTACAATTAGTGGTGTATCTGATATGACACACTCCTGTAAAAAGCGTCTTCCAATAAATCAGTGCAGAAAGGCAACGCGAATGCACGCTGTATCACATCCGATACATGTTTCGTGCCACCTGTCTCAAAGATACTCCTCCAGATGGACCCATATATTAGGCTTCCCCAACCTCAATTACACGGATAGTAAAACAAAATATATATTGATGTACGGTTTGTTGACATTGCCACTTTTTCATGAAAAGCCCAACTTCCAGACAGTGCTCCTAACCTCCGGGCTGTGCATTCCTGATGTTGGGAAACTGCGAGAAATTTGCTGTTGCGCTGTGTTCGAACACAGGCAAAAGCTGCTTTCGCCGCAACCACAACCAATGAGTCACCAATGCATCGTGTATAAGATATATTATATGCAGTATTTCTTCGTTTTTGAGTTGAAAAATTTAATGAACTTTCTTTAACTCATTCTTAAAATCATGTTGTATAGTAGCAAGCAGAGCTAAATAATATCATGTAAAAATAAAAAGTCACGAATTGTTGGGTTATAGACGATTTTTTTTTGTCAGAAAAGCCGGCTTCCATCAAGGACTAAAATTTCAAAATAAGCAAAATGTTTCTGTTGTTATCTCTATTAGTCGTTGTTGTTTTGTTGTAGAACAATTTCGATAGCAATTCAAATGTTCGATCCACTGATCTCTATTGTACTAGGCTGGATCGCGGATCGGGAGCCCATCGGTGTCGCCACCGGCGGCCATTGCTTGACACCAGGCAATACTCGCAAGTCTATGGGAGAAACGCACAAAAGTAAAAACATTGAAGCATGTACGCTGTGCTCGGAGGCGAGTATTTTATGGTGTGCTGCGATCCTTATATCGGGTGTTTGGAGATCGAATCGGTATTTGTCAAACGCTCGAACGCCGATTAAAAGAATGAAAAGTACCGGAGCACCTACTGCTGAGCTGGCAAGCTTGCTCTCGTAGTGGAGTAAACAAAGGAACTTGCCGTCAATGAGAACGTCCTCGGGGAAGCCCAAAAGTTGGTGAATAACAAAGAAGTTCCATCTCGACAGCGGCTTTCCAGGAAAGAGCGAATTCCGCGTAGCAAAGTCTTCGAGCTTGTCGTCTCCTAAACCCAACTCTACGAAACCGCCACCGACTCCGCGGTAACTCTAGGTAACTCTCGCCTCATTGAGATGCACTACAGCGGAGTCACTTTCGACCACAAAATATTTATTTATAAGAACTGTGATGGCTGTCAGTTTTAATGTTTGTACGCAAGCTATTTGACAGTCTTATCGAAAAGCACCCAAAAAGTTTCAGTGCCGACAACAGCATAGAAACGGGAGAAACAGCACTTTTTCTCGTTCATCCCATAGAGTCCCATGCATTGGCTGGTGTCAATCAATGGCCGCCGGTGGCGAACACTCGGCCCCAGCTGCCGAGGCCGCGGTCCGCGATCAGAGATCAGTGGTTCAATCCAACGTGTACTTCAAGAGCACCTTAAATAGCTGCAGGTCTATATATTTGACACTATACATGAACTCACCTCTGTTACGTCACGGCGTGGTGGTGGCGCGTCGGGCGCACTTCCGGTCTGGGGCTGTGGGAGGGAGCCGCCATGGGGCACGTGCATTCCTGTGTTACTTCGGAAGTATCCAAGAGAATGGGGGTGCTGCCGAGCACAATGAGCCAAAACACGTAATCGTAAGTAATATGGGTGTGCTTCTCGAAAAAATACGTGGACAGAGAGGTACACACGACATTCCGGGCGGACGCCCTTCTTACCGGACAAAAACCTGCCTTCTCGTCAAAACGCCGCGACTGGGGCTTTACCAAAAAAAAAAAAATGGGAAAGGTTTGAAGGTCAGTTTTCATGCGTTTTCTCCCTGCTCAGTTCGTCCGAGAACGTGAACAGGGGCCGTTAAAAAGAAAAAAAAAAACAGACCCCGTTGGACCACGATTGCTTGGGCGGAAAGGGTTGAATTCACGGATACTTGTGGTCGTCAGATTTCTTTGTTTTGTTCCAACATGAACGCGGGAAAACCGTCAAGTTGCACGGACCACCTGCGGACTGCCGTTCAGTGCGTCATCACCTTCAAACGGCCGCCTCATCGTTCGAGCTGTCGTTTACTCTCTCAAACGTTTCTGCTTGTCGTCTGCTCTTTCAAACGACAGCGGCCCGTAGACCAAACGCTGACCCGGTAATTGCGATGAAAAGTGCAGACCTCAAGAGGCGTTTAAGTTCGGAGGTTGCTTCGGGTAAGCAGGGTCGGTGTAAACAGTAGATATAAGGATATGTTGATAATTGTTACCAGTGGCCATTACCGACTTGTTATGCCTGATTCACTCGGCCCGATTCTGGTTGCGATTTTCAGTATCGACGTCGACATCTCAGCTACGGTTCAGGCTTTTGCAGCCCGAGCGACGTCATGAATGAAAATAGCGAGCAGAATCTCATCATGTGAATCAGGCTTTAGCGTCCATTCTGCGGCGTCTACGCGGTATGAATCGCCGCATGTTACATTATTCACGCCAAGTTTTGCGGTGTATCGAGCCTCGTTAATTTCGCTGAGGCCGCTCAAGTAGTCAGACATTGCCAGGAAGACGTAGAATCAACAATTCCAACGCGAAAAAGAGCGCGGGGACTCACACCGACGCCGACAACATCCCATTCCAATGGTTTCTTTATGGACGACGGCGAGCTTCTTGCCCACACCCCCATCGCGCATGCGCGGTGTCGGTGGCGTCCGCTAGGGGCGCTCCTGTTTGTTTGTAAATAGGTTAAAATGGGAAGAGGTAGAGGAGCAACTAAGAAAGGAGGATTTAGTGGTGTATGGGTTTGTGGAAACGCATCTCAGAGACATGGAGCAGCCACCTTGCAACCCTGACTATGTGTGGGAAGAATGCAACAGAACGGAGGGACTGAGGAAGGGAGGTGGAATTGGAGCATTTATTAAGAAGAACATGAACTTTCAAAGGCTCAGAAAGGAGTGCGCCGAACACTTGTGGCTGAAAGGAAAAGTCGCTGGGGAATCAACACTCTTTGGAGTTGTTTACTTATGGACAGGGAAAGGTGCTAAAGAGGAAAACAGAAAAATGATTGATTGCATATCAAGAGACATTAGTGAGCTAGGGGAAGGCTCTGAAATAATTATTATGGGAGACATGAATGCCCATATCGAGGGTCTGGATGGGTATACGGACTCAACTGGAAGCATATTATTAGAACTGGTGGAAAAGCATGACTTAGTTTTATGTAATACCAGTCAGAAGTGTGACGGGCACATAACATGGGAAACTGGCAATCTACATTCAACTATAGATTACGTACTTATGTCACACAAAATATATGGTAAGTTACAAGTAATGAAAATAGATGAAGAAGGTTCCAAAAGTCTTGGTAGTGATCATAAACGTATTAAGCTGAATTTTGCCAGAGAAGTAAATGCTGAAACTAGACAACATAATTCAAAGCAGACTTTCTGCAGCGACAAAGAGTTGGAAATAGTTGCTGAAAGAATAGAGGAAGCAGTTTCAGGGCAACGGTATACAGATTGGACCTATGAGAGCCTAACTGGACTTTTTGTTCTGGAACTAGACAAAGTTCAGAGTAAACGAAAGGGGAAGCAAAGACATAGACCAAAAAGCTGGTGGGACAAAGAAGTGAAGCAAGCGATACAAAAACGTCAGGAAGCCTCTAGGGAACACAGGCATTCCAAGCGTAGTGGGGAGTCGGAAACGGAAGTAAAAAGAAGATGGGACACTTTTATAACATTTCGCCGAGAGGCATCCAGTTTGATCAATGCGAAAATTCAGAGAAAGGGTGAAGAATGGATGAGTAATGTAAGCAAGAAAGATAGAAACGCAGCCAAGAAGTTTTGGGAGCACTTGAACTCACTCGGTGAAACGACGCAAGCTAGACAGAGGTTCATACTCTCGCATCAGGGAGATCAATTAGAGGGAGATGATGCGATACGATATATAGGAGCAGTGATGGAGGAGAAATTTCGGGAACGGGTACATTTGGAAGATAGGAGAACCGAAGGCAGTACCAATCCAGCTTTTGACATCGCGGATTTTGGACAAAGAGAATGGGAAAAGGCGGAACGAAGAGTCCCTAATGGCACGTCGACAGGCACAGATGGTATCCCAATCAAGCTGGTGAAGAATTTGGGTCCTAAATCTAAGGCAAAACTAAGGGAGGTAGTGAGCACTATGGTAACAAAAGGAAATATTCCAGATGAATGGAGGCTTAGTAGGATGAGTATGATATATAAGGGAAAGGGAGATAAGTCTGACATTAGGAATTATCGTCCCATAACCGTGACACCAGTTATTTACAGGTTGGTAATGCAGATTATAAAGAACAGACTGGAGGAATGGGTAGATTGCGAGGGCATACTGGGCGAGTTACAGAACGGGTTTCGGAAACAAAGAAGGTTGGAAGACAATATATTTTCTCTAACACAGTGTATAGAAATTGCGCAAAAAGAAAACAGACAGCTCTGGCTGGCATTTCTGGATATCAAGGGTGCCTATGACAATGTGAACCAAAAAACTCTGTGGGACATAGTGGAGAGCTTACACCTAGATGAAGGGCTAACAGCAATATTAAGGAACATTTACAAAGATAATAAGGTGATTATAACATGGGAAGGAAAGGCAACGGGGAAAATAGAGATAGGACGAGGCCTTAGGCAGGGGTGCCCGTTATCGCCTTTGCTGTTTATGTTGTATCTGAGAGGATTGGAGGATAGACTAGAGAAGAGTGGGCTTGGATTTGACCTTTCGTACAGTAAGCTAGGCCAAACAATTCAGCAATCTTTACCGGGACTGATATATGCGGATGATATCGTACTAATGGCTAACAACAGGATAGATTTGCAGGAATTAATGAGCATCTGTGGTAGGGAAGGAGAGGAATTAGGTTTAGAATTCAGTAGTGAAAAATCAGCAGTCATGATTTTTAACAATGATGATGTTGAGAGACTGAAGATACAGAATATCACAGTTGAGAGAGCTACTAAATACAAGTATCTAGGAGTATGGATATGTGGTGGTGCAGAATATCTCAGTGAGCATGAAAAGTATATAATAGGTAAGGGCAACAGAAATGCGGCTGTAATGAAAAATAGAGCACTTTGGAATTACAACAGGTATGAGGTGGTGAGAGAGATTTGGAAAGGGGTCATGGTGCCTGGCTTGACTTTTGGAAACGCAGTGCTATGCATGAAATCCGAAGTGCATGCAAGACTAGAAATAAAACAGCGTGGAGTAGGTAGGCTGGCTTTGGGGGCACATTGCAAAACACCGAACCAGGGAGTACAAGGAGACATGGGATGGGCGTCGTTTGAGGGCAGGGAAGCTGTGAGCAAGATAGAATTTGAGGATCGCTTGAGGCAAATGGGTGGGGAGCAATGGGCACGAAAGGTTTTCAGCTATTTATACATGAGGAGTATAGACACAAAATGGAGACAGCGCACTAGGAAATTAAGAGGAAAGTTTTTAGGCTATAGTGGGGTTACGGAAGAGCAGGTCTCAGTTAAGAAGAAAGTTAAAGCCACAGAAAGAGATCGGTGGCTAGAGGGAATGCAGACAAAGAAGGCTCTGGAAGGCTATAGATTAAACAAAACAGTTATTGCCAAAGAAAGCATTTATGACAATTCTAGGGGAAGCTCATTGTTGTTTGAGGCAAGGACAGGTGTTTTGCAAACCAGAACATACAGAGCGAAGTACCAGGAAATGGACACAGTGTGCGCTGCTTGTGGAGAGGAGGACGAGACGGCTGAGCACTTGATACTCTACTGTAAAGGGCTTCACCCTATGCATACCGAAGACAACATAGATTTAATAAGGTCATTGGGTTTTAGAGACAGCGAAGGAAAAGTGGATTTCAAGACAGTAGAGATTACCAAGCAAAGATTAAGTGAATGGTGGCAGAAAGCGAGAGAAAACTAGGCATTTTCTTATTAACTGATGGCAAGGGGGATTTATAGCCTCACTTTCTTTTCAGTACAGAGTGAATATAGTTTTCACATTTAAATATTCTAAGCTTAAAGGGTAAGACAAAATGGCTAGGTGGCGTAAGCTACCGCCCGATCCAAAGGGCTCAGCCGTATTCATCCATCCATCCATCCAAACATGAGTTGGTGTATAGACCTTATGCGAAATCGCTTCGTGGTCTGACAACACTGAGAACGTCGCCATTTTAATGTTGGCAAGCGTCGTCTGTATACACCGAAACACGGTGGAGGCATCGGAGCAAATCATACAGGCAGTGTGCCATGGCGCGGCAGCGTGCACAGACCTCCGAGAGTTTCGTCAGACTGTTGCGGTAGGTCGTTTAAACTGTTCGTCCGCATTCCATGGTCGAAACGCGGAAAACACAGCTGCCGCGCCATCGCACACTGCCTGTACGGTTGTCTCCGATGCTTCCACCGTGCTTCAGTACCGACGACGCTTGCCAACATTAAAATGGCGAAACTCTCAGCGTTGTCAGACCAACAAGCAATTTCGCATAAAATATATTGCGCCCGCGCCATTCTTTTTTTTTTTTTGTCTTTGCATTAAGATTATGTTTCCGCGGTAGTGTTCATTCACCTTCTAAATTTAGTGGAATTAAAATATCTTTATTTGTGAAAAAAAAAAAAAATGAATTGCTTGCTATAAAAAAAATGATGGCCGCGGGTACATTGGAGCTTGGAGCACGTGGAGCGAAAGCTCGCGCTGCGGATTCCGGGAACCCGTTTGAGCAGGCATGTACGAGGGCTTTAGTGCCCTGGAACATGCGCTGACCTTGGACCGTCTTGGACTAACCAAAGTTCTCAACTTCGCCACAGCATGGCGCCACAGTCAAACCGGCTGCGGAAACTACCTTCTGCAAGCGCCGCCAGATGGCGGTGTGCGGGTTGTCCTGATTCCAAAGAAGGTTGGAAACCGAAAACACCTTCGGGACTATCGGCCACTAACAGTGAGTTCCACGATATACCGGGTCTTCGCGCGTACCATGCAAGAAAATATAGCGACATGGGCAGAGGGGAAGGGCGTGCTCACAGAGCTCCAGGGAGGTTTCCAGCAAGGTCGCCGACTTGAAGATAACCTCTTTACGTTCACCCAGTGTATTGAGGTTGCCCGCAAAGAAGAAAGAAGTCTGCTGTGCTGCTTTCTTGATATCGCCAAGGCCTATGACAGTGTGCCTCATGACCTAATGATTCTGCACCTAAAAGAGCTTGGCCTTCCGCACCAGTGGTTAACGCTTATCCGATGTCTGTATTCGGGCAACACGGTGTTAATGGAGCTAAATGGTGCCAAATCAGAACACGTGACGGTGAGAAGGGGTCTCCGACAAGGCTGTCCGCTTTCGCCGCTCTTATACATCCTCTATGTGTCGGGACTGGAGGGGCGCCTGGTTCACTCTGGAATCGGGTTCTTATTGGTCCATTTAGAGGAAGGCGAGGAGGTAAATTGGGTACTGCCGGGTCGTATACATTTCCGGACGACATTGTACTGATAGCGGAGACTGCAGAAAACTTACAGAAACTGTTATACATTTGCGATGAGGAGGCGGATGCGCGAGGCCTTCGCTTTAACAACAAAAAGTCGGCAGTGATGCAGCTGCCATCACTGCCGACTCGAGAGCCTAATTTAGGTAACTGCGTGCTGAATGGCAAAAAAATCCCCTAGCACGACACTTACAGGTACCTCGGTATTACATTCACCAATAGGCAAGAGTACTTGGCCGAGCACCATCTACATCTCCGACAGGCAGCTACACGAGGCACCAACGTTCTTCGCAAACGAAACTTATGGAGCTGCAACCGGTTTGTTGTTACACGAGATTTCTGAAAAGCGGCCACAGTAGATGGACTGACTTTTGCCAACGCTGTTATCTGCGTACCCGGAGATGTGCGCAACATCTTGGAGTGCCGTCAGCGAGACATCGGGTGGCAGGCCGTAGGATGCCATGGTACGGTGGCCAACGAGGCTGTCCAAGGAAACCTCGGGTGGTCATCCTTCGAAGCCAGAGAAGCGACGAGCAAGATCGGCTACGACGGGCGGCTGCGATTCATGCACCGAAGTCGGTGGGCAAAGCGACTCTTTGTATACATCCACTTTACAAATATACAGACAATTAAGATAAAGGAAGCGACTATATCAACTGGAAAAGAAATTCGGTTTCTTTACAGTGCACGTGTGCCAATACAGACACAAAGTGGGAAACGGAGGTGCGGAAGACTGTCTGAGGAGGAGGCCCCACAGTGGGTGGAGGCGGCCAAGAGCAAGTCAACGCTGCGGGTGTATACAACCTCAGTAAAAATACAATATCAGAGGATGCTCAGTTATACGATAACAGCCTAGGCAGCCGCTAGCTTTTTGAGTCACGTGCAGGAGGGCTGAGAACGCTAGTGTACCAACAGAAATATAATCGGATGGTGGGAACAACAACATGCCGGGCTTGTGGAGAAGAGGATGAAACCATCGAACACATCGTCCTCTCATGCACAAACCTGCAATCAAGGCATCCGGTGCAGTTGTATCACGCTCCTGAAAACGTACAGACACCGGGCCAGGCCCTTCCACAAGCCCAATTGCTGGCGGAAGCACTCGGATTCCAATCACCTGCGACGGGGTCAGTGCTGAACGCGTTTCAATAGACAGATGCTACTGCTATCCCTCAAAATGAGGTTGAAACGCGCGCCGCAGCGTCCACGAAGCCGTTTGGACGGGGCGGGAAGGTAACCGAAAGATCGAAAAGGAGACTGGAGGACTGGTGGCAATGGACAAAAGCAAAGTGAACGCGAACGACAAGGAAAAAGTGAAAGGAATTATTATTTTTTCGTTTAATATTTTTTTGGCTAGGTACGAGCTTGGTTCGGAACCGCCTGATTCAAAAGGCAGCTACAAGATCATCATCATCATCATTATCATCGTGCGCGCTTTGGACGCCCTCGGAAACTCCTGCTACTCCTGCCACCTGTTTTGGAGACCTGTGGACGCACACGGGCAGCGGTTCCGTTTCGCGATCTGCCAAGCCGCGATCTATCCGTGCCGTGCACGGACACTAACGAAGACACGTCGCGCAACGGCACCACTAAAGATTGGATCTTCAGTCACCATACGTTCATAACATTCAAACGGCGGCATATGTGGCGTACTTCACGTTGCACAGGCCGCTCATGTGCATGATCTCTTCGCCTCAGGATGAAACGTACGCTCGCGGTGAATAAATGCGCGCAACGAATTAGTTCTGTCGTTTGACGCGCTAAGTGAACAGATCTGCTTGTACCAGGAAGAAGGGTGGTTTCGAGGATGTTGATTCCGCGGAAAAGTGCTGAGAGGCTGCATTCACCATGCTTTGCTATATAAAGCCGCTGCGTGAAATGCTCACGTATTTCCTCGAGAATCAGCGTAGCGGTGCAGCAGCGATTTCGGATTTGGTCCCGTTCGCATGGGGTCCCGTTCGCACCACGACCGCTGCGCAGGCTGTGAGCCATCAGCCATCAGAGCAAATTTAGGACTGAGAACACACTACGTGATATTCCTGTTGAGCACAGTGAAGCCCGGTGCATGAAGTCACAGCCAGGCCCATAGCCGGGAATTTTATTCGAGAAAAGGGTGGGGGGGACTTGCTGATGCCACAACTTCCAAGCATTGGAGGAAAGAAAGGGGGGGGGGGGGGAGTTAGGGATAAAAGGGCATTAGTCGAGCCGCCGGGGTTCCGAGGTCTTTCTGAGCATAAGAGACAATGAGTCAATAACTTTTGTTCTCGTCACCATTTGAAAGACTTCTATAACCTTCCTCCCGACTTAGTCACGCAGATTTACCAGCGTCGTCGTGGTGGCAAAGTCGGAAGCGCAGCCGGTACATCCCCGTCCTTGCGTGTCTATCGTGTGCCGACTGTTTGATGCGGCGTGCTCTGCTTCTTTCTGATGCTCCCGGAGCCGGTAGTTTACGCAGCGACCCGTTTGGCCGATGTATTCAGCGCCGCAGGACATGGATCTGGAAAGATTTGCTCAGTCTTGCACCTACGTGGTGAGCCTGTTGGCATGTTTCTTGGTGCGGCAAGGCGGAGGGAGCTCCGTTCTGTTCACCGACCTGCACGGGGAGAGCGAGGGTGCTGCTCGCGGAAGCAGCGTCTATGGACAGTTCCGTAACTGAGCTAATCTAGTAACGACGGTGATACGAGTACATCACGTAACAACATGCACTCTAAAAAAAAGAAAAAGAAAAAGAAAGACGTTTACATTTTTTTGTAATGCCGGATTAGAGCGCAGCTCTTGAGGAGGGGGAGGGGAGGGTGTGCCCCTCCTCCACCTCCGTACCCTCCTCTCCTGCTCCCCTCCCATTTAGCGGGAAATGTTGGTAAATTTCCCTCTAAACTAAGCGAACATTTCCCTCTAAATTAAGCGAACATTTCCCCATTAAATTTAGGGGGAAATATTGCCGCTAAATTTAGAGGGAAATTTACCAACATTTTCCCACTAAATGACCAACACTTTCCCGTGGCGTCACAAGTGACGTCACACGTGACGTCA
The DNA here is from genome assembly GCA_013358835.2 of Ixodes persulcatus. Lineage (NCBI taxonomy): Eukaryota > Metazoa > Arthropoda > Arachnida > Ixodida > Ixodidae > Ixodes > Ixodes persulcatus. The sequence continues at coordinate 90,055 of JABSTQ010008418.1, read as the reverse complement.
TGAGGGTAAACCTTTCCCTCCTAATTTAGCGGGAAATTTTCACACACGTCACGTTACACGTCACACATGACGTGTGACGTCAGGAGTTTCAAATTTTCTCGCTAAATTTCGCGTGAAAAGTTTTCGCTCCATTTGGCGGGACATTTTTCCGCTAAACTTAGCGGAAACATTTCCCGCCAAATTAAGAGGAAAATGTTTCCGCCAAATTTAGCGACATGTTTTCCCGACAAATTTAGCGGGAAATTTTTACCCTTGTGACGTCACACGTGACGTCCCGTGTGACGTCATTATGGGAAACGTCCCCATAATCCAACGCGCGGTTACGCCGGCGGCGACGCTGCTCACTCAACCCGGAAACGGCCACCTAAGAGCTGCTCTCTAAAAAGGTGTATTCTTACACCCTCTGTCACACATAAAACACCCCAAATTTTCTTCAGTTTGACGTACAGCGCACTGACCTCGAACTGACGGCCCCAACTTTTACGAGGGGCTAGATAACGGTGTGATAGAACATATGAAACAGCTAAAGTACGTAACAAAGACTACAGAAACAACAAGCAACACTGAGGTTTTGCACTAAAACCAAAAAAAACCCGATTACTTTTTTTTTGCAGCCATGTTACACGTGCATTAGCTATTTTAATAAGTGGTGCAACTCGGTTATCAAGACGATCGTGAAAGTTGGTACCGTCGGATCAACGTCAGTGCGCTGTCCGTCGAACTGAACTTTAGGGGTGTATTATATGGGACAAGGGGGCGTAAGAATTTGCCCTTTTTTTGTTCTTAGAGTGTGAAGTCACGTAACACGAAGTAACGTTCACAGAGTGTGCGGCAGTGTGAGCAGTGTCTCGACTGTCGCCTTAGTTCATTTGCCAAACGTGGCAAGGAACCGGCAATATATATATATATATATTTTTTTTCATGTTGTTACGAGTTTGATTAGCAAAATTAAGGACACGCTTGATCCTAACGCTTTTGTTCAAACTGCCAGCGACGACAGTGGCGGTATATAGCTGGAGTTCCTTAGTGCAAAAGAAGATGGCCAGTTAAATACTATATCGTACGGCTGGGCAGCGTTTCAAAGGGCCTGACCTTAATGTCCGCCGCGATCTCCACGTTTATATAAAGATTACGGGATATCAATCCCCCCGCGTAAAATATCCACACAATGACCTTGATAAAATGCATAAGGATTTACGCTTCTAAACAGAAACCACAGCGATGAGTCTATTATATGATTGTAATCGACCTCGTTCCTGTTATCACCCCCTTTTTTTATTACGCACCCCTTGTAAGGTAAAAAGCAACAACAAAAACTTGTCTAGCCCGTGCAGTATACGTTTATGCATACAAAATGCGCACTCATAATGGTAGAGAAGTAACACGCGTGGTACTTTATTACTTCGCTCTGAGCACCCGGGTCATTTACTTAAATATGCCAAGGTTGTTTTAAATTGTATCAAACGTAGGAAGACGTAAAGCCGCATAATGCCTATTTGACAATAGGGCCGCCAGTATACCGTTTCGATTGCGAGTTTTAAGAAAATACATATATACATAAATGCCCCTCCCCCCCCCCCCCCCCCCCTCGTTCCAACCCCCTAATAAAGTTGTGGATTAGAGTTATTAAATATGCCATCTCACAGCCGAAGCAAAAGTTATCGTCACTCAGCTACACGCTGTGTGGAGTGGAGAATTATTCGTGCTCGTGTGGCGCTTTATAGAATAAGATATGACTCTGTGTGGAATTCATAAAAACAAGACTTTAAAGGGGTCATTAAACGATATCGGGTTGGAATGTCCATGACTTTGCAGAGGCGTACTGGTCCTAGTCCGGCCCCAGTATACTCGCACAGACAGCCACTGATTCAGAATCTACTTTTATTGCGGCGAAATAGCGAGGATAAAAGGGGTCTATTTCTTTCAGTCTTGCCTTCGCAAAGCTTGCTGACGTATAGTTGTGGGATAGAAACCACCTGCCTGACGACAGTCGAGCTCGGCTCATGTATTAGACACGAGAACTGCCTGAGAACTCGACTTCGGCTCGTAACAATCACTTCCTCGGTGGACACTCGGGTCGTGGCTCGTGTCCAACCGCTGCGGGGACGAGAATAGCCCAACTCTAACAATGTCTGGAGCTCAGCACGCGTTTTCTACTTTGCCAACCCCAGCGGCGTGGCTATGGTGAACGTTGGCGGCATAGAATAAGAATCAGGCCACGTGACCGCTTGTTTTGGTTCCGAGCTTGAGGGGATAAACGAGGCTCATATCTCTCGAATTTTTTTTTCTTTCTTTTGAGACTGCCATTGTCTAGAAAGAAAAACTAAAGCGGCAAGTTCATTCAGTTTTTAACGTTAGGGAGTGATTCTAAGTAGTATTTAGCGAAAGTAGAAACATCGTTTCATGACCCGTTTAAGGGGTTCGCTTATTCTCTGGACGATGTATCGATACTCTCTGAGCAGTTTGTTCCCAACTCTAATCGTGTCTTTTCGAAACGATGACAACTTTACGCCGCATTCACGCGCCACATGTACATCAATAACAGCAGACGCGGTGTTCGCTGCATGAGACATGATGACAATATTACTTGCGGACACGCTTATGCCTCGAGTATATTTGAAGCATGATTGTTTCATAAATAAGTAGGCTTCAAACATGCGTCTGCAGACATTAAAGCATAAGATGCTTTTTTAACGCTACCCCCAATTCCAAAAGCTTGTCCGTCACTCCATCCGTCCATCCGTCCGTTCATTTTCCGCTAAATTTATAACGGGGAAAGTGGCGTCACGTGACGGCACCTCACGTCACGTGACCTACTACACCTTGGGAAAATCGACGGCGCGTGACATCTACACGTCAACGATCAGCTTTCCCCGCTAAATGTAGAAGGAAAATGAGCGTCTTGCGCTCCCAAAACATCGATTCTGTTTCCCCGCTAAATTTAGTGGGGAAAGAGATGTCACCTGACACACCGATTCCCTCGCCGATTCCCTATAATGCATTTCATGCATCATAGAACTTTAAAGGTAAAAGTCGCTGCCAATTTTTTAAATTTTTTTATGTATCAGCTGTGTGTCCGCGGCTTTACTGTTCTTTTACTGGGAACTTTTCTACTGGGTGTATCAAGGAGTGGCCAGGCTTTTTAAATCGACCGCAAAATTCGGTTTCTTAACCTATCGCGCTACGACTTTGTGCAGCGTTGCCCAGAGATGGTGCACTTTTTTTTTGTAAAATTTGCAAAGAGCGAACTTACCTGAGGAAAAAGTGAAGAAAGAAAAAGGCTTAGCTCCTAAGGAAACGCAGCGAAGCCACCGGTCTTCAAACAATACGGCGTTGCTTCGCACGGGAGACAAGAGATGGCGCAAGCTGTCGCGATGCCAACTGCGCCAACGAACGAGCATACGGCGCCGAGAGCCGGCGTCTTTAGCAGACTATCTTTTCGACTCAAAAGCGGCGCGAGCTTTTCTGGAATCAGTTGCCAATGCATTATTTTATCATCCTTACTAATAAAACATATTGAATGGAAACATAATCGATTTAAAAAATGGTTTGTCGCGATATTTTGACTGTTTTTTTCGGGGTACTGATGTCGTCTGCTTTGCAGTTCCTTGTTGTTACCGCGCCTGTTTTTGTTTCTGCGACCGTCGCCGCCTGCGGAACGCGCGCCGCTTTTGAGTCGAAAAGATTGTCTGCTAAAGACGCTGGCTCTCGGCGCCGTATGCTCGTTCGTTGGCAGCAGTTGGCGTCGCGACCACTTGCGCCATCTCTTGCCTCCCGTGCGAAACAGCGCCGTACCGTTTGAAGACGTTTGACTTCGCCGCATTTCCATAGGAGCTAAGCCTTTTTCTTTCTTTACTTTTTCCTCAGGTAAGTTCGCTCTTTGCAAATTTTACAAAAAAAAAAAAAATGCGCCATCTGTGGGCAACGCTGCACAAAGTCGTAGCGCGCTAGGTTAAGAAACCGAATTTTGCGGTCGATTTAAAGAGCCTTTCCACTCCTTGATACACCCAGTAGTTTGTTAGTTTTCATTCTTCCCGCAACAGTCAAGCTCCTCCAGCTCCTCCCACAAAAGCCCCGCACCCTTTCCACCTTAGCAGGGCGAACGCTTGAGAGGAGGCAAGTGGAGAAAAGGAAATGACCGATCATGGCGAGCAGAGATCTTTGTGGTAGGTGCTGGTGCTGCTATTTTAAACGTGCAACAAAGTATTTCTTTGAAGGTTACAATCTTTTGCTTGTTTACTTGTCATCCCCTCCCCTCCCCCCTTCTTTGAGAACCTAACACTTAACAACTCAGAAACTTTCACAACGGAGAGAAATAAAAACGTGCGCTTTTATTTCCAAACTTCCCAGGCGAAAATCAACCTTGTGGCGCCTTATACCCTATTGTGGTATAGTTTTATTGTGCATTACTTGGCTGAACTTCGAGTCCAACAAACGATGATCCCTCATTACAGCCTGAAATATACGCCGATGATTGTTCGTGAATTATATGCCAGATATACTTATACATGACGGGCACAAATGCATGTCATCGACACCATCTCAGCGTATAAATTAACATTTCTATGTTCCTTCAAAAACATGAGCCATCCCACGGCGCCTCAGTTGTGAAGAACTGTAACTCAAATATTTATAAGCTCCGTTCAATCCCAACCGATACACTGAATGTTAAATCTGCAGCCAATTTAAAAGTACATTTTCGGTGAAGGACCTTGCGTTTAGCGACCTTTTCAGCGAAAATCTACATCTACAAGGTCATAATGTCGTTATGTTGTATTTCTCTCGGTCTTTGTGAAGACTACCCCCAAGGAAGCCTTTTCCTATAATCCCACATAATCCCATAAATAATATAATATATAAAATATAATTCCTTATGATCCTCGACAACATACAGTAGACGGCAAACTGGAATTGACAAGGGGTTGGATGCACGTCTTGGGAAAATTACTATACCTTGTGGGAGCTTGACACGGTTTTGTCGGGCTCTTGACTTTCTGTTTTGGGCTTTGTTTCTTTAGTTTTGTCTTCGCATCGCTTTGACACGGAGAAAACATAAAAACCGCCCACGTTTTCTCGTGCGCTTTAACCCTCTCCCAAAATTAAACTTCCTGTTGTAGGCTGACTAGAGTGGGAGAATGCACTTTACGTCGTTCCGGTGTGATTCTTAGTGTTTCTTATCAATATATATATTTTTTTCTGGAATAAGACCTGTCTTTGTCGCTTTGGTACGACCAAACCAGAGTTGTACGGACTGGCGTTCCAAAGACGGCGTTCCTGGAACGCGTTCCTTCTAGGAGGAACGAAGGAACGCCGCCGTTCCATTTTGCATCGGTGGAACTGGAATGGGAACTCGTTACATTTTTTTTAGGTGGAACGGAAAAAGGAACGGCGTTCTTTTTTTTTTTTTTCATCCAGTGGGGTAATTTTTAATTTTTTTTCTAAGAGGGAAATTTCGAAAGTATAAAAACAATATCATCACGAAGAGCAGGGTCTCGTTAACTGTTTTTGTTACTTAGGGTTTATTTTGTGGGGTTCTTGCTTGGTAACAGTTGAGTGTAGGAGAGCTAATGGGCATTGGTACTTTTTTAATTTTTCAGTGCACGAAAGTGCGATAAAAAAACAAAAATTTTAGCTGAAAGAAAAGACACGGAAAGGTGGACGCGTCAAACTCAGCTACTTTCTTTGCTTCCACCAGGGGTTTCCCCAGGATTCTAATCAAGGGGGGGTGTCCCAATGGCTCGGGGGGGGGGGGGGGGGGGGCGATGCGAGGCGAGGCTAGATAAAATATGAAACTGTTTCTTTTTTAGTCCACTAGCTAAATTACAGACGTCTATTAACCAAATGCTCATACCCGTAATGTATGTTTCCCTTTCTCTATATATACACCTGAGAGGTGGTGTTTTCTACTTGATCTGAAAAAAAGAATTTTATTTTCCTTTTTTTTTTTAGATTCAAGGGGGGGTGTCCAGGAAAACTAGGGGGGGTGTATACCCCCCCTAGGGGGGGTCTGGGGAAATCCCTGGCTTCCACGAATCCTCATATAGCCAGAAATCTCTTAGGCCGACTACAGCCATCACTGAACTTTCACAAAGAGGCCTACAGTTACAACAGAAGAATAGGTTACCAGACATCGAATACACTCTTGTATCCTGAACAATGGTCATTTAAAATATACACAAAAAGTAACCTTCATTCCTTCTCCCCTTGTCCCCCACCTTAAAACTGAACAACGAATCCAACCTTCACGAAGGACTGGCAGTTTTCAAGACTGGCCTTCCAAAAGCCCTACCCTCTTCTTCACTTGCTCGTATTGCGGACATAGACATCGAGAAGCAAGTGTTGTTAAGTTCGGACAAGGGACTTTGTTAGATTGAAACACGCGAGGTTGTTGTAAAACACTCGTGCAATGTAGGGTAACAGTACATTTGGCTCGTCTGAATCGCTCACCACGAAGATGAATATGGCTCAAAGCTGAGATTTTTAAAGGTGAATAGAACGACAAATGAAACCTTCACTTCCGCTTGTTTTCTTCTGCTGGTGTCCTTCCATCACGGCATTTAAATTCGTAGGTTGCCATTTGATAGATAGATAAAAAACAAAAAAAACAATTGTTTGATCTAATTGAATATGGTAATCATCAAAAAGAAATGTAACGCGTATGCCACGATACGTTCATTTTCTAAATGGTAACTGGAACGAGTTCCTTTTTCACAGATGGAACTTGTAACGGGAACGCGTTCCAAAAATCAGAAGGAACGAGGAACGAGCTTTTGTTTTCTAATTTTTGAGGAACGTGTACAACACTGGACCAAACCAGCTGAACCAAGCTTAAGTAAGTCGCACAATATTTTTTTTTTCTTCACAAGTTATTTATTATGAATATGGTATACTTTTGGAACGATGCAGTTGCACTTTGAGTTCAAAAAGACATGAGCGAGATTTAATTTTTGTTGTTTTATAAATTCTTTTTACCGATTAGTCCATTGCCCTGATCTCCCTTCATCCATTCATGTTCACGTTCCAAGACGAGTTTTGCGAGCTTCTCCTTCTTTTCTTTGTTTTGTTAATCAAATCTTCTCAATTACCCCAATGAGCCACACACAATATTTGTTTAACAGGCCTCGATGCACCGGACATTGACGATTTAAACTCAAATGTTTTGGCTTTTAAGTCGTTTCTGACCAATTTGTAATCTCACTGTTTTACATCATTACAAAGACATCAGGTGTTCATAGGCACAGAAAACAAAAAAGTATTGAATAAATAAGTAATTACTAACTAATGAACCACTTATAAAAAAAAAGCTCTAGCGGTTTTTGTGATTTATAAGCTATCAATGACCCCAGAACGCCTTGTTCCGAGTTGCACAAACTTCGTGCAGCCCGCGGGTCTACAAAAAAGTCCACATAAAGTGTGTAATAAAAGGGGGAAAAAAAAGATGGAGGTACACCTAAGAATTCCTTATGAGTTGTGAATGCGAAAGCATGCAGGCCGCTCGTCCGCTCCCTTTTTCGTCTGCTGCGTACTTTTCGTCGCCGGTCAGCGCGTGTGCTCCCCTAAGCACGGTGACCTTGGACGCTCCGTATTAACGGCGCGCTGATGGACACGCAGCGCCTTGGGGTGAGCGGTCGTGGAAACTGACGAGCGCAGCGGCCAATGGGAGCCCTGTCGAGGCGCGCCAGCCAATGAAACTGAAGGAAACTAGGTGCCGTTTTCGCGCTTCAAACTGATGACGTCAGCTCGCTCCATGAGACAGTTAATGCTTTCGCATTAATAAAAGCTCTTTGGAATTTCTTTGCTGTTTTGACAAGCGCGCATGGAACTCTGGCAGTCGCTGCTCGACTTCCTCCGGGATTCGGCAGCTTTTCCGGTCGGCTGTCGGCTTCCAAGCTTGGAGTGCAAGAACACCGCGCTCAACCACTTATAATCTTATACCACCTTGAATACAATTGGACTGCTTTTCTGCTCCCCCCCCTCGGGTTGGGGATCCACTAACGACAACTTAATGAGCTTAAGCCTCGTCTTCTACAGTCGGTGACAGGTAATAAGAGTTCAGCTGAAGTTCTTCCCACCTCTTTCCACTTTATCAGAGTCGACGCTGGGAAGGAGGCGACCCCCTCCCCAGCGTCTGCTCTGCCAAAGCGGAAAGACGCGGGAGGAGTTTCCCCTTCGCGTCTACACCCCGAGACACCACCAACATCTCCAGCGTAGCCAGCCTTCTTTGAAGAGCCATCAAGAGCCACCCCCCCCCCCCCCCCCCCCCACCCACCCACCCGCTCCAGTTACCAACCACAGCAGCAGCACAGGTGCGTATATAAAACAAGGAATAAACCACGCTTTGAATAATTCAAACTCACATGCTTGAAGAACGAGCGTTGGGCAAGAACGTCTCAATTTTAGAGATTATTCAGCCCAAGCTATAGTGATCGGGCAGGACCAGCGGCTCTCATGCGTAGAGATGTATTCTCTCAACACGTAGACAAGTTTCAGCTAAAGTCACTGACAATTCATGCGCTCCGCAGCCAATGAGCACTCGGCATTCGCCGATAAGAACTCACTGGACCAATCAGGGAGCAAGAATCATGTGCAAAATAATCCACGCAGAGAGCAATTGCTTATGCAACAGCGAAACGCAGCATGGAGTTTCTCGAAGCGCTACTTGCTAGAAAATAAATGGTGCACTGTGGCAAACATATAGTTTACTGAAAGGAAGAAAAACAAAAATCCCGACAGCAGATTGTTGAGCGTCGAAGGCTTTCGATTTGCCAATAAGAAAATCATACGCTAAGGCCTTCTTGTCGTGATAATATGAAATGGACCCCCCTGAATACAAAGGTATCCGGTTTCATGACGAGTGACTGGACGTCATGCTAGTTCTTTCAACGAATAGTTATCAAGGCTTAAACGGAGGCCGCGATGATCACGTCTGTCTGCAGAATTCACTTTGTTTTTATATGGCTGTCATCTGTTGTATCAAAAATTTCATGAGGACATACACACACGCTTGTAGCCAGAATGGGGTTACGTTTACTCCTTGCAGAGGGGATGAAACGCATACAACAAAATTACCTTTATAAAATTTACTAGCGATCCGACATTCAATCACCTGCCATTGTGGTGTCGTCGCCAACTTTGAAAATTGTTTTGAATCTTCCTGGAACCAGCGTGCGTTCTCTTATAGCTCGACTCTTCAAAGGTCATACCCGTTGTCAAACAAAGCGAGTTAGCCCGAGCAGGATGGTCATGGTCGCTTCTGAGGACAAACCTCTGTCGTCGTCTGCTAGCGTCCGTGAATGCCAATTTTCACGCTTTTAGCGCGTGAAAAACCGAAAGCCAACCGCAAAACCAGGAATAGCTCTCGCGTTTCGTGTCCGGAGCAGGAATTCCCTTTTCTCCAAGTCACGACTTAACGCATCGCGTTGTAATTTACGTTCTTTCTTCTGCTTTTTACTTATGTTTCGTTGTCGTACAAACACACTTTTTGAGCCTTTTGTGTTGTACCTCATTTAGATTAGCTACGCTTTTACGGTACGTACGCATCTCTTTTGTGTAGCGAGTGTGCTGTTCTAAACCTGGAGGCTCGGGGGAACGCGAGCCGCTTCGCCTGCTTTTGCCCGCGTCGTCTGCTTTAGCCGCGTCGTCTGCTTTACTGGTTCCGGGTCTCGCTCGTATACCTCCATTGTTGTCATCAAGTTTATCTAAATTGGAAATCTAGGAAACTACGGACGTTATCCTTCCCTTTGTGAATGTATCTCCATCTTTAAAGCCAGTTTTTGCCTGGAGTTAGGAGGAAACAAAGCTATAGGAGAGCTGAGGACCCTGGTTCGTACTCTGAGAGTACTGACTCACTTTTGAACGATGTGGTAGCCTGCGCCATCTGGCATAAAATCTGGTTATTACCGCGGTCGCCATCGAAGAGCTGCGAATCATCTCTAAAGCATTGGCTCTTGAGTGTAGATCTAAGTTACACAATAAACTAGACTACAAATTGGACTTCAGCACAGAGGAACAAAAGTCAACTTCACTTCTTTTCTGTGGTCTGAAAAACATTACATACCTGCAGGGTAAAAAAACAAAACAAATTATATTTGCACATGTATTTCGTTCTATTACTAACACTACATTAGCATTCGCTTTAAAAGACTGGAATGCCCTACCTTGTTTCTATAAATAAATCACTAAATTTGCAGCCAATTTCTGACATCCCTAGCTAGATTACTGCGTGTTTTATACTTTGCCCATATCGTGCTTACCCTTTTTTATACCCACCGACTCCCTTGCGTGATGCCCACTCGGACCTTCAAAAAAAGATATAAATTATTATGATGATCACCTCATCGCTTAAATTGCATAGCAGGATACGATGCGCCCATCTTGAAGCAGGCACGTAGCCAGGATTTTGTTTCGGGAGGGGGGGGGGGGGGGGGGGCCGCCATGACAAAATGCCGTATGAGGGCGAGGGGAGAGAGGAGGTCCCAGCAAAATCGAAGATTTCGGGGGGGGGGGGGGGGGGGCGGCGGGCCCCATGGGCCTCCCCCCTGGATACGTGCCTGTATGGCTATTGAGGTTTTTGCTCATAGGGTACATAAGTTCAGTCCTGTACACTTTAATATATATATATATATATATATATATATATATATATATATATATATATATATATATATATATATATATATATATATTTCCACTCGAGCAGCAGGCGGAAGGCTGATGACGAGAAAACGCGGTGCATAAGAAAATCATCCGCGTCTTTTTAACACCAGCATTTGGCCTGCTGCACGAGCTGGAACTTTAGTGCACCCTCACCCTTCGCACGCGCTCTAAGTTTTCCTAAAGTTGACTGATTTAGGAAATTTGGACGACGCTCAGCAAGTTTCTAACTGGAACCGCATGTTTATTTTCAGAAAACTAAAGGTTAATTAGTAAATTTTTTGCGTAGTTATTTGGCTAATTAGTCTGCTTTTTTATCATGTATAACGTCCGCCGTGGCTGGCAGTCTCTTGAAGAACGGTAAAAACTCGGGCGACTATGGTATACATCTTTAAGAACTAAAAACAGCGCAAACAAGACGTCCGCGTACGTCTTCTCTGGTCCCGTTCGCGCAATTTTTAGTTTTTAAAGAGGCAGTTTGGTCCCTAAAAGGGCTTTCTTCCTTCTCAACAGCCCTATTTGCCAAAATGTCTGAACGTATTCGCAAAAAAAAAAAAAAAACACTTGGCATACAACCCTCCTCTTTCAAAAAAAGTTCACTTGTGTCCTTTGATACACCCTACCTGAAAGTCGGGATAAGAAATCAATATGCACATTCAATATACAGTGGCGCCTTGGATCTACTACATAACGACACTGTACGGTTATCTTTGGCATACAATTTCACTGTAGCTAAGGTGTGTTTCATTGCTTTCGGGCAACATTTAAAGAAGGCGTGCAACGAATGTTTTTATTTTTTACTTTGGCTAAGAGTTGTTTGGGATGAATCCATGATGGTGATCACCATCGAGGCACACATTAGTTAGTTTCTCCACGCACTAGCAGTCAGGAATTTCTAATTGAGAGCAGAAAATGAGGTAAATACACGTGTGTCTCTCAACCTGCGCCGCCGATCGGTATAAAAGGTTTAAGCCTATTGTAAATAAATAAATTGGGTCTAATGTATGACCAAAATGAAATTTCATGGAGAAAAGCCAATTGGAAAGAAAGCCAGGGAGCCAGCGAAACCACCGGATCAGGAGCAAACTTACAAAAATGTCAGCGGGCTTGTATTTGAATCACAATTTGTTCTAATTATTCGTTAGAATTTTTTTAATCACAACTAGCAGTCACCGAAACAATTCAAGAAAAAACGACTAGCGTTCATTCCCTCAACCCGCAATCAGAAGAGGCGTTCATATTTTCTTTTGTTTCTATCCCGAAAGTGCACTATGATCCGGATATTGTGGGAGTACGGCTATTCCCGTCACTGCAGCGATTGAACTTGAGCTCCACTCCGATTATCTGCAAAGGCTTTGAGCTTGAACCTCTAGTGCTCACGCAGTGTCTTGGATCCAGTCCTAAAACCACATTCGACATTTTCACCATGCAACGGCTACTCGCCGCAACAACATCAAAATCGTGATGGTCACGTCTACCTCAGCAAACATGACGAAAGAGAGGCTGAAAAAAACAAAAATATACAGCTTTCATTTTTGAAATTGCACACCGAAAAAACATAGAAAAATTTTTTACTCAGTGGCGTTGCGTGCGAGTATACTAGTGCAACGTTTGTGTCCATATGACTGCCTGAAAGGCGTAACATTCGATGTCCTCACAGTCGACTTCCTTTGTAAGCGCACTTTTTTTTAAGCAAAAAAAAAAAAGAAAACAAATTTCCGCTGTGCACGCAAGATGTGTAGTAAGAACAGGGTGTCTGCACTACACATCACCTGCAGTGCATTATGGTATTTATAAACCTCTACAAAAGGCATCAAGGAAGAAAGGTACCACGAGGACAATCTAAGGTACTACATCATCAGGGTGCTCCGCTTTTGACGTGTACTAAACACCAAGTGCATATAACTTCACAAATGCGTATAGCACACACACGACGGATGCACTGCACATTATGCTCAGTAAGATCCGGTCTTTATATTGGTCTAAAGAGTGCGCCAAAGGAAAGCAGACACCGCGATGATCACATCAAAAGTGCTGTCATGAAGTATTTACTTATTTATTTGCCTCGAAGACACGTTTCCGGGTATTACACAAGGGAGGGTTATGCAGATAATTTGTCAATTCTATAAAATCATAACAAAAACAGTAAGAACAAAGCATGGTATAAAATAAAGACAAGAGTAGGTTTACAGTTCCTAATACAATTCTAAGTCTAATTCTGATGTTTAATAACGCCACTGAGCATATAATTATATTTAGTAGCGTTAGTTTCTGTGACAATCTCATTTGGCATTAAATTTTCTTCTGCAATTGCAAGCGGTAGCGTGGAATTAGCGAAAAACGAAGAGAAAATACGAATGAATTTAATTTTACACACATTGTCAACTCTTGCAGAAACTAGGGCGGGGGAGTTCAGTAGGGCCGTTTTCATATGAGGGTAATTATGATGACATGTTTTATGAAGAAGGAGCAGTCTGCAGAGCTTACGACGCAAGGAAAGGGTTTGGAGGCCTGCCCGACTGCGAAGTGACGGGACGCTGGTATCTGAAGAATAGTCTGAAAAAAAAAATGTATCTTAATGCTCTGTTTTTGATGTTCTCTACATCGTGAATGTGATAACTTTGAAATGGCGACCATATTGATGATGCCGGGTTGTGTAGGATAACTTTTTTTTTTTTATTTCAGGTGAAGCGAATTTTATTTTACGTCTTAGATAGCTAAGTGTGCGGTTAGTCTTCAAAATAACTTCTTTAATGTGGCTGTTCCATGCATGTGAGGTCGGTGGTGAGGTGAAGACCTAAATACTCATACGATGTACAGTGACCAATGCTAATGCTGCGAGGGTGGTAAGAAAAACTAGAGGAGATGGTACTACGAGTGTTCTTTTGTATACTCGTGGTATATAGTACTTTTGATTCGTACTACACCTCGAAGCTAAAGCACTGCCCGCGATGTGTAGTAGATAAAAGTTGTGTTCGCTACACCTCACGTGTTGTAGATTCTATTGGCGACGAGATGTTTCGGTGGCGCCACCTCGCGGGCACTCTCATGTGACGTAGAGAGCGTAATTCGAGCAGACCACGCGCCAAGTAATCGCAAAGAGTGGTTCTGTTAGCTCGCTTCAATGTCAATCGACAACTCTTAATTTATTCTAAAAGAAAGTGTGCGGGACGTGCTTAGAAGTTTTCCCGTACAACGCCTCCAGGTCCCCTTTGGAAGATGCAATCTTTAAGATGTTCAAAAACAAGCCTGGAGCTTGACATGACAGCTTGCGCGGCGTGCTTCACGGAGTCTCTGATTCCTGTTTTGTTGTATATGCGGAAACTCTTGTAGAAGAATTTGTTTATCCTTCAGCAGAGTGTAGGAAGTGCTGTGATCTAAGCTATGCACGCGCATGCTATTTTGCTGCTTGGCGCAGTACACGTTTTGACTAATATGGAGCTTGCTGATATCGACGTCTCCGTCCTAGCCTGATGCGAAGTTGCTACCGAGTATTCATTATTAATATACGATACTGTGCGTTCCATGTCGAAGTGGACAATTTTAGAGTCACGCTTTTTTCCTGAATCGAATGGGTGACGAACGCTTCTCCGACATCACGACTTGCTCGAAGAAAATGCTGAAATCCCCACAGCTTTATAAATTGCCGGGCTTGGTCCGACAAGCGAGGTTAACTGGTTAATTGGTTCTCTTAAATTTTTGCTATGGAATGAGTATAAATTTAAAACGTTCGCTGAGACGCGCGCCACACATTATTTGGGTACACAAAACCAAGCACACAAACGTTCGTAATTCATAACAGGGGTATAACTCCTTCTCGGGAGGCCAAAGTGTCATAGACTGACGGATCTACAAGTTTCAATCGCGCTGATGGATCTGCTTGTTTTGCGACGAACGGGCGGATAGGCAGGCATTTAGTTGAAACGACTCTGGGAGTCAGCCACCGCCTTTTTCAGCCAGTTGTTGCGGGGAAACGTGCTCATTGGTTTGCTTCACGCAGAAAGAAATCAACTTGGAAGAGGAACCATCAGCTAGGATATACACGGAGTCGCTTTCATCGAAGTTTTAATACATACGGCATAGGTTCTTCTTCCTGCCCGTTTACAGCATGATGAGCTATTTGTTCCTCAGTTTCCTTTTGTTCCGATAAAATAGAAATTACACTCTCTTCACCGTGGCAGATGTTGTACTAAGGTAAAGCGTAGGGTATTCTATCTTGATTGTCCGGACTTGCGTACAGAACAGCACATCACTATCCCAGAGCCTCGACACATGAGCAGCAAAAGTATTTGCTTAGTACGACTATATGCGTGTTACGTCTTCAAGCTCTGATGAAATGTCGCACCACAAATATTCACAAAAAAATAATAAAAGCGTGAAACTGATTTTGCTGCCTGTAAAACTCATGAAGCGAGCTGACAAGCCCAGGAATCTGCTGCGCCGTCTGCTCTCTTTCTCTCCTACCCGTTACGACAGAAACGATGATGAAGATAGCTAGAAAAGCGCCCCCTGTAGTTCGCGTACGTCGCCAATAGCCTCTGTATTGGTCTAAAATGTGAAACCATGAAAGAGGGTTACCATAAGGACACATTTATATTACACCCTCTGGTGCAGTACTACTAAAAAGTACAACACCGAGGGTGTACCACTTCTGACCCCCAGAGTGTAATACTGAACCTCACGGCTGTGGAACTACACAAGAAAAAAAAAAAAAATACAAATGCAGCTTGAAGGTTATAAACACTTTTTACCCTTGGACGTATTATCCTAAACCTGCTGGCTGTGGTACCGTATACTCAAGCGTGTGAACACTGTCCCAGCTCCCACGAACCCGGGAGGTGCACAGTCACCCCCCTTCGATACACTCCTCGGGGTGTAAGCGCGACACCCTAGATCCCGAGGGTGGGGCACACGCTGTTGCCGTCTGCAACCCCGTCTGCTTACAACGTCTTCCATACCACGTCGTCTTCTGCTGTGCACCTGAACGCGTAGTCTGACAAAAGCGAAAAGAAAGAAAGAAAAAAGAACAAAAAACGTGGGAGTCCGGCATGTGACATCAGAGGCCGGGTTTTCTTCACTCCTTCTGCAAGAGAAGAACGTGTTCGAAAGACTAAAAAAATCTCGCGCTCGCTCTCGTACAACGGGACGGTATGTCCTCCTCTTCCCTTCTCTTTTAACGGTACTCTTTGGCCAACTTTGGAGAAAGGGCGACGAGATCTAGAGGAGAAGGTGGCCGCAGAACTGGTTGGTGCGCATGCGCGGTGGAAGACTTTGGGGCGCCCGTATAAAGAGTAGGCTGAGCGTTCTGCTCCGGCCTTACTTACTCGCTTGACTGAGGTGCGTGGTACCTGTCGGTTCCTTGTTTCGTTCCTGTGCCGACGCTGTTTCATTCCGCTGGACGTTGAATACTGCATACTTCGGCGGCGTGTGAGGGGGTGGGGAAAGAGTGTTGTGATTCCTTTTTTTTTATTCCGTCGTGATTGGTGATTTTTTTTTTTTATTTGTGTGCGGGTGTGTGCGCGCTAATTGATTTATTTCGAGTTTTTGTTTTTGTCAACTACGGCCATCTTAAAGGATTTTTTTTTGTGTGTTCCTTTTGATCGAGACGTGCTTCGCCTTTGCTCAAAGATTAACAGTCGCCTACCGCTGCATCATCTTCGTATTTTTTCAGGTGAGTCCATTTTCTCTTTGCTTTCACGTAAACGCTACAATTGTCAACTTTTTTTAAAACGAATTCCGTATTTTGTGTATTCTGTATGCCATTGAAATTTCCATAGCCTACAAAGAAAAAATTAGGGTTGCAATTTAGGGAAAGATCCATTAACACATCAGCACTACATCTCCGACTAGGACTCTACGCTGTATCTTGAAGTTCCGTGTTGTGCGCACCAGCCTCGCGCTTTCTACAGCTGTTGATGCGGCATTCCTTTCGAAATCATACAGCAGAGACTCCTTAGCAAATCCGCTACACGCACTGCCCAGCTCAAATGTCTCAAATCCTTTCGGTTTTGACTCGCGAAGGTGTGCCTACTGCAGAACATATGGTAGCTTCCTAAGACTATACCTCGCTTTATTTTACGAAAAAAATTGGAGGGGAGAAGGAGGGGAGGGGGGCTCCACGTAAGATTTCTATAACAGGTACCGCTATTGGTGAAAACCTGTTCTTCCATACGGGAAATTTCCGTAAAGCATGACGGGCTTCCTACTGATAATTTCCCGTAAGACTTCACTACGGATTCTGTACACTTCTAATGGGAGCCGGGTTTGATTATGTTATTATTTTTTGCTTTTCTCCTTCGTGTCGTTTTTAACGTTCTTCATACTCCCCTCCCCCCCCCCCCCCCCCCCCCCCAGCCAGTATCGTAGTGAATGAGAGTAGTTCTTTATTAGCCTCTAGATTTAGTTTATCGTTCCTGTTTTTCTGATATTGGTACCCGATATCAATGCTGACGCCTTTGAGCATGGCGTCGTATCGTTTTCAAATACCGTTATCGGTGCGTCCAAAACGATCTACTACACACTTCATTTGTCCAGACGCAGCCGACGGTATGCGCGCTAATGCGACCAATTAAGCCGTGTCAAAAGCTCAAGTCACTAGGCCTTTACTGTTCATGACTGGTTCAGCGATTAGAGAACACTCCATATTGTACGGGGGCGATCATCGCACGTGCACGACATGTCAATCGTATACGCGGAGCGCAACTTCGTCTGCTTCTTGCGCAGGGGTTACGGTGACGTCACAAGGTCGAGCTCTGATTGGCTCTTATCGGAAGGATGGTGGGTAGACCTCAATGCTGCCTCGATCAGGTCTAGCCACTATCCTTCCTATAGGAACCAATCGAAGCTCGGCCTTCTCACGTCACCGCAACCCCGGCGCAAGAAGCAGACGAACTTGCGCTCCGTATACAGTCCCCGCCAACGGAGCGCAGGGCGCGGCGAGTCCTGCATCTCATTATCGCTCCCCTTCAGCCAATGAAATTGCGACATTAAACTGACGATAGCGCCTAAGACCCAATCACGAAGTGAGTGGCGTGACCATAAGAATCAACACTCTGTTTATGCTGCAATGGCTATATATAACGCGGAGACGGTCAATCACGGCGAAAAGGATCCCATCATAAGAGGTAGCTCAGAGTACGATTAGATGTGAGAAAAAAAAAAGTTGCGAGGTGGGCAGGGACAATGGTCGAGCGAAAAGTGATGCCCAGTGTCCCTGAGAACATCGTTGTTGTTGTTGTCTTTGGTCTAATTATAGATTCGTCATTCACTGGGATCGTTCCACTGTTGGCCATGATTGGCTGCTGCAAAAATTAATATCACATACTTTTTTTTTTTGAGTATGGACCTTGTCAAACGGGATTTCGCGACCAGAGCACGAACGGGGAAACGGATCGTTCTTTTAGATTTCAGTTAAAGGTTTTCGTTGCTTGACCAAAGCGGTTTTATTTTATCTTTTTTCGGATATCGATGGTTCAGGGATGTTCGACCGGAATCTTGTGTATACCGGTTGTGAGAGGAAGGCTGTAACCGTTTCAGAATTCGACGGTTTACGCGTGAGGTATGGGATATAAAGCGTAGGTTCACCGAACGTCCGCCCGATAACTAGACCCGTTAAAGTCGCGTAAAAGATTGGGGGAAAAAAATGCAGAAAAACGTGCGCTCTAAGATAAACGAATGAACGTTTTAAGATATGCAGCGCCGCGAAATACGTTCTTTTACAGGGCGTGTTTTTGTGTTTTATAAGAGCGTGACATACTTTCGTGATCGTTTCGTGAACGATTTGGAAGTGCTGGGTTCTTCAGATGGCGATATTGTAGACGATGATCAAACGGGAAAGTGCAGCGCATAAACGCTGACCGCTTAGCTGTTTGCCCCCAAACGACCTCGACTTTTTTTTTTAACACTTTTTCTTCTGCACAGTTTTATATACTATAGTGGACAACATGTTTTTGGCACCCAAGCTGGTGGCCTTACATCGACCTCAGATTCCAGAACTCCAATGTTTTGATGGCAAACTTCCAATTGAAAATAAATATTAAACAAAAAAGAAAGAGAAAACTGATATTTCTTGTTCGTGCTAATGTGGCAATATGTGTGCATGTATTACCAAAGTTGACGATTGGGCTTGTCGGTAGTTCATTCTTAAAGGTATACAAACAGAGTTACGACACGGACCGTGTGAAAAAAAAAAAAAAAAAGACTGACAAAGTCACCGCTCTTGGCCGCTGTATATTTCGTGAAATACCAATAGAAATATTTGTTACTGTACCCCCTGTCGTCTCCCTTAGCCGTAGCAAAGATCCAACGATAGTACTAAAAAAATGTGAAAGGCAAAAAAAAAAACAATGAAGGGAAGGGAGAAAAAGGGGGGAGAGGTTGCGGTAGGGCCAGTAGATGACGAGAAGGCGGTTCGGGCGCGTGGCCAGAATATTAGGGAAAAAGGAAAGGGATGAAATACACTACCGCGCGATAATTCCCCTCTCTCTCTCTCCTGATTTGGGGAGAGAGGGGCAATTATGCGAGCATAATGCGTTCCATCGGCTGCCACTGACCATACATGGTGGTACTAATTACTACAATTATAGCGAGAGAGCGCAATTACAATGTATAATCGCGAGAAGCCGATATATTGTCGTCATTTAATTACGTTCTCTTCCAGCTAGATTTTTTTTTTCGTGTTCTTTTTTTTTTCTTCTTTCTCACGCCATTACCCAACAATAGCAGCCATGAGTAAAATGCTTCCACTTGAAAGACGGAAAGACCAAAAGAAGCGATAATAAAAAAGCAACAGAAAAAGAAAAAAAAGTCCCGCTTTCACACTTCCAGGAAGAGTATATAATCTGGGCGGCGCGCACAATGCGGAGAGTCATGAGCAATTCACGAAGCGGCCTGGGAAGATTATATCGTCCCAAAAAAATGCAGCCGCACACACGGCACACTTCTCATGGGGATTGCTCCCATTTCCCCGCCGCCACTCGGATTTCCGTTCCTCCGCGCGTCCTGGCAATGACGTCACGACCTGACGTTTCGGCATCTGTTTCTTGATTGGTCAGGCCGAATGAAGATTGTTTGAACTATAAAGAAGCTCAACGGCGTTGCAAAAGAGTACGAGTTTATAGACGTACGTTTATCTTCCGTGGTTATGACGGATAACGTTCCCGTACGGACGTTTCCGTTCCTTGGAGAGGTTTAGGAAACCGTTTTTTTGCACATCCGATACGGTGTATACGATGAGCTCTCCGGTACCCAATGCGCATGCGCTACCCCACAAGACTCGCATATCCGCAGCTCGTACCGTATCGGTTGTGCAATAACGGTTCCCCTAAAACTCTTCATTTACGGAACCATTCTGACCGGTTCAGCGAAACTGCTCAAACGTATATGTGATATACTGTAAACCACTTAATTTTCGCGGGCTTAAAGTTTCGCGAATCAGGCCAAAGCTGAAAATTTGAAATTATTCGCGGGTTATAATTTTTGCGAATCGAGTGTAGCTTTCGTAGCGTTCAAATATTGCCCGAATTGTTCGCGGGACGTGTTTTTCGCGTTTGTAGGCGATTCGCGAAATCCGCGAAAATTAGGTCCTCGCGAAAATTTAGTCGTTTACAGTATTACGGAAAGTTCCGTCATAATAGTGACGGATTACGGAACAGACGTGACGGACATTTCATCATTACCTACTCAGTCATTCTATCGTTTAAAGCAGGGAAGTTTAAACCCCGGCCCGCGACTGGCCGGTACCTTTTCAATAAAGCCCGGCCCGCGGCCCGCTTACAGCAGACCCTATGCTAGCGGCGCAAAAAGAAGTACGCGCGGCGGCGCGACGCGCTCCAAATGCGCAAACTATAAGATGCCAGGAATAACGAGAGAAACTTCCTCCTAACACGGGTCATCTCGCCATATTATGAATTGAACATTCGCAACTTTCACGACCTTTAGGGGGCGCACAGGCGCCTTTCAAAATGGCTGTCATCTGGATGATCGTCGTAGAACAGCAGTACGAGCTAGGCTGGGTCTGCGACGCGTAAATAACTATAGTTTTGCTATATACGAGCACTTATTAGAGCCTTACTTTATTTTTTCACGTCAGGAAGTTGTAGGCAAGCACATTTATTGTGAAGCCAATCATCTAGGAGCTATAGGGAGCGTGATTCTCACAGCGCGGTACCTCCATCGCTGAAAGTTGAGAATTGTCATCACCAGCATTATACCTTATTCGTAGTCCCCCGCTTCGTGTCTGCGTTACTATATGTTAAAATTCCATTGCGTTCTCGTGTATTGCGCTTAGTGTCATCCGTCACAACTATTGGACATTGTCAGCATTAATTTTATTATTTTCATTAGTCTTGCATCGCACGAATGTGTCAAAGTTCCCATGCGCTTTCATTTATGCCCGGTGAGTTTTCTTGATCTCGGGTGTTGTGTAATGCCACAATTAAAGGAGTCATAAAATGAATTTTGGGGCGCGGTAAGTGATTTTACATTGGGATTTTACTAATCGGATATCGTCTAGTGGGTCAAAAAAAAACACAAAAAAACAAGGGGGTGGAAATGAGTGCCTTGACGGCAGTTATTATCACTTGCGAATGACAATTTTTATAGTGTGCCCAAAAGCACGGTGGTTAAGCTTGGAGTCATCGCATTCGGTGAAGCACTACGTCACTACCATGTGATTTCTCATTTCACTTTTGAGTTGAATTGGAAAGCTAAGAAAGAAGGAGTTGAATAATCATCTCACGATCTCTTGAACTAAGTAATAAATTTCAAATTGAAGTATATGTATTCATCCGCCTTATGTTTTTTTTTAATACTTATTCTAACGTTAGTTTCTGTGTTTAAATGCTTATCCAGGTTTATTTGTTTAGCTTTTCTTCGTTTATAATTACCATTTTCTACCCGGCTTCGAGGCCAGGACAGATTATTAATCCGGACCCTCAGCCAAAAGTTTTAGAGACCCCTGGGGACCTAAACTCGCCAAACACGAGGTTGTCGCCGAAAGTTCGCGGAGCGCGCCGATTGGACGAAGGCGACAAAAGCACGAAGTCATCGTCGGGATAGTCCAATCAGTGTGCTTCGTGAACTTTGGCCCCAACTTTGTGTTTGACGAGTTTAGAGCCCCTAGTTTAAAGCGATGAAGTGTCCGAGCTGTGTGACTTGGTGGAACTGTCAAGAGTTCTGCACTCTTGCGAACACTTCTTCCGTAGTTATCAAAGAGACCGTTTCCATTCTGCCCGTTTGTACTGGGCAGCTGAGTGACGCAGGTACACTTTTAGAAGTTGTTTTACCTCACGGACAGTATACTTTC
Source organism: Ixodes persulcatus (assembly GCA_013358835.2). Lineage (NCBI taxonomy): Eukaryota > Metazoa > Arthropoda > Arachnida > Ixodida > Ixodidae > Ixodes > Ixodes persulcatus. The sequence continues at coordinate 68,097 of JABSTQ010008418.1, read as the reverse complement.
ATAATCATGACACGCAGTTCAGGTCTTTAGAATTCGGGGTTTTAGTTCAGCAAGGCTGTCTGAGATGATATTGTTGCTCATTTTATATGAATGCCACTTAAAAACAACAACAACAACAACAACAACAGAAATCCTCATAAATCGTCGGCCTTGTATAGCGGATTATATCTGCCGCAAGAAAAGAATGGGTACCATTATTATATTTCTATATTATATATGAATTTTGCAAATACATTATAAACAGGCCTAGAGGAACGTGACGGGCATATAAAACATGTAAGAGAGATATAAATATATAGGCAGAGACAAAATGAAGCATCCTCGATTAATGACATACAATTCGTCCTCACCTTGAGCGCTCCCCCTAATCTCATTCCTTAATCTTTATTGTTTAGCCTTAATCTCGATGGATTCGAGCGCGCATCAGATGCACCCTTGAAAGCCACGACGCACTTTCGATAATTGACTCCGATATGCTTTCGACCCTTGGGAACTTATTCAAAGGACGAATACTTTCTTTGCAAATGAGGTAGACCGGTTATCTTTTTTTTTGTGTGTGTGTGTGTTTGTTGTTGATATCTGGAGATAACGCTCTTGAACTGAGGAATGTTTATTCCTGTCTTGAAATTCTCTATCCATATAAGCTCGAATTTATTTTACATATTTCGAATATGGACTGTAACAGCGGACCTTAAATCCGTGGCATTCATTTCATCGCGTTTCCGCTTTTGAAAAGCGTCACACGAATAACATAAATATATTTGCGAATGAAGTAGTGGATCCAACACTATAAACTAAAAAAAAAACCTTCGTATCAAAAAAAAAAAGCGAAACTTACTATTTGTGTACATAAATAAACAAGGGGTGATCAGAAAGTTTTGCAACTCGGTTATAAGCGAAAGTTTGACAGTGATGTCTCTATGACAGTTGGTTAGCTCATCTCTCTAGCCAAACATGTTCGTAATATCAAGACTTCCGGTTCCGCTTGTGGTGTGCACCAGTCAGTTAAACATGGCGTCCTCCCCCGATTTCATGCTTGAGTACCGGTGCGTGAAAAGGTTTTTGTGCAAAGAAGGAGTTCCGCCAAGGAGATTCATAGCAGAATGGTGAATGTGTATGGCGATGAATGCCCTTCAAATGTTACAGTAACTCATTGGTTCAACGAGTTCAAATGCGGTCGTGTCGACGTACAAGGTAACCCAAGGTCAGAACGGCCCAGCACTTCGACCGATTTGAATCATTCAGCCCGAGCTGAGAGCCTCATAATGAAGAATCGTCAAATTAAGGTGTCCGAAGTTGCTACAGAATTGAACATTTCGTGTGGCAGTGCTTTCACAATCATTCATGACATTTTGGGTGTGTCGAAGGTCTCGGCACGATGGGTGCCACGGAGCCTCTCTACGCAGTATAGACAGCACCGCTTGCATTCGTCAAGGGAGCTTTTGAGCATCTATGAAAGCGACCCAGAAGATTTTCTCGCCCGCCTTGTAACTGAGGATGAGACGTGGCTTTACCAGTGGGACCCCGAAACAAAACAACAGTCTATGCAGTGGAGACGTTCGGGGTCTCTCCCCCTCCGGAAAAATTCAAGACGCAACGCTCGGCGAAGAAAGTTTAGGCGACAGTTTTATAGGACGCAAAAAGGGATCCTATCTGATTGATTATCTGGAAAACAGCAGGACAATACCAGGAGAATACTATGTCGACGTTCTCCGCAAACTGCGTGAGGCCATCGTGGAAAGACGACGAGGATTGGTGACAAGAGGCGTCCTCCTCCTGCATGACAACGTCCCCGGCCGTTCACAAGTCTCGCGTTGCCCAGGCTGTCATTCGAGTGTGCTTTCGAAGAGCTTGACCACCCACCCTACAGTCCTGCTCTGGCCCCTAGTGACTTTTTTTATTCTCGAATCTTAAAAAAAACAGCTAAAAGGAACAACGTTTGATGACTTGAGTGCACTGCGAACTGCCACAAAACAGTGGCTTGAAAACAGAAATTGTGTAAGCTATCAAAAGTTTTTAAGGAAAATGGGTGAAGTGCATTAGTGTGAGGGGGGATTATGTTGAAAACTATTTTCTTTTCAAAGCCCTGGTAGTTTTCGTTATATGCGAGTTGCAAAACTTTCTGATCACCCCTCATAAAAATTGCGCTACGTCAAAATAAGTTAAAAAAAAAAACATAATAGCAAGTAATCTAGCTCAAGCGCGGCGAGTACTTTGATTTCTTTTAATAACGGGATATTGAAAAAACAAACGTCACTATCGTCGTAATGATCCTAACCCGTTTATTCCTTCAACTCTCAGCACGAAATCATGATGAAAATTATGGGACTTCGGTATGACGGGCTGCTAGTGTAAAGCCGCCGTTTTGAAATCCGTGCCGTGAATACGGTTATGACGAACACTTTTTAGAGCGCAGTTCTTAGGCGCCCTTTTCCGGGCTGAGCGGCATCGCCGTCGGGGTAGGCGTAACCTCGCGCGTTGCATAATGGGAAATATTGCAACTGGGCGTAACCGCGCGTTGCATTATGAGAAAATTTCTCGCTAAATTTAGTGAAAATTTTCCGCTAAATTTAGCGAGAAATTTTGGCTAAATTTCTGGCTATATTTAGCGGGAAAAGTTTCACTAAATTTCCCGCTAAATTTACCGGGAAATTTAGCGAAACTTTCCTGCTAAATGGGAGAGGAGGAAGAGAGAAGGAGGGGAGAGGGAGGAGGGGCATACCCTCCCCTCCTCCTCCTCAAGAGCTGCGCTCTAATTTCGCATTACAAAAAATTGTAAACGTCTTACATTTTCTTTTTTTACTATACAACCTCATGGTTTGCGGATGAGATTATCAAGATGAGAGGTTTTGTTTATATCGGTATAAGAAAGAATCTAGGTTCAATCAAGACTTTACTTTTCTCTCTCTCTCTCTCTCCTTCTCTCTGCGCGTAAGTGTAAGTTCGTTGTTGTGCAAGGTGACGATATGCGGAGCACAAGCTTCGTCTGCTTTTTTTTGAACGCCGAGCTCTGATTGACTCTGATCGAAGGTTGGTGGGTAGACCTCAAAGCAAGCTGCCTTCAGGTCTACCCACTATTCTTCAATCAGCGCTAATCAGAACTCGGCGTCCTACCGTCACAAAAAAAATTAAAAACAGATGGATTTGCGCGTTGCATATGATGAGACTTGAACATGCTGAGGCATTGACAGCAAATCCAGTTTGAGCAACGTGTTTGAGTCTGTGTATTGTTATTTGCTTTTTGTCGTACATCGTGCTTCTATTTTTTTTTGTGTGTGTTCATGTTTAGTCGGATAGACACCGTAGGGTCACCGATTTGTCTAATAAACGTCGATTGTTATGCACCTGATCATTTAAAAAAAAATTATTACATAAAACCTGAAACCCTCTCCGGAACGCGGTGGCGTCTGTTTAATGCAATAATATTTAACAAAAAAAGAAACGACACTTTCCACGTCTCTTATCACAGGTTTAATCTGGTAGACATTTCGGCGACGTTGCTTTCACTCGAGCCATTTAATGGCCTCGAGAAATCGGACGAGTTATTCCAGGGTCTAAAACTTGTCGCCCTTTTTTCCCCTTCCTTTTCTTCTTTCTCTCTCAGTGATAATGCTTTGCACCGGTTTCGACTTTAGTTTGCGTATTTAGCTAATTATACGTAATCGTATGTGTTGTGTTAGTGTCTTTGATTTGCTTCGGTGCGTCTTTTTAATTGCGGCCGGTACTTTGCGATGTCAGCGAGCGACCGAGCAAGCTGGAGAGAAAAAAGAGAAGAAGGAAAGAGAGAGGTGCAGTCTAAATTTGTGGTGTCTCCACGTTTGTCAAGTCGTGATGCGAATTCAGACGTCTCCTGTGTGCAGGTCGAAAGGCTTGAGAAGTTAAGGAACTTTGTTTCAGTACACATTTCGTTGGGTCTCCGCAAAACTGCTATCGGGTCGAAAAAACGGCGGAAGGAATTTAGAGAAGTGAATAAATAAGAAATCCTCTCTTGATTTATGTCAACCGGTTTGTAACCTGACCCAGGTTTGAACTTCTTGAGTTATACTGAGAAAGAAAAACAAGTTACATTTCCCACTGCGATGATGCGATTTATGTCGCTGTGTTTACGGCTTTGCTTTCGAGTACTGAAGCAGTTGCTTTTTTCCGTTTTTATTTTTAAGACTGTTCGTGTATTCGCGTGGCCGGGATTCCGATGCAAGTGTTCATTCCACCAAAACGTTTTATAGTCGAAATCTATCTTCCAGTCATCCACGCAGTCTTCATGTGGATAGCCTATATCAGATGCTCAATCAGAGGTCGCTGACGGCCGACCGCGAGAAAAGTTGACAGCCCTGCATATACTAGTATATATATATATATGACGTGTCCGCGAACGCTGTGTGCTTTTTGCTAGCTATAATAAGTGAAGAAAAGACAACATTCTTTTTTTTCTTTTTCTAGTTTCTTTATTTACAGATCAAACGCGATGTTTGCAGACAAGCGCATTTTGCTCACACCGGGGAGGCGAATAGCGCGCATACGCAGGAATCAATGACGTCATTGGCTCCGCAGCGGACCTAATAATGACGTCACTTCATGCATGGTGGCGCCGGTGGGGGGACGATACATGCGCACATGCTTTTCCTCGCAAGGGGTGTTTGTAGGACTTTATTTTTCGCTGGAAAGTCGGGGTTTATCGGAGTTTATTTTTCGTCAGATTCCAAATTCTTGGAAACTCGGACCTTAATTTTATCGTGTTCCGGTTTTTTTCAAAAATCAATACAAAAATGAATGTTCGGACAAAAAGGTGCCCTCAATTTATCAAAAAAAAACGCGCCGATGTCGAAAGATATTTCTACAGCTGCATTTAGCATTGGCGCCTTAATGACTGGATCTTCTAACTGCCCCACGACAAATCTAGCAAACGAGTGTTGCTTCAATAAACGTCGGTACTCTGAAATAGCCAAACTCCTTCCCCTGCCTTTCCTCCCCGCTTACGAAATCTGCAGGTTCGTATCTTTCACTATCATGAAAACACAACCCCTCCTTTATCTAAAAAGCACAACAGTATATGGTCGAAAATGGAAACCGGAACAGTGGCTTTTGTCGTGGTCCAGAAGTTCATTGACCAGTTCTACTGAACAAACGATCAGATTAACAGGAAACCACTTTTTGTCAATAATCCTAGACTAAAAAAAATTGAAGTGTTTTTTTTTTGTTGTTTTTTTTGTAGGATCATTAGCTCTGTGCTCTGATAAACTTTTCTTTCGTAAAATACCGTCTTTTTTTGTGCTTTTTTTAGTTTGTTATTGTAACCTCAAAATTCTGAGTTTTTTTTTTTTTTGTGATAAATCCGAATTGGCGAAAATTGTACCAGCGAGTGCTTTTCGGAGTTTTTTTCTTTTTGATTTATCTGGAAACACGGAATCCTAGTGATAAGCATTGAAAAAGGTGTATAGAATAGCAGCGCCTCCCATTTGGACGTGTTTAACGCCTATTGATCACACTTACGTTTGAGGCTTAAGTCCACCCCTTCCCACTAGCCCTTATGCCTTGTCAAAGTATCGGGAAGAGGAAGCAGTTTTTTTTTAATGTTTTTTCTTATCGACGCCGCCCGTCCTTTGAGCGTTGTTAATGGCCAGCGCAGTACAAGGAAAACATCCAATACCGTCAAGCAGTAATCGAAGAAACGGGTTGGCGGAGTCCCTCAGGACGGAAGTCATTTTCGGAGCAATTCAGGGCTGCGCGGTACTCGGAAATTGCGTAGCATTGACAGGATATTTTGACCGTTATTTAAACTCGTTTCTTTTTTTTTTTTTTTTAATAATCGGTACAATGCGTTGCTGTCTTTGACACTCAAAACGTTTACTCATATAATTCTGGTTGGTCACAATTGTAGTCCTGCGGTAATACATCCACTTGACCATCTTGGCTGATCAGCTTAAACGATGGCGGTAAGATGTGACGATCTGCAATTATACCAAGGGTGAAGGCAGTTGAAGCCCCGAAATATAACATGTGCGGTTACTTTGTAACTTTAGTTGATATATGCTGCAATGGTCACTATGTTGTTTGCTATTTGCTGAGGGTGTTTATCATGTATTACTGTAAATGTGCTGGCAAACAAACATTCAGGAGAAATAGTGCCGAAGAAATGGATGATTTAGGATATGGCCTGATCACACTTTGTAACATTGTGCGGCGAGTGTGATTATTATTGCGTGATGCTTGTTTTATGAATAAACCAAATGCCACACAAAGTGGTACTTGAAGCTCCATGTGGGATTCGCATTTTGTGTTGCTTAGAAAGAAAACAAAACGTGCAGACGCACTAGGTGAATAGGGACAAACAATATGAATCGGGAAGCAGCTTGCGCTACCTATAGCTAGTGTCTTTAACCGCAACGCGTAATGTACGTCCCATATGTACACACAACACAACGATGTCATAAGACGTAGCATTTAAGGAAAGGACAAACACGCTGCAATGCATTTGATCAGACTATTATTCTTTTTTTTGTTAAATTTTATGATTTCATAGTCGTACTCGAGGCTTCCTAGAATTTAAACGTCGCCTGCATAGTACTGGAAAGCGCGAAGGATACTGACTCATTTAGTTCGACTATCATCTGCTATTTCTACTGGTTTCCGGTTGAACAGGATTCCCGGTCCGAGTACCCTGATCGCAAAAGGAAAAGTTTTATTAATTCGCCGGCCTTGAAGGTTAACATTCCTGGACAACGAGTTCTGGCGGAACTCAAGAGGAGACTGGGCGTTGTTTTTACCAGTCTACATACCTGAAATTCGCCGCCTCTTCGGGTAGCCACAGCGGCTGTGCTCCATTTCAAATTCCTTCGCCACTTTACCTACTTGGTTATTTATTCGTAACGCTTATTTTGAGATTGCGAAATATTTTTTTCTTGTAATTCTTTGCGCTACATGGGCGTTAGGTTTTTTGACACTTATTCTAGAAAGAACTCTTTACACGTGCATCTGCGAGACGTGTCACGCGTTAGCAGACGACACTCGCACACCAAATCGTATACTGCTGCTAGCTTTTTTTTTTTTTTGCTTCCTTTATATAATTTTTGGGTTCTTTCCTTCATAGAACACTTTTGCCTCTTGTCTTCATTTATTTCTGGGTTTATTCGGCATCCCCTCGCGTGCACAGCTATGACCTACTTCAGAGTAGCAAAAACAAGACTCTTTTTTATATTTTCTCTTTGTTTCCTTCTCAAATTCTGTACGTTGACTTTTGGTGCATTTTTTTATTTTTACATTTTTATATTATCCTTTTGTTCGCTACTCGCCGCCCGTATTTTCCCCCTTATTCTCTTTTGTCTGAGGCGACCATCTTCTTTTTCTTTTTTTTCTTTTTTTTATCATACTATCTTCCTGCTCTGGACGGAAACGAACGTTGCCAACCGGTCGGCCGGTAGAGCGGTCGGCCATTTTGTTTTTTATTCGTTTTTTTCATTCCTGCGTTCGCCTCGTCGCCTATATGCACCAGTCCTTGAACTTTGAAACTTGCACAGAGCCTTGAACCGAAGCCGACGTTAGCAGACGACGACTCGGCACGACGTTTAATATACCGGCACAAGGCAAGCTTGCCTGCTTGCACCCTCGCCCGTTATAACGGTACGGAGGTACCGGTTTCTGTTCCCGAACACGCGGGCGGCCATCTTGAAACACTCTTCGTTATTGGATGATTGCCCACTCCGCGCTGGACTTAACCTTCGTAATGGAGGCCGGGGTGGTTCTTTGCTGCGAAGACTGGAAGAATTCTGATTGATCGCCGACGACGAACTAATATGAACTCGTCGTCCGCCAGCAAAATTAGATGTCCGTCTCAATAATGCACTGTTTTGGTAGCTGAACTCTGACCAACTAATGAATGCATGCCGTTAATATATATACACTGTATATGCCGTCTTACGTGGATTATATACAGATAAACTTCAGATGGATTAATTTGGTCGGTGTGGTACTATCAAAGATGGTATCAATGTGAGCTCTTTGCTATTTGTATAATTTGCTTGATGATGAAAGGGCATCTGCCAGCAAAGAGATAGGGCCGTGTGCAAAACACTATAATGAGAATGCTGCCTCCTACAGGCACTGGTTCCTGAAGACGCAAATAGTGTGTTTGCCTTTATAGAAAGGATCTCCAAAGGCGTAATGCATGAACTTAAGAATGTCATCCACGTGGTATTTATGACATGTTTATCACGTGAAATGGAGGAAAATGTAGACTTAAGAAATGGTTATGGCTTAGCAATGAGTGTTATAATGAAGCATTCGAATGGTATTTAGGTTTATATCAGTGATTCAAATGACCCCTTCAAGAATACGCGGACGACGTTTACAAAAGACAGGAATGCCTTATTTAAGTGCAAAGACAGATTCTTTGAACGTTATAAAATATCGAAATTTCTGATGACATGGTTAAACCAATAAGCATGTCGTCTACAGAATTTTGTCTACCCATGCTTTTTTTTTTCTTTTATCTTCTCACGAGCATTATGCAATGACGTGAGCCGTACACCAAGACATGACCACAGTCATTCGAAGAGTGACCACTACCTGCCAAGCCGGGACTCGCCTTCAAACCTACAGGGCACAGTAGGCTAAAATGCAAACGTCGCGTCTAAGACATGAACAAATCTCATGTACCACGCATGTCTTCGGTGACGATTTATTTATACGAGATCATGTTTATTCACGCGGGAGCATGTACAACATACCATGTGCGAGAAAAAAAAAGTGTCGGAATATGAAGTTATTTCCTTCATATAATTGCCATGCTAAATTAAAATATCCATTCAATCTGTGTCAAAAAAAGGTTCTAGTATTTTGTGTAGTATGCGGAGCAGTCAATGGGGGCATATCAAGCATCGGAGATCTTCTGAGGTACCCCCAAAACGGTAACTCTTTACCAGTATGAATATTTGAGAGCTTTCAAAATAATTATAGCGTTCGTAAAGTATAGCCTGACCATCCATAATTTTCCGCGATAAATATCTAAGCCTTAACCAGACAGGCATCCCATTCGTCACAGGATGGAACGTCGTCTGCCAAAGCCATCTGGGTGCTCTGGTCCGTGTGCTTTTTACTTTTGCGGAGGGGGGACTACTTTCTTCGCTTCGAGATCTCTTTCTTGTTCACGTTCTGCGCGATTTCCGGTTTGGAATCGGCAGTGCCGCGTGCAAATGCGTTTTCCGTCCGACGCCAACGCGGTTCGCGACTTTGGGAGTCGTCTCCAAGGCCGAGTCGATCGGCTTCCGTCGTAGCGATTCGGCTGTTTTGTTTTTTCTCGCTTTCCTGCACTCCTTTCTAAGGACACATTTTTGCTTTGAGCGATCATCGCTTGGCAAAGTTTGCGGATGGGAATTTGCTGCGACGTTGTTATGTTCTGACGCACACGTCTTCTGCGTTTTGCTATTTATACATCGCGCGCTGATGTTAACATTCACTTATCTTATGGACATTCGAGCTGTATTTTTCATTGAGATGAAAAATCTTTCAGCCCTCCCTTCCAACGCAGCTTGGGGGGGGGGGGGGGTAGTTAACGATAGTCGGATACAAGTTGTTAAGAATGCGCCAAGAGCTCTTCCCACGCCCTTTTTATTGCCAGCCACTGTTCTTCCACGAGAGCGCATAGTAGGCACACGTCGCTGTAACGTCCCAGAATTTTTCAAGGTTACTGTTTTTCTGGTTGTTCCGCTGAGCGATTCAATGACGCGGTTCGTACGTGGTGGTGTTTATCTGGCGCATTCTTAAACTGTATCCGACAATAGAACGTAGCCAAAAATTTAACAAAACAAAATCAGCAGGCATATCTTGAAGTTATTTAAAGCAAATAGTGTGAGCAACAAATCTTGGCCTTTTAAGAAATACCAAAAATAAAACGAAATTAAGAGAATCGTGTATAACAAGTTGACACAAGGTACCAGTACGTCAGATATGATTGAGTTAACATCTGATCGATGGAAGTGCCCTTTGCAGATACCCTTAGTCGAAGGTGAGCAAACGTCTTTTAGAACAAGTGGCCCGTCAATAAATGCTGCTGTGGGAACCGAATAAGGATGTATACTGGTTTCGTGAAATCCACACATATTCATCGTCAATGTGTAATTAGAAATTTCACACTGAATTGTTTTAAAGAGATCAAGCCTCATTCGAATGTGCTGCAATATTTGTCTTTTGCTGGTTCATGTGGGGTCATAGATTCACACCGACTATCAAACCACTAGGATCACAGACCGTGAGACCATCAGGCCGTGAGATGTCAAAAAATACGACACACCATCAGGCCATCAAATCATCATGTCATCAAACCTTTAAGGTATTAAACCAACCATCAATCAGACCTTAAGATGTCCCAAAGTACAACAGACCACCAGACAATCAAACCATCACGCAATCAATCAATCGCTATATCAAGCCATGAAGTCACCAGACTATCAATGTCACAATGTACAAGACACCAGCAGGCCATCAAACCATCACACTATTAAACCACTAGACCATCAGCTCATCAGACGTCGTAAAAATATGAGAGCATGAAGCCATCAAACCATCGCACTATGAAACCATCAGACAGCCAGACCATCACACGTACCAAAATACAAGACCATCAGGCCATCAAACAATCACGCCATGAAACCACCGCACTATTAGACAATCAGACCACCAGGTTTCCCAAAAAACGACGGACCATAAAGACATCAAACCATCCGACCGTCAAACTATCACATTATCAAACCACCAGACCGTCAGTCAAAATACTACAGACCATCAGCCTGATGGACAATCAGAAAAATATGATGGTCCTTTTCGATATGGCATTGTTCTTTCCGAACGTTCTCAACTGCTTTCGCTTATTGGATTTTCCTATGGGTGCCCAGTGAACATAAAGGACATTGAAGGGACATCATGACGTGACGTCGCCAAGACATCCGGAGGACCAAGCGTACAATCAGTGATAGAAGATAGGATAGCTCTACTCGAGGGCGAGAGCCCAAATCGGGAAGAAAAAGTTACGTGGAAAGAAAATGAGACCCGGAAAAAATAAAACCAAAACATGTAACAGCTGACCTTATTTTTCAGCAGAAGCAAAAGGAAAGAAATAAAAGAAAGAAAGAGGAACTTGTTTCCTCAGTCGACTTACGTCTTCGGTTTCGAGCAGCCGGGAACGCGGATAAATGGCGCTACCCCGCCGTCATCGTCTGCTTTGCTCCCGTTCGAGAAATTGTCGTCTGCTTTGGCAAACAAGACTAAATGGTTTCGGTTTTGGCTGCATGTTCTGAACGCAGACAAATTGGTCTGCTTAGCAGGCGGTCTGCATAGGCGGTTTCTGTTGCGGGTTTATCCTGTTCTGTTTGTTTAGGAAAAACAGAACAAGAAAGCAAGGAGAATGCAGATGTTGGCTTGTTTTGTAGGAGAGCAATATTTAACAGCCGTTACCGTGCCGCGCATCTCTGTCGGTATGGTTCGGTATGCCTCGGAATGTTTGGGAATGATTCGGTATGCTTCAGAGTAATTTTAAATGATTTTGTCGCCGAAACATATCACTTTTATATTGGTATTACCTGTTTGTGGGAATTGAACAGTGCATGGGACTTAATGTCTAAAAGCTTAATCACCTGCTTGCATGCTTTTTTAGACATTAATCAATACGTGTGGAATCAATATATTCTGCTTAGCATTGAAAAAAAAGAAAGCCGCCATTTTTTTACACGCAAACAAAAATTCGTGTTGTCCTTTTTGCCGAAGGATGTTAAGTACAGCATTCTGAAGTGGTTTGTAAGCTAATTTCAGCTTATATATATATATATATATATATATATATATATATATATATATATATGTGTGTGTGTGTGTGTTTGTGTGTGTGTATGTGTGTTCTAATCATGAACATAACTATAGAATATAAAGCCTTTAATTTCCAAAAGCCCCAATTGTCTATACTCGTTTTCAGCTCAAGAACCGTAGTAAAACAAGTCCGGCTCCTCGCGAAGCATTACTAATTTCCCCCTTTCTGTTGATAAATAAGATATATGTAGGTTAATTTAAGATTAGATATATGATATCTTATCAAGACGTACACGTTACAAACGCAAAAAGCATAGCTTTTCCCTCCGACAACCAAATCTCGTAAGAACTACTTCGCGCCGCGTATGAACATTGCGCAAAACTTGTTTTTTTTTTTCTTGAGGTGAAAGCGGGTATAGTCGAGGATAAAAAAATATGTACGTCTCTGATATTTTATTTAGATTACATTCTGGTTTCTTTTTGCTGGATCGGTAGCCGATGGGGCTCGCGCACACCAGCTCGGAACACGTGGAGCGAAAGCTCGCGCTGCAAACCCCAGGGATCCTGGGTTCAATCCCTGCCCGTTTCGATCTGGGTGAGCATCGTATCGGCGTGCGGTCGTGTATCACTACTGCGTGGTGCACGTTAAAGTCCCCAGGCTAGAGGGTGTACTGCACTGGCTAAATTGCTCATCTACTGCTGAGACACCACGTAGCCCATTGGGGCTTACTCTTCCGGCTGTATAAGCATGCACACAACACAATTACCTTACTTTTAGTTTCTTTTTCATGCGTTTGAAAACTTCATTATTGATCTACTGCTTTGTACTCGCCATTCAGTATTATTAACAATACAGCGGTTTGTTTTTGTTTTTTATACATGAATATCAACATTGAACGTACCTTAGGGGTGCAATCCACACATAAGTGCGCTGTCGATATTTTCAGATTGGAAATTGCAGCGTGCTGTGTGACCCTCTATAACTCCTACGCTTATGATACCGCACGTGGTACACTTCTAGGCTACCGAACTATGGGGCGTCTCCTAGCTATTTATAGACGCGTTCGACATTTCTTTTTCGCTTTGTTTACCCTTTCATCGTCAGTCAGTCGGCCAACTTTGTCGTCTGTTTCACTCTGTGACAGTCGTCTGCTTCGAATTTGTTGTATGAATGTATAGACAGCGGGAAGTTAGCTTGTCTTAAGATCGCGTCTTGTGTATGCTCTATATAGGGGATGTAAAGAAAGCGGGAAGTTAGTTTATCTTAAGATGGCGGTTTGTGTATGCGCTATATAGGGAGATGTGACTTTTTGAGCACGAACTTCTATTGTTGCCTGCTAGGCGTGCTTTCAAATGCGGTTGAATTTACCTCTTCAGAAGTAGTTAGTATTGTTTATTTGGTTGTCTATTTTTGTTGTAGTTTATGAACGCCTTTATTTGTGGAAAGTAAAGTTTGTGGATACAGAGATACAGAGGCAATCCGAATCCGAAACCTTATCGGCTGCAACGATCTTCAACGACAACGAAGGTAGGCGGTCGGACGACTCTTGATTTCGGTTTAGTAAGGGGGGGGGGGGGGGGGGGACGAAACGAGTCCACCTGCTTCGTCTCAGAAGACCCGGCTATCGAACCAATTTATTTTACATCTCAAAACACTTCCGTTTAAAGAAGCCCGTCTTGCGACTTTCTCTTTGTACCTGCCCTCGAATGAAATCGAAAAAGCGAGGAATGCGTACCGACCCGCCTAAGCCCCCTCGTAAACAGTAAACAACAAACTAATCAGCAGCACTCGACTGTGGCAGAAAGAAGAACAAAACCCCGAAACCAAAATCCCAAAGACGGAGGGAAAAAAGCGATCGACAAGCGCTGAGAGTAGAACTGGGTTGTCGAACCGGTCGACGACCTTCTAAAGATGGCGGCGCCCAGCGGACCCGATATCGATGACGATAGTGCTCGTCTGCTCCCTCGATTGACCCGCCGCTGAGCGAAAAGCCAAGTAAAACTCGAGTGGCTCCCTCTACGTGAAAGGAGGGCTGGCGAGAGAGAGAGAAAGAGAGAGAGAAAATTTACTATTTAGGTCAAGTAAAAAAAAAAAAAAGGTAGACATCGACGAAAAAATAAATGTTGCACGCGTGAGTGCTCGTTGTTTGCACATTCATGTGTGCCGTGGCTCTCGGAGTGACGTCTGCTAGTGGAGGGGGTATTTCTTGTTAGTTTCGTTTTCGGGGCGAGGGCCGTTTCTTGACGGTTGTGAAGTTCACGGTGACATCCTCCAAGTGCGCGTAGAGTGCGGTGCACCTAAATAGAATGACAGGTGTGTTCGTGGTAACTGATTGGGGCCCGCTGTAGGAGTTTTCGAGCGACGGAAGACGCGTATACTGCACTCGAAGTTGGTTTCTTGAAGTTGGACTCTCTTGCCTCGTGTTGTTTCAGATGTACCCCGGGCGTTCATACGAAAGAAGAGAACTGTGTTTTTCGTCCCGCCTGAGTCGACTACGCATCTTGGGAGGCTCAAACTTTGGGAGAATGGGACGCTAGCGGTTCAGATAGAACGCGGAAGTTTGAGAAACTGACGTAACTTAATTGGATCAAAAGATAATTGAGAAACTCAAAATTCCTTTGTGAGTCGACGTCCTCCTAAGCCTAATATCGTCAAATTTTTCCACAATAAGTGACCAAAAAAAACTTGTCAGCAAGTAAGAAAACAATACTGTATTTATGACTGACAATTGGTTTTCACTGATATGAATGCCACAAGCTCCCAAAATGTCATTTCTTGTTTTGACGAAATTAAGCTTAATCTCATAGGAAAATCTTGTTTCTAGTTTTTTTTTTAATTATTATTATTCTTTTGATCCAGTTAACGTCATGTTCTCGAACTTTCACTTTCGAATCCTACCGCTAGTGCCATATTCTCATGGATTTTAAACTTTCTGCAATGCGTAGTTTAGCTATGCGGGCCGAAAATGGGGGTTTAATTTTGTCGATCGAACCCGCGGTGGTACTCAAGCACGACTGAAAGTACAATTATTTCACGCACGCTCCTCTAACTGCCCGTCCTGTTGTTGTTCTTTATATTGTTTTATTTGTAAATTGGAGTTGTACAGTTTATAATGCTACTTGGCATTATGACTGCGTAGGTCAAGTTTTCAGTCGACGAGGAGACACAAATTGCCATATTGCAGGGCTTAACAACTTCCCGTTGTAAAGAACGCATTCGTATTAAACTACTGCAGTTCGAAAAGGAGGTTTCTTACTTAAAATGTTGAGAGAATAAAAAAAAAAAAAGACTGCTCAGACAACTAGATAGGGAAGTTGTTCCCACGAAGCAAATGGATATATAGAATGAGAAGTTGTTATACAGGACGCGACGTCAGTTCTTAAAAATACGCACACTAAAAGGTATAGCAACGAGTCCAGGCACGAAGCAGGTTTTCAATTCATCTAAAATGCAAGTCACATTTGCGATGGACATTGCCATCACTTTATCGTTGGGAAAGCATATGCGTGACAGCCAAATATAAAAAGGAACAGCAATGTGGAACATTGAAAGGTCATTAATTTATGCAATCCTTTCGGCTGGTTAGTGAAGGCGACCATGAAAGCGTTTTGAGATGTAGCTTTATTTATAGTGTGTATATATAGAGCATTGTGGTATCGGTGTAGTTATGCGGTACAACAGTGTGTTTGTAGCTAAAAGCTTCGTTTCTGTCGCGTAACCTTAATTATTCAAGATGACTATTCTCTGACCTCAGAAACGGTTGTCTGAAGACGCTGCGGGTGAAATTATCTGAATATATTATCTAATTTCAGAAACAGTTGTTCGAAGATGTTGCGGGTGTTGATTATCTAAACCCTCAATGATCACGCCGTTTCAAAGAAGAGTTAATCCACGGAGAAGTAACTATTAATCCTCTGGGGGATTAAGGATCTCGTTTCCGGACCCACATTTGAGGAACAACGTTTGTTGGCGCTAACAGTGTCCAGCAGAACGTATATTATACCGTTTAGTGTTTCAAGACACACTGAAATGAAATATTAAGTGAAATTTCGTCATCGGGTCACATCCCCCCAGGTGCGAATGTGCTCACCCAATTATGAAGCATAAAAAATTCCTAGCCCCCCCTCTTCCGTATGCGCAGTACCAACAGCAGCAACACAACTCTCTGACATCCAGTCTGTGTACGTCAGGTGTTCGTGAACGCAGGAAATAGTCGACTGAATTAATGAACAAATGAAAACCTCTGCGAATGTCCTGCCGCTTACTTTATGTTGCGAAGTTTGCTTATTGTGCTGTATTTTGTAAAAGTAGTTTGCTGCATTTTTTTTATAGATGCTTTGTTGCGTTCTGTGGATATATATTTCGGTGCACTTTGTGATGACGGTTCGCTGTATTTTAAAAAAAGATGTTTGCCGTATTTTGTGAAGAAATACTTGCATTAAGCTTACGGAAAAAAGAAATACAAAGACTATCGTGCTTTTACCACTTTTAGAACTTTCATTTTGTCTAGGTTGTGTTTCTGGTCCCACCTTTGAAATAAGCACGATAAAAACCTAAAAATTAGCAGCCGACGTCTTGCTAGCAACGTTTATCAGACTCATGCCTTCTTTGTATACCAGACGTACAGACCGCGACACAGTTAGCAGGAACAAGCAATCGCCGCGGTTGTACGCATGTTTCTTTCGTAATAATAAAAAAAGCTGCAATAAAAACTATCAACGCGGTGCATTTCCTTAAACGCTTTATAAACAAACTACAAAAAAAAAGATCGAAGTTGTTTTTTTTTTTTTTTACCGCAATTGACGGCACACTCTGATGGCGTCAATCAAGCGGCGGGCGCCAAAAAATAGCAACGTCACTGCGTCTCGTTGTCTTTGTGGATTTGATTGACCGGCTAAACCATTCGCGTACAGAAAGAAGTGGAAGATCCCGGCCCCATTCGCTGCGTGTGATTGGCTTACTCCGTGATATAATAGCAAACGCACAAAGTCGACGATCGCCGTGACGGGACGCTTTTGTCGCTGCCCGATCGACGCCATTGGATCGTGTCGTCGTCCGTCGTTCTTTGGGGGACGCGGCGTATTCGGAGTTTAAAGTTCGGTGCGCGTCATTTTTTTTTTATAGCGCATCATGTTCATGCCCTCGGGGAACCTTCTCACGCTGTTCTCTCTCGCGCAGGAGGAAATCCGAGGGGCCTCTACAAATTCGTTCCCTCCATGAAGTAGGACGGCCTGGATTCGTCGGTCTGTAGGACGGATTGCCATTCTTCTTCCGAGCCTGCTGTCTGAAAAGAAGGCCGCAACCAAAGGCGCCGCGCACACACTGCCCGGCCAGAGACGACGACTCGGGCTTTCGAGAGCGCCACTCGAGGCAAGATCCGGGTGGGTGGATCGTTCTACGCTTCTTTCTGATTATAGCCAATCCAAAGTCAGGAGGAAAAGAAATATACAACAAAGAATAAATATATGCACGAGGTGCGCAAAGAGCAGACGAACTTGCAAGTCGTACATTTTGGACAAGCAATACTACACTTCAAGTGTACTTTCATGAACTTTGTATTTTTACGAAGAAACAGGATTGCGTTTTTTCTCAATGCAAAAGTAAACTTTACATCGCCGAATGGTCAGTTTCCGCCAAGTTGTAACGCTAGCACTCGGGAACGGACGCCAAATCTTTAGAATTTACCGATATCTGTAATCCGAAAGTTAGAAGCAGTTCTCTGAAATTTTTAATGAGGAAATGGCGACCAACGGAGACCACGGATACATGAAGATGAATGGTGAACGCTACCAGTGGAACGGCGGTCCGCGTTTTCTCATTGTAAAGTTTTAAAAATCGCGGACTTTAGCATGTGGTCCGCGACCAGTAACGTTACATTTGGGCAGAGACTCAACGTTCAGGGACGCGTACTTTATTTTTTTTCTGGTGAAAAAAATACAACGACAACAAATACACACTGTTTTATTTTCTTCTAAATAGCCGGTATCTCGTAAACGTTGTATGTTAAAAGCGGTTCCCACGAGACTGGGACCCTCAAAGTCGTCGCACAATTCGAATTCGCGCAATTCGAAAATTCGCTTAGGTCTGCTGGGCAAGTTGGAATGGACTTTCATATTAAAAATAGCGCATAAAAGACGGGACAAAATGACGAAGAAGCACATAGGACAAGCGCTTGTCCTATGTGCTTCTTCGTCTTTTTGTCCCGTCTTTTTTGCGCTATTTTTAATACGAAAATTTGCACTTAACCGTAGTCACATGGCTAGAAAACAAAGCGGGAAGCCGCCGCAGCAGGAAAGGGAAGGAACCGAGACGACAAAACTCGGTGACTGAATCCCCGGTGTCAGGAACTGAACCACTTACGAGCACAAAAACCGACGAACCCATAATTAGACATTGGGGAGGAGCGCTGGCCTAAAGGCGACCGCCATCGCATGCTCCTCGGGTAAGCCTAATCACGATCACGGTGGGAACGCTAGGTCTAATCGGAAGGCAGGAATGTCTCGAAGGCCTTCCTATTTTTAAGGACTTTCCTTGGCCGCGAGACAAGCGAAGGTCTTTTTTGCCTGGCCGCTTCAATTACGTTCGTTCCTGCGCCTGTCGGTGTCGTGGTCGTTTTTATCCCGTTAGGCGTCTGCTAACGGGAAATCGAAGGAAAAAAAAAAAAAACAGCTTTGGATCGCCTTGGATTGGATACGATGTGACTCCGGAGTTGGCTGGGGGACTCGCTGTTGATGCGGCTTCCTCATTTCCCCCGTTTAATGATTACCCCTTCATGACGGAAGTTTTGCTGCGGTCATTCATTTTGCATGCATTTTATTTATATCGTTTTCGGATTTGAATATTTTTGTGTGGGCCATGTGTATGTTTGTGTATTTCCGAGTGAGAATTCTCGCGCGTGAAAGGAGGATGACGGCGTACGCGGATATAATTGGTCTGAAAGATGCGATGTCTTATTTCGTGACATTTTTTATCGGACAGGAATGTTAATATCCGTTGCTCTCGACGATGTTGTGGCTATTCCAAAGTGTGAATCCCTTGACAGGTGGCCAGGTGACTTAATGAGGCAATTATTCGCGCACGCTTATTCCCTTTAGAAACCATTAAAGACTATTACGGCGCATTTTCCAGGTGACGAGGAAATGTTTTTAGCAACTGCATCGATATGGCATACGAAGATGCGAGAAATTTAAAGTAGCCCAAGCGAGGTTCTGTATTTACTTATTTTCTTTATCTTTTTGGCGTGGAAACAAACCTGCGTGTAAAGTTTCTGGCACTAAAACGTCTTGACATTCTTGATAAGCTACACTCACCCGAAGATGTTCACGATGTTGTATACCTTCCTGCATTATTCTATAAATTTCCAACTTGAACAGCTACACGTCTGCATTTGTAGAGGCCAGGCGTGCCAGATACGTTAGCAAATGAGATGTACAGGCATGCCAGATACGTTGGAAAATGAGAGCAGTCATGTGCTGCGAGATGACCAATAGGAGATCGATGCCATATAGATCTGTCGCTTCAAGACATACCGGAAGTTTGTTCAGGTGTCATCTGTGTAGCGTTCGTAGTTTCCTCGGCTATCGTTTATTCGTATCTGAAAAAGCAGTCCAAGTTCCAGTTCAACTTCTGGCAGCGGAATATGTTAGCATTTTAAATTCGACGGAGAATTAAAAAAAAAAAAAAAACAGCTAGTAAAGTTCCGATCTACAAAGGGAACTTGAGCGTTCAATCCAATTCGTGAGTTAGCCTGACACTTCATCTCTTTTATATACTTCTCCATATTTTGAATGACACGAGATGCTTGTCGTGTCTATGACACAAGGCTGCAATGAAACATGGCGTGCAGTTCAACCTACGAGCAAAAAATAAATAAATAAAAATAGATCATTCCCAAAGCTCCAAAGCACCAAGGTACATGCTGGGAGTGTAGTAAGATGTGCTGAACCTTTTGCGCCATAAAACCCCAACCAACCAACCAACCATTGTGTGCATGAGAGATTCAATATGCACGACCAAAATAAAGCCAGAAGTCACAGTACCACCTGTTTTATGCTTTTATTTATTTTTTTTTTTTTGCGCAAAAATATTAAGGCTGCAGACTCCAGAACGTTCGGCGAGTGTAACTACAATTCCGGCGTGCTTCTCAGTGCTTGGAAGTTTCGCTAACGGTCTGGTCCCCGATGCAAAACTGAACTCCGTTACAGCGTTTCATTTGTTAAAATGTTCCCGGTTCCTCGCGGCGTCACGCAAATAAACTGTGGCGAAATCCGAAATGCTGCGTGCTCTGCTGCCTATCTTACTGTACAGAATTACATTGGGAACTGACCATGACGTCATGATGCCACGTAACGCCAAGGCGTCGTGCGACGTAAAAGTACCATCCGCCGTGACATCGCCACGTGACGTCATGGCATCAGGTGACGTCACGGTGTCACGGCGTTAATAGACCCTTTCCGAAATTGTGAAATGATGCATACATTATGCGCAGCCGCCATTAGTTGGTCTCATCGTTTCCGGAATGAAGCCCGTGATTGGTTCCGAGTTCGCGCCGAGCACTGACGCAGCACTCGTGCGTTTCGTGCGAATGCGTTTCGATCCGAGTACAATCCGAATGCTGACGAAAGCGCTCTTGTCCTATGCGGGCTCACAGTGAATGACCAACTAATGGCGGCCGCACATAATCTGCATCAATGGCGGCCGCACATAACATGCATCATTTCAAAATTTCGAAAAGAGTCTATTGTTCAACCACAACTGTAAAGAAAACTCACACGCAGACCCGCTTCGAAACGTCGTTAATGACAACTGTCTCCGTAGAAAAAACAAAACAAAAGAAAAACAAAAAAACACAACAGCATTTGCCTTTTTGATGTAAGTAGGAATATATTGAACCGTTTATTCGTCTCTTTATGCCTGCTTGACGAGAACTTTTTCAAACCTCAGATGGGGGCGCTACGGTCGACCTACAGTGGCCCCTCCTGGAGGAGCGCGTTTTCTCAATATTTCAATGCAAACTATTTTTAATCTCCTTTGAAACGAACCGCGAAATCCTTAAGAATTTATGGTGCCATTCAGTGGCGTAACTAGGGGGGGGGGGGAGGGGGGAGGGGCAGGGGGGTACAAATGCCCCGGGCGCCACTTGGGAGGGGGCGCCGAGCAGAGCCCACCCATAATAATAATATAATGATGATGATGATGATGATGATGTCATTATCACTGTCATCATGAGGGGCGTGAAATTTCATTTGCCATGGGCGCCGTCACATCTAGTTACGCCACTGGTGCCATTAAGCGCGTCTCCAACTGGTGTGATTTCCGCACCCTCAAACGTGGTACCTTGGTTTCCGTTTGATGACGTCATAGAAGTGTGCTGTCCCCGGTCGCGATCCTGGCGGTGTCACATCAGCGGTAGTGGATGTGGCAGACGCCTGTTCTGCTACAGGGGGGGGGGGGGGGGATGTGGTGTATAAAACGGGAAAGGGGGTTTAGGTAGCACTACAGCTTCACAGTCCATGGAAGCTTCGGCAGCCACAGTTGGGACGCCGCGATGACAGCGACGCTCGCGTTCGCTCGCACTTTTTGCTGGAACGTCTACGACCAACCGCCAGGATCGCCACATCCGACAGCATGACGCGCCGGGCTTCTGTGACGTCAATTGTTACCACTTCGGGACCACTTTTGATGCATGAGCGGTGTATAGGACGCTAAACGCACCAGTCAAAGATGCATTCCAGGCACCGATAAGAGACGTAGCTCAAGACGCCATGAAAGACAAAAGCGCCAAGCCGGCGTTAAAAAACATAACAAAAAAAGATTGTGTTATCAGAAACATAAAGAAAAAAAAAGGAGATGCGACGGGGAACGGCACGGACGTAACCGACCGCGGGGCCAGCATAGTTGTGGCTACGGACGAGAGAAAAGGTGAAACGGCTTACGGCTGATGTAGCACGCGACCAGAATTTTAAAAATACGGGTGAACTGGATGAGACGGAATGCCACGTACGACACGCAATGGGCTGAAATAATCTAGAAAATAAAGAAAAAAAAGTAAAAGAAAAAGGAGGTACGGCAGGGCAAGGAATGCGCCTACCAGCGTAGCAGACGGCGAGAGGAAAAAGTGCAGCGAAAGCAGACGGAGGATATGATATGGTGAGGACAAGACGGTTTCAGATATAAAAAAAAGAAAAAAAGAAAAAGCTGTTATACGACAAGCTTAACCAGAACGTAATCGAACTGTATGCATCTTCAAACATACACTAGAGAAGGGTATAAATTAATGACACCACCACCCACTTCAAATAAATGGTACGATTCAGTTTCGCATACCAGGACACCACTCTATCACGTGCGACCATATGATGGTGCGTCTGATTTGTAAAAATATATTTAAGACAAAGTTGCCGCCGTCGAATGTTACAAATAAAATTATACTTTGTTTTTCCTAGGAATTGACATGGAGTGTCCTTTACATGTTGCGTGAACGAAAGAGAGTGAAATAAGTCCTTCGTCACTTGGGGGTTACACCATAGAGTTATTATAATGTACGCTAGACGTTCAACTGCCGCTAGTGTCTAGGCGACTTCCGTGACGCAAATTGAAGCAGACAGCAACCAGTCTACTTTTGCGGTGCTCCTGTGCATTCCTATGGGAAAACGCGCGTGCATTTTGTCTCTTCGCCAGAAAATAACACGGAGCACTTTGGTTATTTGGGTCGTACCGAATAGCATGTACCATGTACCTTGATTAACACTGTAAAAGTGTAATTGCTTTAGTTAGCGCATTTTTCTTCATCAGTGAACGATATTTCACTTCGCTACATTGCAGTCCCAAACGTGTGTTTCGCAGCAGGTGTGTAAAAACAAGCGACGGTTCAAAGCAAAATTACAATCGAAACGAATATAGAGTGTGAAGGCTCGCCAGCATTCCGGTGACACTTGTATATTGATAATATGCCAGTCCTGTCACTATATGTAAATGACCCCGTCGTGCATGAACGGATAAAAACCTTCAAAACGTGGAGAATAAAGTCCGTGGGCTATGAAAGGTGTCTCTTCGTATTGTTTTCTCTGCCGGGCAGCTTTTATCGCGCACTTGTTCTCAAAGATATCGAGCGCGCGGGTGATATTTTGGACGTAGAACAAGCAGCTTCGCTCAGAAAGAATAAAACGGTACTTACTTATTTAAAATTGGAATAGATTACGTGGCCTTCAATTTATTTTGATCGTACATGCACTGCGAGTTACTGATCCAGTGTTACTGCGTAGTTCTTGCCGCCGCTCTTGATTTTCCAGATGTCCTTCGTTCGTTTGGCATGTATATCCCCCATGCTGGAAATCGCCGACGCCGCGTTCGCGCTAATAGTGTCTGACAGTGCACATAAATACACGTACGAAGCCGTTTTAGCACGGTTTTTAATGCGATGAATTCGAAAGAAAAACGCCGTAACTGACCATTTCTTTTATCGGCCGACTGAGAAATGTTCCAAGCTACCTAGTACGTACGAATTATTCGGGATATTTGCTCTTATGATCGAGCGCAGGGAGAAAATGCACTCACTTTTTCCCATAGAAATGCATTACCGGAAGTCAATTTTCGACTGGTTGCTGTCTGCTTCAATTTGCGTCAGCACACTAGCGCCAGTTGAACCTCTAGCGTACATTATAATAACTCTATGGGTTACACCCACTGATCTCTATTGTAGTAGGCTGGATCGCGGATCACGAGCACGCCGGTGGCACCACCGGCGGCCATTACTTGACACCAGGCAATACACGCAAGTCTATGGGAGAAACACACAAATGTAGGGATATGAAGCTTGTATGCTGTGCTTGAAGGCGAGTATTTTATGACGTGCTGCCATCTTTATATCGGGTGTGTGGAGATTGAAACGGTATCCGCTAAACTTTAGAATGCCATTAAAAAAAAAAAAAAAAAAAATTAAACGTGCCAGAGCACCTACGGCTGAGATGGCAAACTTGCTCTCGTAGTGAAGTAAACAAAGGAACTTGCCGTCAATAAGACCGTTCTCGGGGAAGCCCTGAAGTCGATGAATGTCGAAAAAGTTCCACGTTAACAGCGGCTTTCCGGGGGTGAGCGAATTCCGCGTAGCAAAGCCCTCAAGCTTGTCGTCCGCTAAACCCAACTTGTCGAAACCGCCACCGACTCTGCGATAACTCTAGGTAACTCTCGTCTCATTGAGCTGCACTACATTTCTCGCCCAGCGGAGTCACTCTCGACCACAAAACATTTATTCATACGAACTGTGAGGGCTCTCAGTTTCAATGTTTGTACACATGCTATTGGACAGGCTTCCCGAAAAGCAGCCAAAAAGTTTTAGTGCCGACAACAACTTAGAAATGGGGAGAAACGGCACTTTTTCTCGTTTTTCCTATAGAGTTCCATGCATTTGGTGGTGTAAATCAATGACCGCCGGTGGCAACACTCAGCTTCAGCTGCCGAGGCCGTGGCCACGATCTAGCAACTACAGTAGAGATCAGTGGTTACACCTCTATCAAATGAGTCGCGCCTTTGGCAGCTGCGGGGTGAGGCCCTTCGCTAGATGCATGCATATGTATAAAGTCTTTAAATTGGGGTGGCGGCTTTCGCCGGTATCCAGCAATGTAGTTTCCCCCTAGCGCATTTCGTGCAAACTACTCTGAGGTGCTCGGCTGACTCGCAGCAGTGAAAACAGTTAAGGCGGATGAAATTTTGTAATAGAAGTTTGTAAATAGAACCGAAGGTGCAAGTGCTCCACGTAGCAGAAGTCTAAAAGATTACGGATGAAGAGTATAAACGGTGGGGAGAAGAGAATATTAGATCACTGGGTATACAAACACAGCTGACGTGTCGGAAGCTATCAGATGTGTAAATAAAATAAATAAACAAACACAAGAAAGGAGACCACTGAGGAAACGGAACGGAACGAAACGGAACAAAACGCTGCACACGACGAAAAGCGTAAGTGCAGGAAGTATTTAAGGGGCAAGCAGAAAACGCGAAATCGCGTGTCGTGCTTGGGATAAAATGTGAAAGTCGTGATTTCTCCTTAAAACGACCGTTTTGCACGAAATAAAGCATGCGGGCAGAAAGTGCATAGTTTCGAAACAGCTTGAACGGAGTTAAGTACGAAGACAAGTGTAAAAAAACAAAAAAAAAAACAACAACAACCTCGTTTTAGTCTTTCATTGCACTTTTTGTTGCTTTTTATCACTGCTTCAGGTGCTGTTATTCTTTTTTTTTTTTATTATTGTCGTTTTTCAAGGAAGCTAAAATTTATGTTTTTGTCTAAACGAAAAGTCAACGCTTTCAAAACTGGAGGCTTCAGCTATCTGTCGCCTGGAATACACCATTTTCAAAACCCCATCAGGCAACATTGGCAGTCACCATTTTCTGGGCACGAAGCGCGTCACTGGATTCGAGTTCTCGGCGAACGCATGGGCAGGCGTTAGGTCGTCATATTTTATGTCCATGAGATTGTCCTGTAGACGTCCTATGAATTCGATTTAAGACGCTTTTCGGGATATCGGGGCGTTCGAGTGATGGGACTAGAGGTTTCATATGGAAGGCTGCAGTCTTTATCGAGAACAGTGCGATAGCGCTTTCCAGTGAATGACACAGATCATATTACTGTGTAATTACACTGTATTAAGCAGTCACTGAACCAACTATCATCATTGTGCTGCATGGTGCCTCGTCAAGCTGCATTTGCTACAGCATTTAGTCATGATCACCCTCTTTCTGTAGAAAGAAAAATGATTCATTGATTGATTGACAGATTGATTGTTTGATTGAAAAGTATGTCCACGGCAAGGGGTCTGATCTAATACAGTGCGCGGCACTGTTAGCGGCCAAACACAATATTGACGATATTTGTTTTAATAATAATTGCCTTTATTTTCCATCAAAGATGGGGGGAGACCAAGGAAAAAAGCTGCTATAGAGCAGCTTGATGTGTCCTCGACCGCCTACAGACAGTAGTTGAGCAAAAAGTTTTTTGTTAGTGTACATAAGGAGCAAAATCGAGTCACTGATGCAGAAATGCAGAAACATGGTAGCCATCCTACAAGGTAATCACACGAGGTCATTGGTGACCTACAAATTCGCAGGGCAATCACAGACACAAAAAAAAATCATGATAACAAAAAAACACTAAGAAACACAAAGTGCCAAAAAAAATTGCAACGTTCACTTTCTAAAAAGTCCTATAACATCTAAAAAGAGCTGTAAAGGGCATTAATATAAAAAGTCACGGAAAAAATAAAAATATGCGCTATAAATGCGTAGCATGTCCAGGTATAAAACAGGTATAAAAGCAGGTATAAAACGAATGTCACAAAGCCAATACCGGGCAAGTAAAAAAAATAGAAAAAAAGCGAAACACTAAACGTCAGATATAAAAAGCTAGCACAACAAACGCGAAAAGATGTCTAAATGCAATGCGTAGTAAATACAACGTAAAATAAGCACACACGGAATTAACAAGAAAACAATCACTCTTGATACATAAATCGTCAGTCACAGAAAAAAGCGAATGGAAGCAATATTAAAACAAGGACAATTCTAATTTCATTTCGAAAGATTATTGCCAGGCAGAAAATTTCACCTTTTAGGTTAATGAACTATAAGGAGGTACTTTCCACCACTATATATAGTAGAGTTCATGACAGCCCTAGATTTTAGGGATAAAAGAAAAGGAAGAAAACGGCGATTGTTTGTGTGCGCTAACTTCGTCGCGTAGTGTACTTCTCTTTCTTTTTTGTTTTATTTTACCGCGATCAAATTTGGTGATAGATACTTGACTGTATCGCATCTTGGAGAAAAGAAATTAAGTGCCCAACTTCAGTTAGCAACAGACACACTGTACTGACAAACTCGTGTCGGTCAGTATTCCGACAGAATGGTTTTGTCAAACCGTAGGTAGACAGTACTTTCTCTTCAAATGGGCATTACTGACAGAATACTGGTTTGTTAAGTACTCTAGTAATACTGACCGAATATTGTTTCTTTAACTATTGAAACAATACTAGGCAGTTTTAGAATAGCGCAAGCTAAAGCTTTGCTTACGCGAAGAATAGAGTCGTCCCCACTGCGCATGCGCCGAACGCTAACCAAGTTTTGCGCTTTACGTGCGGTATTCTAGCGTACGCTATTAAAAAAAAAAACAATTGCGTGCGTACGCAAATAGTCTTTGAGCTCCTCCAGGGAGGATTCGTGATGAAAAGTTAACTAATACTAAAACAACCACAGTTAAAAAAAAAAAAAAAAAAAAAAAAATGGCGCCTTTTAGGATTAAGGGTGCGGCCGCTTTGGCGGCGTCGTGAGTGCGACGTCGACGGCTTCCTCGCTTTAGGGCTAGCGTGCGCAAAAATTGCGTATGTTATTTTAAAACTCCGTGCTGTTTCGTCGAACGGCACCTAGAGAATACTGCATCGTCAAACAGTGCACGTGAAATACTGTTTTGTCAATCAGCGCTGAAATACAGAATACTGTCTCGCCGGTATTCGGTCGGTATTCTCACAAATTACCGACAAAACAAAATGCCTGCGTGAAAAAGAAAAACAACAACTTTGCCCGTCACTTTAGGACGCACAATAGGGAGCGACATACCGGCGCTTGTCTGTTGTTTCTCTCGCCTGCGTGGCAAAGAGGTCACCGGTGGGGCGCGTAAGAAAGCAGTCTCTTTTGTTTTGTACGTTGTTTCGATTGTAAGACGCGCCCGGCCCTCGAGTTACTTTGCATTTTCACCCATTCTATTCAGCGTGCGAAGCCGACTTTCGTCAGAACTCAATTGTTTCGGCCAATTAGCGCTCGCCATGTTTGAGATGCATTGTGCTCTTCGCGTTACGCATTCGTTCGCGTAGGCTTCGAGGTCGTGCGGGAATCCGAGACGAAATCGTTATTGTTAAGCTCGAATGACAAAAGAAGGCCGGTGTTTTGTGTTTCGCTCGAAGAGTTCGTGTTTCGAAAAAAGTCCGTTTGTCAACCCTGGCCGCTCTCCAAAACCGACGGAAAGATGGCGACAGGACCGAAACTGCATTGTCGTTCTTATCTATGGCTCCGCTGGAAATAGGGTAGCCACTGGCCAGAGATAAAATTTTGACTCTCCAGTGACTTTGGCTAAGGCTGGAAGCAACGCGAACATTCGTGCTCTGCTCTCCTCCTTGCCAATGCTACATCTAGGAGGTGTAGCACGGATAGATGGATGGATACGGTTGAACCCTTTTAATCGGGCGGTGGCTTGCGTCATCCAGCCAAAGCTTCTAATTCCAACAATTAACTCAAATCCGATTAAATTTTGATTGAATGGAGAAGGGCATTGAATCTCACATCGCCGCTAAGCAAAAGCATTGATCCAAGCCACAAACGAAAGTCACAATCCGAGTGACGCTGCCGTGCTCAAAAGTAGAACCATCTGCCGAAAAAAAAAAAGGTGGACGTCGGCTCATACAAAAATTTAATCTTTCTCAATTGTTTTTGATTAAGGCAATGTCACGCTCTCAAATTTTCTCTTTTCATCCCAACCACTAACGTCCCATTCTCACGGACTTTGAGGTTTCTGCGATGCATAGTTTATTTAAACGGGCCCTAAAACACGGCTCTCTTTTCTCGGGAACGCCATGTACATTAACCTAAGAGTGGGCAAAAAACGGCAAACGATAAGTAGCAAAAATGAGAAGGGAAAGACAGATTTTCTACGGATGCAAGGATCGTTCCGTTCCGCCATGATCATTGGTGAGACCAGCATGATTTCATGAGTGCACCGGATCATAATTTTGACATTTCTTTCCTTTTGTGCCCTCTAAGAGTAACCAATACCTTTCCGTACAACGTCGCTCTCTCTGCGCAAAAGGTTCCGGATCGACGATTCTTTAGACGCCGTTTCAGTGAATGACGACGTCACGAAACGAACCCTGGATGTTTATCCGCCGAGCCCCAATTATTGCTACGAGCACCCACTGACCCCCGCTACGAGAGGGCGCTGCTCGCAATGACCGCTACATGGCGCGCCGTCACAAACGTAACCCGCGTTACACTCTATCCGTGTTGTTCCGATAGAACCGGTGCCGTCTGCTGCTGGTCTGCTGACCCTGAAAACTCGCCGTCTGCTTTCTCGTCGACGGCATGCCCTCGTAATGGCTGCCCGCGAACAAAAGCAGGCCCCGATGGTATGCAGCGGCTATTATCGGCTGCGAAAAGAAGAAAACCCGTTGGTAAACTGATGTATCGGGGCCATTGTGTTGTTTCACTTGTTTGTTGCTGTGGGTTGCCTTCTTTTCTTGTGTGTTGAGTGATGGCGTCGTGCCGTGTTTTGCTTCGCAACTGGACCAGCGGTCCATTTACCTTTTCCTACCTTGTGTGTTTGTGTTTTGATGTCGATGTTACGTTAGCCGAGTCGGTACTCACGATTCTTTGCTTTCGAATGTGTGAGCTTTTACTTGCGTTTCTCCGCCGTAGCGAAATTAGCTTTTTTTTCTCGAAAGTCACGCGGCGGACTACTTGACGGCGCGCGCGCGTGCGTAACCTCTCTAGTGAGGTCACGGCGGAGTAACACAAACACGCGCTGCGAAAGCTGATTTTTGCGGGGAAGAGTGAGTTGCGTGATGCGTGCGGTTGGTCTCATTTACCAAGCCCTGACGACGTTGCAAAATTCGTTACAACTTGACTGCATTTTTTTTTTGCTTTGGCCACTTTTTTAAATGAAAGACTGAGTGACGTGTTTTATCTTTTTTATATATATATATAATCCCCTCTGAAGGTTGGACTCTCTTTTTTGCTTCGACGTTCCGCATGCTATCCTTTCAATGCAAGGTCACCGCGTACTTCTAGTATGTCTCTACTTACTTTTTGCCTACGTATGTCCCTGAACCGTTATGGCTGTCCATGAATGGATTCGTGCGCAATGGCTTGCCGTGTAGAGAAACGATTCGAGCTCGCGTTTCAATAGTTCTTTTCCTCGCTGCTTTGAGCACTTTGACACTCGGGAAATGTCGATACTTCATTTTTTCAGCGGAGACAAGGGCAGCTATAGCTTTAAGTCCACCCGCTAATCATTCTAACCAGATCTCGGCGTTCCGACATCCCCGCGAGCTCTTGGACTCTCGTTTCCTCCTCTCCCTCGGTTTCTGCCCGCATAGTAAGTTGGTCTGCTGCATACCTTTTTAGTGTTTCCCAGACATGTTAATTACAGTGACCTGCATCGTATAAGCTGTTAGTTGATAAGTTACACAGTACGACACAATTCATTATTTTCCTACGGATTAGACCAATCTTAGGTTAATCATTGTTGCTCAATTGTTTTGTTCACTTATTATACAATACAATTATACAATACAATTATACAATGTTTTACACTTATCGTGCACTACTAACCCTGTTCGCGACGTTGTTCACTCAACGTTTCGTGGCCATTGGTTGTTGCGTTTAGTCAGAAATGGCCGCACGAATCATGGCGGATGGTTTGGAGTTCATTTGTCGTACTCCGAAAAATTATTCGGTGGATTTGTAGTGGTACAAGATAACTCTTTGGGAGAAGGAAAAGTTGAACGACGAATCCATGCATCCAGCAACGCCATCTTATATAATTCTAGGAACGGGTAACTCCAATTTTAGAGATAAGCATCTAGCCTCGCAGAATCGTGCAAATGGCCGTGTTTGCATTTATCTTATTAATTTGTCTCCCTCGTTCATTGGCCAAGGTCAGGCTCAAGAAACGTGTCAACTTCATGTGTTGCGACTTCCGCAGCTTCCAAATACATGTGCTTCGTTATCAGCCTCAGGAACGCGTCTTTGGCGTCACGCCGCTGCATGCGGTGGCGCTCCGGGCTTGTTTGTAAACAGTGCGTTTATATAAGACTATTCATGCCTGTCAAGTTAGTAAAAACTCGTTAATTTGCAACCCCCCCCCCCTATTTAAAAAAAAAGCAAAACTAAAGAAAACATTAGCAACAAGCAGCGTCATTTGGTAGGTAATTAAATGACATCATTAGCATCTCACGGAACAACACGCCCATTGTTTTGTGAAATGTTAACCTTGTCATTTTATTAATCCTCTCCATAACGTAATGCCCCGACCACGGTGGTTCTTAAAGCACTTAAATAATTGAATAGAAGTTAAATAAATATTTTTTCTTTGTTCCGGGAGTGACCTACCTGCTTCCTACGGTAATACTGCGAACCATAATGTTAATATAGCCTGACCTTTTTGCTAAGTTTTTTTTACTTACACCAACAAACGCACTGTTTGCGAACAGTGCCCCGTTTGATTCACGAGAGGTGAAGCATCTGCGCACGCGCAGTGACGACAGCAGCGCCACCGCAGTTGCATGACGTCATCAAGTCCCGTGCAGCTCATTATCGGTCCGCAGTTAATGAGATTTGCGGCATGAGCCGATCAAAATGCCGAAGAACAAATCACGAAGCGATATGTGCACGGAGATAATACACGCCCCCTAACTAAAATAGCTTGATACTTAATTGACAAAATTTGAAAAAAAGTATTAAAAAATAAAGGGGAGGGGGGGTGAGCAAGGGCAGGTTTCAATGTTCCACACACTACGATTGGTTGCCGTCAAGCCCCCCTTGACGCCACGTAAGTAAAATGATAAAACAATTAATAGTTTTTTTTTATGACACCGACAATCTATTGGCCATCATAGGCTTAATGTGTATTTAGTCCAGTGTCTCGTTTTAGCCAACGGACCGGATTGGAGATCTGTTGGAAATACTACATTTAAGAAAAGAAAAATAATTAATATAAGCAGTTACATACAAAAATTTCAATTAGAGCCAACGTCTTAGAAATGTAAGGTGAATGCATACATATACTTTCTTTTTAAATATAACGCGATGCTAATAGTGACATATTACAAAAATAATTGGGAGTGAGAAAACTCACCAGGCCTAAATCAACACGCATGGGAATTAACTTTGCCACGGACACGCAGGTCACAAGACTAACGATAAGGGCAGATCTGATGCTGACCATATGAATTTTATCATAGTTACTCGGATGAAAATTACCAAGAATAGTGATTCTGGTTGGTGAAAATGTACAATTAATAATATGTCGAGAGAGCCCACTTTTTGACGCAGTTATCTCTCATTTTTCCTTATATCTTCGTTCTCAATTTTTATGCGCGTCGCAATGCCGTTTTATTTTTGTCTTTTTCTTTTTTTACGCGCACTTATTTGTGCGTTGGTAGCAGCGGGACGCGGGCCGGACGTCACTGGCAAGACCGCGACCATCAGCGGGCCAGATATAGCCCGCGGGCCGTGGTTTAGAGACCCCTGCTTTACAGATTCTTTTGGGCTGATAGCGCGACCGAGCACACCGATTTCCATAAAACACATTAGGGGACGCGTACGTATGCTAAGAAACTGACCACACCCAGGTCTCGGCGACTGGGTCCATGTATTGTGCGTCGCAATCTTTTCGAAACGAAAGTCTTCAATGGATGAACAAATGTATGCAGGGCCACTGTTCAATTTGCATCTGGCGGGTAAGATCAAATGCGACTAATTTTAACTATAGCATTTCCCTAACCCTCTTTTATTTTGTTTTATCATATTTAGTGCACCGATATCCTAACCACATCCTAGGGCCCGCTTATTTGTGTGATGTCACCGGGTTGCCGAGCCCTTTACATTTCATCGTTATATCTTCTAATGCTTCTATTCCCTCCACAGATATCGTGCACACTCAGTCAATCTCCTTGTACTTGTCTCTGTACAGTGCTCACCAAACTTATACAGAACGCGCGAACTGTCTTTTCTCCTGGCGGTGCTATCCTGAAGGAAGCTGCACAACGACCCCTCGGCGTAGCACTTCGGGAAGGTTTGTTGACTGCTACGTGACGAAGTCGTTGCTCGTTGCTTAGTCTGCCAGCAGAGGCTCCCATGAGAAACGACACAGTTCGCGCGTTCCGTATACGTTTGGAGAGCACTGTACGTTGTTGTTCTTGTTTGTTCTCAGACATGTCTCAGCACCGCTGTCCTAATATTACAGAATATATATATATATATATATATATATATATATATATATATATATATATATATATATATATATATATATATATATATATATATATATATATATATACGCAGGGTGTTTTTTTAAGCTTAACAGATTTGTTTAAAAAAAGCCGTGAGAGTTACACTTATGCCGCTTGTGGAGGTGAGTTATACCGCCAGGGGGACATATTATAGGGGGATAATTGTAACGATCAGTCGGGTAATTAATTAAAATTCGTTAATTAACTTTTTTAATTAATGAAAATGGACATATGGTTCCAACTAGAAACTTGCTCAGCGTCATCGAAAACCACTAAATCAGTAATTTTCAGAAAGATTTCGAGCGCGTGAGAAGCATAGTAGCGCACTAAAGTTACCACTCGTGGAGCAGGTACAAAGCTAGCGGTTGCGGTAAGGCGCCCGCGCAATTTTTCCGTCTCTTATCTAGCCCCAGCCTTGTACCTGCTCCACGAGTGGTAACTTTAGTGCACTACTATGCTTCTCACGCGCTCGAAATCTTTCTGAAAATTACTGATTTAGTGGTTTTCGATGACGCTGAGCAAGTTTCTAATTGGAACCATATGTATCTTTTAATAATTAAAAAGTTAATTAACAGATCTTAATTAATTAGCCGACTGATCATTACGATTAGCTCTCTATACTATGTCCCCCGGCTGTATAACTCACTTCCACAAGCGGCATAAGTGTAACTTTCACGGCGTTTTTTAAACAAATCTGTTAAGCTAAAAAAAAAACACCCTATATATATATATATATATATATATATAGATCGGACAGAATTGTGGATGCATATGGCTCAATCCTTTTAATCGACCGAGTGCTTGCGCCAGTCAGACAGGGGAGCAAGCACGCGAGAGCACTCCAGCAGCACAATGCTTGCGACACCAGGCGAAAACATTAGAAGGTTGGAAGCGTGGGCAGTCTGGGAACACTCAGCGTTTGTTTTACCGAACCAATGACAGGACAATGATTTCGCTCGCCATTTATCTTCTAGTGGCGTTGGTCTTGAGATCTATTGGCCAAAGACATATCCTCCAGTAATTACTTCTAAAGGACCCGTCACTTTAAAAGCCATCACTGAAACGTTTTGCCATCCCCCTGGTGTTGGCGAACGTGACGTACAGTATGTCAACATTCCAATGGTGTCGATGATGATGATGACGAAGACACGGGACATTGCAGGCGGCGTTACAGCATCGCGTCGTGACGCTTTGCTGGCTCGGTGCTGTCCCCCCGCGCGTGCTCGTCTCGCGTTAAAAGCTAAGGCAGCACATACAAAAGGAAGAGTTTGTTATTGTTGGTCAGTGGTGTGCGCCGTAGAAAGCTGACCGGCTTTCTTTCGCTTCGGTCGTGACAGAAAGAACGCCCGTTCCGCTTTCACGAGCATGTGTATCAAGGACGGTAGCCGCTCGCTTGCCAACGCTTGTGGCTTTCGTAAACTGTTTTTTTTTTTTTTTCATTACTTCTATACCGCCGCCTGTGTTTGCGCGTTGAACCGGCTAAGTTCGCAAACGAAGCGAGGAACAAAAATATAAACACAAAAGATGGCAACCAGTCTAAGCAGAACGCGGCAGTCTGTCGTCTGCTTAGAAAGTTAGCAGACGACTATGCGTGCGTTCGATTTCGGTTGTTCGCTAAATCTTTTGAAATGGTTTAACGCAAACGAGTCTAGAATACTTGAAGCGTGGCCTTGGGCTTACCCTTAAAGCAACTACTAACAGTGGCATTCGTCTGAGCACGCGGGGTTGTATACCCAATGTTTGTTTCGCGTACGACTCTGCGTCTGTTTTGAGTACGCGTACGTATACACTTGGCAAGCACAAAAAGACTGCGACCACCGATCTCTCGGTTGGAGCTTATTAGTAGGCAACTCACACGACACCACTTCGCCATACTGTTTGGAGAGTTCGATTGCATTTTGTTTGTTTATTGATTAGTACTATCATTTTATATACAAAGCACCTGGTAGAAGTGGCGCACCAGGAAACACCATGCACAAAAGAGAGTTGGAAATAGGTCACGCATACAATACTACACACCTATAATTCGAAGTGAAACTAAAACAAGAAAAACAATGGAGGGCAGTGAAGCAAAAAAATACACGCGTGAAAAGGAAAAAAAAAAGCCGAACGACAAAACATACTAATACGTTGCTTCAAGCGGATACACAACATAACAACCGCATTAGTGCAAAACCAATTACATTGGTAGTGCAAATTCGGTTAAATATATCCAAAAACAATATTTTTTTACAGTCAATAAGAGTTAATCACAGGGTCCAATGGAGAAAGTGAGAACAGTTTTATCGGCCCGTATAAATAAACTGCGCCTCGCGGAAAGCTGAAACTCCGTGAGAACGTGACGCTATAGCTGTGGTGAGAACGTTTAAGAACATGACCTGGATTAAAAGTTACAAGATAAACAGTAACGTTTTAAGCCTAATATTTATCAAACCAAATGAAGATAGTGTGAGAGCATGCATTTCAATAGAGAAACTTGTCAGTAAGAAAGATGATATTGTTTTATTTCCTGCTTACAAGTTCCTTTTTTATGTGAAATAAATGCTACAGATTCCCAGAGTGTCATTTCTTGATGTAATGAATATTAGGCTTAAGTGAGTGTCGGCTCATAAAAACATATTGTTTTTCTTTTATATATCTTGGTCCAAATAAAATCTTAAACTTTCGCATTTTCTCAACACGACTCCCGTCCATTGTGATACATTTTCAGCTTTCTGTGTTGCGTAGTATATTTATGCGGAACAAAATATCGTTTTTATTTTAATTTTCTTGATTGGACCCGGTAGAGCAAACTGTATCAAAGTCATGAATATAAAGTTGGAGGTGGAAAAATTAATGTAATAGAAGAGCGCAGGTCGAATACATATATATGACAATAGACCCCTTACAAAAATGATCAATGAGTTTCAATTGACTTTCTATTGTGTTCCTATAGAGTCAATAGACCGATCTCACTAGACGTTCGGCGCATGCGTGACGCCGCCATAACTTTAGTTCACAGGAGGCAGACGGCCGTGCATGCGAGGGCTCGTGTCGTCTCGTGCTCCACACGCGCAGAGCTCCAGCGGGGTTGTCGCACTTGCAGAAAGACTAAAGTTCCCTCGATGCATTGCGGCAGCGGTGGCGTAGTCAAACTGGCTGGTGAGATCGGTCTATTGAAACTCAATATAAACTCAATGTCTAATGAGTTTAACCATTAGAAGCTCAATTTTGATTCTATTGAATTTACTCATTAGGAATGCAATTGAGACTGATCATAAGAAACTCAATATCGTTTCTATTGACTTTACTCACTAGGAATGCAATTGAGTTTGATCATTAGAAACTCAATATCAATTCTAATGAATTTACTCATTATG
Organism: Ixodes persulcatus; assembly: GCA_013358835.2. Taxonomy (NCBI): domain Eukaryota; kingdom Metazoa; phylum Arthropoda; class Arachnida; order Ixodida; family Ixodidae; genus Ixodes; species Ixodes persulcatus. The sequence continues at coordinate 31,891 of JABSTQ010008418.1, read as the reverse complement.
GATGCAATAGAATTTTATCATAAGAAAGTCAATATCGATTCTATTGAATTTACTTATTAGGAATGCAATTGAGTTTGGTCATTAAGAACTCAATATCGATTCGATTGAATTTACTCATTAGGAAGGCAATTGAGTTTGGTCATAAGAAACTCAATATCGATTTTATAAAACTTACTCATTAGGAATGCCATTGGGTTTGGTCATAAGAAACTCAATATCGATCCTATTGAATTTACTCATCAGGAATGCAATTGAGTTTGGTAATAAGAAACTCAATATCAATTCTATTGAATTTACTCATTAGGAATGCAATTGAGTTGGTAATAAGACACTCAATATCGATTCTATTGAATTTACTCATCAGGAATGCAATTGAGTTTGGTAATAAGACACTCAATATCGATTCTCTTGAATTTACTCATTAGGAATGCAATTGAGTTTGGTCATTAATATCTCAATATATATTCTTTTGAATTTGCTCATTAAGAATGAAATTGGGTTTGCTCATTAGAAATGCAATATGTATTCTTTTGAATTTACTCATTAGGAATGCCATTGAGTTTGGTCATAAGAAACTCAATATCGATCCTATTGAATTGACTCATTAGGAATGCAATTGAGTTTGGTCATAAGAAACTCAATATCGATTCTATTGAATTTACTCATTAGGAATGCAATTGAGTTTCGTCGTTTGTGGATTACTGCACCGAACGATTATTGCTTGTACCAATGTTTTTTTTATTAAGGGATAGAGTCTAATGACGTCGAAACACTGTTTAGCATTTATGAGACTTCCAAGGAGGAAATAGCGAACTGGGAACCTTAATAAATGCTGAGGTGGTCACCGGCCAAATGATTACCTTTCTTATGTAGGGTATATAAGGCGGTGGGGTAGTCAAGGGGAGTACGATTAGTGGGTTGTGAGTGCTTAGTTATGACGTTTGTGTTCGTTTCCTCCATGTGCTTTGTTTCCTTCATGTTGCATGCTTTAAGGAATTATACAAAACAAAAATTCTCAACCACGTGCAAATTTTTTAAACGCAGTTGCAATAAATTATATTGAAACACGTTGCAAAAAATTGAATTGAAACTGAATTGCAATATTTTTATTGCAACTCAATAGCAATAGTTCTATTCAAACACTATTGCCAAAATTCAATTGAAACGCACTTGCTAAAAATTCAATTAAGACTCAGTGGCCAATACCCTGGTACGGTTCAATAGGGACTCATTAGAAAAAGTCAATTAAGTTTCAATTGAGACTGAATGCGGTCTATTGAGTGAGTTCTTTACACTTTCAATTGAAACTCAATTCATTTTTTTGTAAGGGGACACAAACTGAAGAATAGCTTTACCATATTAAAGTCGGTAAACCTATTAATGGTTACATGTAACCTCCGTCTTGGTATCTGACACCATTCGAATGTGTTTTTATTATTCGTACTCGAAGTATACAGTGTTTTCACATGAAGTCAATCCGCCATTTTGTTAAATGAGTGAGTGAGGAATGGTTTTATTTATCAGAAAAAGAAGAAAGATGCATGACGAAACTTTTAAACTTTTGTGCACTATACCAAGCTGAGAGTCTCAAGTGAATCTACGGAATGCAAGGCCTTCAGCATGCGCCAGACAGCTCAAGACAACAAAAAGGCGGACGAAATAACGAAGCATGGCCTCTGATCGCCGCCATCTTGGCACTTGCTTTTGTAGATCGCCTGTAGCAGCTGGTAATCAAGCCTTGTTAAGGCGCGACTCACGGTTGCCAAACCTGGCGCCCAAACAAAGCATTTTCTATCCACGGTGGCCACACTACAACTTTTGAAGCGTGGTCGCTTGCGAACCAGCGTTGCCTACCACGCTTTCTTGTCAACCTGGTTTCAGAGATTCTGCCGCGTCGTGCTCTTCGCTGCGAAGTTATGATAATGCGCGGCATAAAATTGTCGATTCGGTCAGCACAAAGACAGGAATATTGCGTGATCAATACGCTCAGTGCGTGCGACATATGGCAAGGAAACTAGTTTTCGGGCGGCACTTCTCTCGTTCACCTTTTTTTTATTATTATTATTATATTATTTTCGCTTCGCGTTTCAGAAAACTTTGTGAATGAGGTCGCGTAAAAAAAAAGAGAAACTGCACCCGTGAACGCTGGATTGCGAATGTCAGGCAAATTTTCCCCTGTGACTGACAGGCGCGCCCATGTTTTTCGAACTCTCTTCGCCCTGGATGATATGGCATAAATACATCGTATAAAAGCGAACACAGATCATAGAAAGATAAAAAAAAGAAAGAAAGCGCGAAAGCCAGTGGCCCTGGGATATGCTGAGTATTACGCTCGAGAAAAATGCGACTTTGCCCATTTCTCAGAATCGAAAGGGGGAAAAAGTAACTGTCTTAATGACCTGCCTGAAAGGTTTCGCGTGTGCGGAATATTGCCGAGTGTGCATGCGTCAGCGGTGTACGTATGACTCAATTAAGTGACCTTTCTTTAAGAGGTCTATTATGCGCTTCCTTTTAGTATTCAGCTAGAGTTTTACTGGAATACTGATTCGCCAGATTGTTGTTAGAAAAGGAAACTTTACGGTTACGAGCGAAAGAAGGTCAACTGGATGACTTTGTGGAAGGATGAAGGAATATTATGACTGAAGGTTCGAATCGGGCGGCGGCTTGCACCACCTAGTTAGCGTCGCGGTAATTAGCTTTGTTTCTTAGAGACGTATGGTGGTGAAGGAGTTTTGTCTCTGCCACTTCTGCAGTCTCATCATGACGCTAACTCGACTGCCAAACAATATTTTTTGTTTTAGATTTTTTTTTGCTTTATTCACGATTGTAAATTTAAAGCGCTCGGTGTACTTGAGTGCGAGAAAGCTAAGTAGATGTCGCTCTTTTTAATGTAATTAGGAGAGAAGTACAAGTTGGATGATAGGAAACTCACGTTATTATGAATCTAGAAAGACGAATTGATGTCAGCATTGATACGTAAACAGCGCTCGTAAAGCCGGTGGCAAATGTGAAAACTACTATTTTATGCACTCAATATTTTTGTCAGTATTTTGTACATTTTTTTTATTCAACTGTATGGAATGCTTTTTTTTCATCCTTATTTTCTCGTAGTCCTTTGCTCGATTAGCACGCAGTACTTGGTTTCATAATTCAAATACTGGTTTCCGGCAGGGTGCTATACGTGGCTTGCACATGACGTCATTTCCGATGACCTCCAGAGAAAAGGGGAAGAAGGAGCTCCCCTCTTATCAGGATCCTCCTTTGTGCCTCCCGGATATGCACAGACGTCGCTATTCTCCTCCCAGAAGATTATAGCAGATTAACCTGTCACTCAAAATTCTTACAAATGCAGCTTCCCTCTCCTCCTTTTAAATGGTGGTCAAAAGTATGCGATGTGACGTCATTGCAAGGGCCTATACAAGGGTCTACTTACTGACGATAGGTGTCGCCTTGGTTGACAAACATCGAAGTGTTTGACTTACGCGTAGTTCTTCTATACGTAACTTCATATATGTATTTTTTTTACTGGAAGCGTAAACATGAAAAGCACAATAGAAGTCAGCTAGATTCATGACGAATAAAATATTTTTATGCGTAAGGGCAATGATCTAGACGTGTGCTGCCAAGAGATGCCTGAACTACGCCCTAAAGCTATAGGTTTAGGTAAATGTGTTACATACTAAGCACCTTTAATTCTTGACATTATGTTTTCAAATATATTATTTTGATTCGTGGAATACAACTAATGTTGTTCAAACAAAGAAATTAGCTTTATTGCCTAGTTTGTATCTCGTAAGCGCCACACATCAAAAACCGTTGCATTGATATAGTATCTGCTTGCGATTAAACCCTATTTTAATTAGGCAGTGTGAGCGGATGCGTAACGCTGGAACAAGTTGAACCAACTTAATTATGGATAGTTCGAGCAGCATAAACAAATACTGTGTAAAAGCACAGAATTTCATGGTAAAAAAAAACAAAAACATGTTGACCCGTTTATTGAGAAATTTCCTGTATAGTGAACTATTGTCTCCCTGCTTGCATCTTTGTGATTAATTTATTGCTGATTTTTGTCTCGGCGATACCGCACTTTTCGGCCGAAGGTCACAGAAAGAGTGGCATAATATTTGAACGCGAAAAAGAGAAAGAATACATACTCAAAAATAGTTAAAAGAAAATTGACATTTTTAACTGACGTGTTGAATCTGTTTGCCTTACAGTGAAACATGATACTACGGTTCGCCGTGCTCCTTGCCCTGGCCGCTGGGCTGGTGACGCCATCTCGTGAGTATTTCTGCTACGGAACCAGAGGTACCCTTTCAGAGTACCCGCCCTGACCTAAAAGGGATTGGTTTACCTGACTTACTTACTTACTGACTTACCTACATAGGCCACGAAAATTGCAATTATAATTTGTGCTGTTGCAATTTGTCGGCTCCAGAGGTCTCTTCGGGGCTGTCCAAAAGTGATCATACATTTTTAAGTATTTTCGAATGCATGAGGGAGAGGCTGTGAAACCAGGTATATATATGCTACTACGGTTCGCCGTGTGCGTAAGAAACATATATATATATATTTTTTTTTCGCGGTTGAAAGCACGAGCGCGAAGTAGCCTGATTAGAGCGAATGCGTTGGTTTTTTAACGCAAGTATGGTTTACACAGAATTATAGACAGCTTAAGTGTAAAGTGGAAGCCCCTCCCATCTTTTTCCACTTTACTCTTATACGAGGGGCGTTCATAAAGTTCGTATTATTGTTACGAAGAAATAGAGATTCAGCAATCGAACTCGAGTAGGAGTTGAGACATTCTCTACACGTTCGCCATCAAACGTTACCCACTTTTTCCAGCGATGCACCACATGCCGGAGGCCATTGTGGTAGAACTCCTCGTTTTGAGTGTTCAGGAATCGCTCCACTTCAGCAATCACTTTGTCGCCGTCCTTGAAATGCTTTCCCTTTATTTGGCCACACTGGAAGCGTCTGCACCATTTAACCAAAGTGTCATAAACTGGGGCATTGTCCCCGAACAACGCTCCCAGATTGGAATGAATATCCTTGGCATTGCTTCCCTTCATATGAAAAAAACGGATCACTGCATGTGCTTCGCACCGACGGGCGGTGTCATTTTTGTTGCGACTCCCTAGCGGCGTTCCGGACTACTATAGCATGCGATGTTTTTACTGTGCGGAAACTAGAGGGACCCGTGTTCATGTTGATGCCTGTTTTGTTTCGTTTTATTTATTTTTTTTTTTTTTGTGCCGATAATACGAACTTTATGATCGCCCCTCGTACTGTCACGGACTATAGTTTAGCAGCTGCACACGAAAGTGTACGGCTGCTATACTATAGTCATCACATCAAGCGGATGCGTACAAGCTATTTTACGTACATCTTTCAAAAGTAAAAAAAGAACACTTGAAATTAAAAAAAAAAAAAAAAACTTATTTGTCCTTTATATTTGTTGGAACTCGCCGATGTGGATTTATGCGTAATAGCTCTACAGACAAGTATGACTTTACACACAAGTATGGCTCACCCTCTAGTATGGTTTTAAGCGCTACTGCTTTCATTCCAAAAAGGGAGCACTTGAGTTTAATTCATATCTTCTCAGTTTTGACTGACAACCGCTAGGAACGCACATATATACACACTGACTAGGCGGCGCAAGCCGCCGCCCAATTAAATTCAGCAGTATGCATGGGTCCATGCATCCCGAAGGAACATCCGAAGAAAATCTACAACGCTAGAGAATTTTGTGGTATAAACTTGTTTTCCAGTTACTCCCAAAATCTTGATTATGTTCGCTTTCTTATGCATTTTCGCTGATGTACTTTCTTTTTTGTTATGTTATATCTGCTTTGGATTAGATTTTTGAAATACGGATACAGTCCTTGTGGGTGTCGTCCCCCCAGAAAATCTTCTTAGCCTTCCTTTTTTTTTTAACGTTTGTGTTTTATTTTGCAGGCGTCGTTTCACTTTGACAAACCAACGCCCCGAATGAAGCGGATTTGTTTTGCCATTGTTTTTTTTTATATATAAACTACCGTAAAATGTAAAGTAGTAAGACCGTTCAGTTTGATCGTATGTTTGTTTGTTTGTTTTGGGATGTACAACTGTGTATGTTCAAATAGTGTTCGGAGCAATTAAGTCATTCAATAATGACCAATCTGGCCGCCACCCCAAAGAAAAAAGAAACACCCGATACATTTCAAGTTCAAATAAACAATACTCAGAGTTTGTTAACACGCGAAGCCTCATGTTCAGTTGCAGAACAGAATGGTGCAGCGAATTTGTTTTCAATTGTCAGTGACAGGGCGGCATCTTTTGTTATCAGCGAGCGCTGCTCTGATGGTTGCGTTGGTATCGGACTTCAGGCAAACTCAGGAAGAACTCCGGGCAAAAACAGTTTCTTTACGAGTTTTTTTTTTTAAATATAGTTTGTCTGTTTTTATTTTATTATGCCCTACGCTTTTCCATCTTTCCCCGCCGCGGTAGGGTTACGTTTTAGCCAAATTCCTGGAACACAATCTTACTTATATTCTGTGAAACACTTGGTTAGGTTTTCGTCCGCCCAACCCATATTCCCCTCGGACAATATGCGCTGAAACTCCCCACCCGGCATCATTTGGCGTATGCGGTCCCAACAAGCTCCATTATCTCTCCATTTGTCGAGTACAGTCCGAAGAATGAGGCCCCAAACTTAACATTCCATTCGTATTTCAGACTCTCTCTTAAAAACTGACATGTAGTCCAAAGAAGCATGGAGGACTGTTTCAGCTTATATTTTCCGCGAACGTAATTTAGGTGTACCCCCCCCCCCCCCCCCCCGAAAAAAAAATTACAGGGGTTTCTTACAAAAAAATCCAAACTATTCTTTATGCCAAATGCGTATTATCCGTTCAAATGTAGCACTAAAGGTTCGAACCAGATACCAAAGTGCCAGAACTAACCGTTATCTCATTCAAAATTTATAACTGATTTTATGAAAATTATCAATCAGGAAAGTGGGGCCCGTTCCGGGAAACCGGCGCCATTCAGATCCATGTATTCAAGGGCTCCGTCGGCCGCCATTTTCACATTCAAAGTTTGAGGAAATCACAAATTATTAAGATAACAGTTAGTCCTGAAGCTTCGACATCTGGTTCGGACCGCTAGTGAGGCATTTGGGCGCATAATGAACGTTCGGCGATGCATAGTTACATTTTTCCGGTGAGGGAAAACCCTGGAAATTCTTTTTGGGACACCCTGTTCATTAATCGTTACGACGCTCGCTATGCTGCAGACGTGGTGGAGAGGCGAGCTGCATCGTCAGGAACCGGAGGTGACCTGAAGATCGTCTGCTACTATTCCAATTGGGCGGTGTACCGGCCGTCCCTTGCCAAATTCACGCCGCAGAACATCAACCCCTACCTGTGCACCCACATCATCTACGCCTTCGCCGGGTTCAACAAGCGCTACGAGCTCAAGCCTTACGACCCGTACAACGATGTTGAGCAAGGTATGGTCCTGCTGGTATATTCGGAAAAGCTTCCGAAGTAGCACGCAAGTTTTGGCACTCTTGATTGGCGTGTTTACATGGACATCACATTGCCGAATTTACGGGTGAGGTCAAAGAATATGAGGCCGAGTCTTAGGAAAACAAGCCTCAGTGATGAATGCGCTAGCCCTTAGCCGGCTTCCAGATTTGCTTACCTGATAAGTGTAAACAGATCTGAAATCCAACAACAGGCTAGCACATGAATCTGAACAATGCGGTAACCTTTAGCAGACTTCCAGATTTCCTTACCTGATAAGCGTAAGCAAATATGAAAGTCAACAAAAGGCTAGCGCATGAATCTGATTCATGTGGTAGCCTTTAGTCAACTTCCAGATTTGCTTACCTGATAAGCGTAAGCAAATCTGAAATCCAACAAAAGGCTAGTGAAGGAATCTGATTCATGCGGTAGTCTTTAGTCGACTTCCAGATTTACTCACCTGATAAGTGTAAGCAAATCTGGAAGACGACTAAAACCTACCACATGAATCTGATTTAGGCGCTAGCCTTTAGGCGGCTTCTAGCTTTGCCTACCCGATAAGCGTAAGCAAATGTGAGAGCCGGCTAAAGACTAGCACACTAATCTGATTCATGTGCTAGCCTTTAGCCGGCTTACAGATTTGCTTACCTGATAAGCGTAAGCAAATCTGAAAGGCGACTAAAGGCTAGCTCATGAATCTGTTTCATGCGCAAGCCTTTAACCGGCTTCTAAATTTGCTTACCTGATAAGTGTAAGCAAGCCTGGGAGCCGGCTAAGGCTATCGCATGAGTAAGCAAGATGGGAACCGGCTAAAGGGTATCGCAAAACTGTTTTCTGTGCTAGCCTTCAGCCGGCTTCCAGATTGGCTTACCCGATAAGCGTAAGCAAATCTGGAAGCCGACTAAAGGCTAGCGCATTAATCTGTTTGATGCGCTAGACTTTAGCCGGCTTCCAGATTTGCTTACCTGATAAGCGTAAGCAAATCTGGAAACCGACTAAAGGCTAGCGTATGAATCTGTTTCATGTGGGAGAATCGATGGCCGAGTGACTAACGCGTCTCAGCTCGGAGCGTGGAGCGAAAGCTTGCGCTGTTAACCTCCTGGGCTCGATTCCCCCCGCGCGTTTCGATCTGGATGAGGTTCGTACCGGCACGCGTTCGTGTAATCACTACTGCGTGATGCACGTTAAAACCCCCAGGTTAGCGGTTGTACTGCACTGGCTAAATTTCTCATCAACAGCTAAGAGACCGGTGACCCGTTGAGGCTTACCAACATCAATGCTGTATAAACATAAAAAGCATGAGAATTTGTTTTTTGTTTTGTTTCATCTGCTAGCCTTTGGCCGGCTTCCAGACTTGCTTCCCTGATAAGCGCAAACAAATCCGGAGCTGACTGCTGGCGCATGAATCTGATTCATGCGCTAGCCTTTAGCCGGCATCCAGATTTGCTTACCCGATAAGCGTAAGCAAACCTGGGAGCCGGCTAAATACTAGCGTATCAGTCACTGAGGCGTGTTTACCTAAGCTTCGGCCTTCCATCTCTATATCCTCCATAAACCTGGCGATGTGATGTCCATTAAAACTACACTTGCGCCCGTTACTCAAAAAAAGAAATTAATTGCTATTTGCTATTACGATTGCTTGGTCTAAAAAGAATGGATTGTCGTTAAAATTACTAACATTGAAAGTAACCGATTAATTACTTTGCTACTTTACTCGATTACTTTTGCGTTACTCCAAAGAAACACGCAAAATACATACAGTGTTTGCTGCGTGTCTTATGGGCAAAAGTAATTGCCCCATTAAGAATAAAAGGCATATAAAATGCACTCGGTACAATCTACCCTTTTTTGCCCATGCAAGAATAAACAAATATGACAGAGTACAGAACAGGACTTCTTTAAACTATAGCTACAAGCAAGAATGAAACAAAAACCGTCCCCCATAGGAGTCTCCGAATCTTGGATTCAAAGATTTGCTGACGCCTTTGTGGGGCTGTTTTGTTTCATTCTTGCTTGTCGCTATAGTTGAAAGAAGTTGTGTTCTGTGCTCCATCCTATTTGTATATTCTTGCGTGGGTAAAATTGAACCTTACCAACACGCTCCGATTTTAATTAATCTACCCTTTATAGTTTAATAATTTTAGGAGGACATATCTATGAAGTTTTGATGGGTGTTCCAGATAAATGAGTATCGCGCTGTCCAACTGACGGAATCGAATCAGATGAACCTGCAAAGAGTACACTTGGGCGGGGAGGCACGCACACCTTTACAAATATTTCCGAGTTCGGTACCGCCGAACTGGAGAACATGATTCCCCCGAAGACGTGGTTGCTGCTTGTTGCCTAATAGGGGGTGTTTTATCCACTAAAACTGACTGGCTTTGTGACCAAGGTGCGGTATACAAGTAGATTGGAGGCGGCACACGCCGCACCACTTCCGCAATGCGCGCGCCTGCGCAGTTTGCTTGGTGAGATCGGTCTATTCCGAGTAGTGACTTTGTCTTTCTTTCACAATATCTATATATATATATATATATATATATATATATATATATATATATATAACCAGTCTTCTTTCTCTGCCTTATTCGCAGGCAATTACAAGAAGTTTGTTGGCCTGAAACAGTATAACAAGGACCTGAAGACGATGGTCGCCGTTGGCGGTTGGAATGAGGGTTCCAAAAGGTTTGTACAAACACCCGCAGCGATATAACTATATAGCGGACATTTCAACAGCGATCCTTTTTTGTTTAGGGCGCTAGAGACCCACATCTTTTATGGCATGACTTTGAAGCGCACTATAAAAAAGCAACAAATGTATGTAGCTTACATGTCAGCTAATACAATGAAACCCGTTCAGAACGAATCCACGCACAGCGAATTATTGTCGATATCGAACTCACGAAAAATTTAAATAAAAATGTATATAAAAAGTACTTTTTATAACGAACAACACATTGGCTATATCGAACTTTTCCCACCGGGAAGGCTTCCAAAAACGCGCAAACAATCGTCTTCTAGCCTGTCCCTCCCCCCCCCCCCCCCCCCTTCCAAAAAAAAAAAAAAAGAAACTAGGAAAAACGAAAATTCCGAAAGCTTCAGCCGCGAACAAAATTGTGCGTAGTGAAGCGATTCAGAAGGGAGAAAGCTAAAAAAACACTCTGCTCGCACGCACAGAAAAAAAAAAAAACACCTTTCATCCTAAATGGGTTGCCCACGAAGAGAAGCGATTCAGATGGGGAGATAAACTAAAAAAATTCTGCACGCATAAAAAAAAAATATCAAGAGCGTTGTTACAAGGCGGAAGCGAAGAGATGAGAAAAAAAGAGAAGCTCTCGCCTTAGAACGAACGCATCGTGGAAGTTTGTTGTGAATGGTTTTTGCTATATCGAAATACTTGCTATATCGAACTGATCATAGCGTCTCCTGCTCTTCGTTATAAACGGATTGGACTCTACTTATATGCGTGGTTGCCGACTTTACGGCCTAGAGTGACGATCGCGTTTCATAGTGAGACTCCAAACTTCGTTTCACTCTAAGTTCGACAACAGACGACGCTAGGATTCGATGAAACAAATCCCGCAGAGAGAATGCGCCTTGATCTTGAGTTTTTGCTGAGCGTGATTACTTTAACCGGTGACAGCAGACAAACAAATACGACGACCGCCGTAACGTTGTACTTATGGCGCTGTTGGATTGACTCCAGATCGGATTCTAGCGTTGGCTGCGGTCGGACTAAGTGTGAAACAGAGTACAATTCTCATTCGGTTCTAAGGTTAATTACCAAAACACCTAAAACGATTAAAATGACCCCTGGTTTCTGCTACAGGTTCTCCCACATGGTGTCCGACCGGAGCCAGAGGCAGAAGTTTGTGCGGAGCGCCGTCAAGTTCTGTCGAGAGCACGGCTTCGACGGACTCGACCTCGACTGGGAGTACCCCAGCTTCAGGGACGGCGGCAAGCCAGAGGACAAGACGGGCTACGCTCAGCTCATCAAGGTGAGGGAATTCATCCTGGAAGGCACGGAACGTCTTCGGCGAGGACAACTGCAAAAAAGCTAAAGCAGCCGGAGAGTGCAGCCCTGGAGTGGCACAGTCTATAGTGTGGATCCGTAGTTTTGTGACTGTAACTAGGGTCGAATGCCGCGCTCCTTGTGTTGAAAAGCGGAACTTCGATACTATTTAAGCCTTGCTTGCGTTTCTTTTTAGTGTGGATGGTGAGTCTTCACTTGCTGTGTGGACACGAAAGAATCGTCAGATTGCTTGTAGAAAACCATGAACAAACAAAAAGTATACGTGGCCACACGATTATATATGGTGCTCGTGTGGCCAATCGGCCATGTAAATATTTACCAAATACAGCCCAGTATGCGCACATCTAACGCTTTGTGGTTGAAGGAAGCCCTTAATTTTAACGGCCTGTCGACCGACACATTTTACCGTGACGCGTGATGTGGCTAAAAGCTAAAACAACTATGTTTCGTTTTACTTTAAAGGTTGATTTAGACATCTGCGTTTTAGTACAGCCGACTGTATTGCGGCTCCATGCGTTCCACCATGACGCTTTGAGCGGACCTCGGTTGTCATGGCAACCATCTCGACGCAAGCAGTCATAAGCGGTCGTAATGAGATTGGTTGTACTCAGACGCAAATGCCAGAACCAGCCTTAACTTGAAGAACATGGAATTATGGATCTGAAACGTTTGCTTGTCAGACGGTAAACTTTAACCGCGGCAGAAAGTCGACCGAATTTCCCTACGCGGGAAATTTTACGTCACGTGACCGGCAGAATAGGGACGGCGGGAAAACATGACGGCGCCTCCCCCAGCGAACGTCTGTTGCTTTGGAACTAATATGTCGTATAGTCGGACACGTTTGTCAGCAATTAATGGTGAAGAAGGCCTCCGCTTTGCCTTACCCCGCTTAAATCGTAAAGTTTGAGGAATGATCTCGCCCCATTTTCAGTTCTTTCGATTCTGGCCATTCCTAAGCCTAAAGAAACGCGGTAATTTTCGACATGGCATTGTCTCTGGAATCCTAGTGGATTGTATTGACTCGATCGGCCAGGTATGGATGGCACGCAGAAGGAGACAGCGTACTAATATCCGAGCCAAAGTACGCGATTTTCATTTCATGGAGAAGGTTTTATGTGCAAGTCTCACATGCTGCAGCTAACCCTGAAGGTGTGCCGCCTGCCTCATTGCTCATCTTTCCTTATCGTTTATAGCACTGAACTTCGGCGGCGTCTTTCGCACTGGGTAGAAATTTCAATGAGGCTTGTCTTGATTTTAGACAGCCAAACATTGAATAATTTACCAAACACGGGTTGATTCACATTTTTTTGTACAACGAGCCACAAAAAGTCGCGAAAACCTCGCAGCGCGTACTCGCGCTCCCCCTTTTTCAAGAAGTTTGCCACGAAAACCACTTACATTCGCTACAGACACAAGCTACCGCCCTTTAATAAAACACGGAGCTATCGCGCATCCAGCTCTCGTCAATCTTGATTACGTACTTGTAACTAGTAGGGCCCAGGAAAGCAGCGAAGACCAAACTAAAAACCAGGCTGTCTGGGCTAAAGCTGTGCCATAGATCAACTGAGTAAGCTATGCTTAGAGTACAGCACTTAATTCTCACATTATCTTATGGACGCCGACATTTTTGTGCTTAGTGTAGAGCGGTCACAATTCGCGATCGTTCCAATTTGAAACTGCGACTCCTGAGCTTTGGAGACGGAGGTGAGATGCTCGGGCGATATCGTTTTGCTCACGGAGCGTTTTAACATCTCTGGAAGACAAAAAATAGTTTCCTGCAATCTCATATAGAGCTTCAAATAACTCAACAATGATGTTAAGCACAAAGATGACTGGAGTGTCGTTAGTCTGGACTCGGAAGCGTATACACCTTTTCTGCGTGGGCGCCGCCATCTTCAATTCTGGAACTTCCGGTATGCGTGAAACCATCGCTTTCTTCTCGTCTCGGCACTAGAACGTGTTAACATTTTAATTGCAACCGTCAGTCGTTCTAGTTATGACCCTTCTATACTTTTTTACTTGTTCGGGGTTGTAATATCTTATTTTTTGTTCGGAACGCATACCGGATATGGGGACAACGTGGCTGGGTGCGAGGCTAAACGAAAAAGGTGTATACCTTATTTAGTGGTTCTAAGATACGCCAACGCGTGCTCGAAGTCTTCGTTGACATTGATGCCGCTTGCTACAGCTCGTCTGACAGAAGCAAGTCTTGAAACTCTTGCTTTTACTGTCACTCTTATGGTCCGTGTAGGAACTGGGGGTTCTAAGCACGTCTTCAAACTCGTGCTCGTGCTGTAACCCTGTGGTCTGTGTAGGAGCTGAGTGTTCTATGCACATCTTGAAACTCGTGCTTGCACTGTAACCGTTGTGGTCTGTGTAATAGCTGAGGATTCTTAGCATGTCTTCAAACTTGTGCTGGAGCTGTAGCCCTTGTGGTCTGTTCTAGGAGCTGAGGGTTCTAAGCACGTCCTAAAACTGTGTGCTCGTACCATAACCATTCATGGTCAGTGTAGAAGCGGAGGGTTCTAAGCAGGTTTTCAAACTTGTGCTAGTGTTTTATGTGGTCCATGTAAGAGCTGAAAGTTCAAAGCACGTCTTCGAACTCGCGCTCGTTTGGAAACCCTTTTGGTCTGTGTATGAACTGATGGTTTTAAGAACGTCTTCACTCTCGTACTCACGCTGTACCCCTTGTGGTCTGCGCAGGAGCTGAGGGAAGCGTTCGAGTCCGAGCCGGTGCCGAGAGGCAAGCAGCGTCTATTGCTCTCGGTCGCCATGCCCGCTGGCAAGGAGTACATTGACAATGGTTTCGACGTCAAGACCATCGCCAAGTGGGTGTTTGGGTTGTCTTTCTTAGACTTGAGTTGGCATATCTCTAGCCATTCTCTTTGTGACTTATTCGTTATGTATTGAAAACCTTAACAAAAAGGACCGTTTATTTAATTGCCACATTTTGTCTGGCGATTCCTAATCTTTATTTTCCTTTTTTTTTTCAAATGAAAGTTGAAAACGCTCACGTGAGTTCCGTAGCCTAGCCGAAATGCTCAAAACTAAAAGAAAACATAAAACGTAGCAATGCGATTGCTGATTTGTAAATCTATTTGTCATAATAATGTTGGCATTGAAAGTATCAGTTCCCTTTCTGAACCCAATGTGCTCGCGCCGAGAAACAACAATATAGGAATGAATAGAGTCCTATGTCGCCGACACAGACGGCGAATACTATAACTAGGTCACTAAGAAAACAATACAGCGCCAAATAATTATAATATAATGATACTCACAGAAAACAGGCAGCAAGCCTACACGAGGGACGTATTTTTAGCGGGAAACGGAGAACGGTGCTTCAAACGGACGCCGGCGAATAAAGCGAACACCTGTTGCTGAAGCATTTTTAATTGAGTAGTACTTTTTGTTCTAGGATGCATTCGCTGACACAGTATTCTTCGACATTTTGATGGTATATGCTGTTTGAACATATTCTAGCTGCTGTCCTTCGCATTATCAAATTCGTCGTCCTCAGAAAGTCATGAGCTCATAAGTTACAGCTAAAAACAAAATGGCGAACCGCTGTCGTGCGACAACACTCGCTAGGCATGGTTCACTGTCACCGGCCGTCACAAAAGGTTCAGTGCGCCGTCATCCGTGCACCCATTCATGCACTCGTATACGTCCCACCAGGGCCGCGGACTTCCTGAATCTGCTGACGTACGACTACCACACGGCGTACGAGTCCGCCACCCAGCACCACGCGCCCCTTGGTCCCCTGGACGGCCTGGAAGACTGGGACGAGGACAACCGGCTTAACGTCCGCTGGACCGTGGACTACTACCTCAAGCTGGGCGCGCCCAAGAACAAGCTCATCGTCGGAGTGCCGACGTACGGCCGGTCCTACACCCTCGAGGACCTGGACGACACGGAGCTCGAGGCTCCCGCAGAGGGGCCGGGAGAACCCGGAAATTCGACGCGGGAGAAAGGGTATCTCGCCTACTACGAGGTACGGATTGCTGTCTTCTACTATTGGGGAGGAGGATCGACCGTGACGCCCCAAGCGGTTAACTTCAGAACTACACGGATGGGGACAACAAATACAATGACTCAGCGCTCGGCCGACATAACCGAACGCGGCGTCAGCGTTCGGCTGGAGTTCGTATTCTCCGGTGAGGGGGAGGAGGGTCTCTTTTGTTTACACTCCGGCCTGCATGAACAATGCAGCATGCACGGTGCCAGCTCAGCACAAAAGCCGAAGTGGGTCAAGCTCGCAATCTCTGAGGATAGATCCGGCACTTAACGTCGCTTTGTCGATTGTTAGTATTTTTTGCATTAAACTGTGCCCCGCGCTCTATTGTAGAAGATGACATGGGCATGTCCATAAGGCCTCTGGGCATCTGCACAGGCCTTGTGTTGAGTAAACACCGAGTATGGGGACAACAAACGGGTCAGAGCGCCCCCTATAGTTCGATCTCCTGCCCAATATGGCTGACGGCCCAAATATCAGGAATGTGCGAATAGTGGTTCAAATCGAACGGGCCTCATAGCCTTCCTTTGCAGAGTGGAAGTTGTAGGGATGACGCTGCGCTATTCAATTCGAATTAGTATTCCCACACCCCTACTAGATATGCATATACCAAAATAAATTGTTTAACACCCTCGAGGGTGTAAATTAGTTTGTCATAGGTCTAACACCCGTAAGGTGTTACAATAACACCTTTAAGCCAAGTCACACTGCGCAGGTCTAGTACGTCATTCAAAATTCTAGGCGTTATTACAAAATTTTCTGCGGACACGTCTCAACCATGTACCAAGCATGTTTGATTCACACATATGTGTGCTTCGAACATGTCTGCAGAGCATGTTAGGGTGTTTTAGGGAACCGTTTTTGCACGTCCGATATGGTACGGTGGGCCCTCCGCTACGAACTGCGCATGCGCTACCACAGAAGACTCCCATATGCGCAGTTCGTACCGGAGGACCCATCGTACCGTATCGGATGTGCAAAAATAGTTCCCTCAAACTCCCCATTATGTATTTACAATGTGCAGGACCGATGCAATGAAGAGACACGCCTCAGACAGTGTGTCTGCATAGTGTCTTTTGTATGGTGTATTAGAAGTGCGACAGTGACGTTAGGGTGCTGGACAAAACAATAAAAATAAAATGCTGGCAATTTTTAGCAATATCCGACAAGTTTCCAAGCAACACCGCGGCCACCAGATGCATTTGTCATAAATGAGTACTGTCGCAATGAATAAGCAGTTGCGAAGCTACAAGTAGGTTGCTTTTTTGGCTATCGATATTTCACATAAAGCACATATCTCGAAGTTCAAAGGTATGTACCTCCAAGAAGCACACAGTGGTATAAAAAAAAAAAAAAAGTGTTTGCTGTGGTCGCTAAAACAAACTGCACTGCACCGCCGCACCCTTTTCTACGCCTTTCAAAGATTAATGTTTCGTGCAACAGCACCCTATTTTACGAGTAAAACGAATGCATCACTCAAAATGAGGGCGTTAAAAGGGTGTGGGTGTAAGTCTCTAGAGCCTTTTTTTACACCCATAAAGATGTAAAGATTTTAGTTTGAGGTACAGCTCTTTCAAAATGATTAATCTACGATTCTATATGTCCACCCGAAAACAAGAAGTGATTCCTTTTCCTCTCACAACAGATTTGCCAGAACGTCAACGAGCACGGCTGGGAACTGGAGCGACCTCACCCCAAGCGCATGGGCCCTTACGCCTTCAAGGACAGCCAATGGGTTGGCTTCGACGATGAGGAGATGCTCCGCGAAAAGGCCAGCTACATCCTCTCCAAGGGCCTCGGCGGGGTCATGATCTGGACGCTGGACAACGACGACTTCCGCGGCAACTGCGGAGGTGAGCAGAGCCCTCTCATCACTGCTCTCCGCAAGGCCCTCCTCAGCAAGGCCATCCAGACCAGCGGGAGCAACCACCAGACGCGTGCGCTTCTTCGGCCTTCTGAGGACGACGAGGAATACGAAGACGACGAACCTTCTACGACGGCGGCCTCAACAAAGAGAAGAGGCAACACGGGAGGGCAGCGTAGGATCTCCAAGGCGTCGTCGTCGTTGTCACCAGGTCGTGGCTCGAGCCTCCGCAGGGGCAGTAACGCGGCGCTTTCGGTAACGACTCCGCCCCCACCCCCTACGCCTGACCCCGGACCAGCGTTCGAGTGCGAAGACGAAGGATTCTTCAACAACCCCAAGGACTGCCGCAAGTACTTCTGGTGCTTGGACAGCGGCCCGGCCAACCTGGGCATTGTGGCGCACTGCATTCACGTGTCCGTCCGGCCTTTACTTCAACTCCAGGTCGGAGTCGTGTGACTACAAGGACAACGTGAAGTGCAAGCAGCCGCCGCAAAACGATCCGGTGACGACAACCACAAAGAAGCCGAGGCGCTCCAAGGCGAGGTCTAGGACAACGACGACGACGACCACAACGGAACCTCCAACTACAACTACTAGAAAAACGACGACAAGAAGAAGGACGACGACGACGACTCCGGAACCGGAACTAGAAGGCGTCACTAAGGACGAACAGAACGTTGCTGAGCTGTTGAAACTTCTGCAAAGCATCGGGGGTGTCGAGAAACTGCAGAGCATTCTGGGCTCAGGTGACGCCACGCCGCCGCCAACCAGAACCAGGGGCTCGCAAGTTGCCAGACCACCCCAGTCTGGACAGTTTGATCCTGCGGCCTACGAGGATGTTCGTTTGCCTTCCACGGCAGTGAACCAGAGTCAGGGACACGCCATCAGGAGACCACAAGTGGAACCGCCACTGTTCCAGTATGTAGAGCCGGCACGAGCGCCGGCCACTCCACAACCACTGCAGCAGGACACCAACGTCTTCGTGGCACCGCTAGGAGCTGTCAGCGTTCCGCCTCGTAGTTCTGAGCCTTCACCGTTCCAGTTCGTCTACCAGACACCCGAGCGAAGCCTACCCACGCAGACCACGCAAGCTCAGACCTTTCAGACCACACAGACAACGCAGCCTGTCCAGACGAGGCAGACGGGACCGCCCTCCACATACCCTCAGACCATTCCGCAAACATACCCACAGACATATCCCCAAACGAATCCCCAGACGTTCCCTCAGACCATCCCCCAGACATACCCGCAGACGAACCCGCAAACCTACCCACAGACGAACCCACAAACCAATCCGCTGACTAATGCGCAGACATATCCACAGACCAACCCGCAGACATATCCTCAGACCAACCCACAAACATACCCGCAGACCAACCCACAAACATACCCACAGACAAACCCGCAAACATACCCACAGACATACCCGCAAACGTTCCCGCAAGTTACGTACCAGGTGACTCCAGCTCCAGCCACGGTTCCGCCCTTCGTGTACCAAACCCCTCATCGGACGCAGGTACCGCTGACAGTCACCGGTTCACCCACGCCTACCCCACGGCCCGCCACATTCCCTCCGGCCCCAGCACCACCGCCGCCCCGTCGACAGCAGCCGGCGTTCGTGGACGACTCAGTACTGCCGGTGCCTCAAAGAGACGAAAGAGGTCCGCTCAGAATCAACAAGGTGGTGAGGGTGAACAGTCCAGCCAACGGTGACCACCTTCCGCCGCCACCCGCCGGACGCAGGGGAAAAAGAATCAGGGTAAGACCCGTGCCACAACCTCAGGGAGACGAACCCGCCGATGTCCACCCGGGCCAGCGCAGGATCGCCATCAGAAGACGCCCGGTCCAGCAACAGTTCCAACCGCTGGCCGAGATCCCGGCGGAATTCACCCAACCGCCTCCACCACCAACCACCACGACGACCACGACGACCACGACGACGACTCCGAGACCTACGACGGCGAGGACAACTACGACGCTGCAGTACGACGATGAGTACGAGTACGAGTACGAGGACGAGACGGAGCCTCCGCCGCCCAGGTTCAGGCCTCCGACGTCAACGACGCGACGCACGACTACCACTACGACGACAACCACGACAAGGCGGCCGAGCAGGAGGCCGCATAGAAGGCCGGCGGCTGCCCACAGAAGACCGGTCGTGGTAGCCCCGGTGCCAACGTTGCCGCCGGACCCGTTCGCGCCGCCTCTTATCGTGATTGACGAGAATACTGTGGACTGTCAGAAACGCGGAGTATTCGTGCATCCGGATAGCTGCAGCAAGTTTGTTGTCTGCGCGCCCAACTCGAAGGCCACCAACGGACTGCGAGGGTACGTGCATCACTGTCCGACGGCGCAGGTCTACAAGGAGTCCATCGGACGTTGCATGAAGGGCGACAGGAACTCCTGCGAGTAAGAAGGTGTCGAGTCACTTGCGCCCTACTTGTGGCTCGAGCCTGGCTGCTCTTCTGAGGGTCGCGACTCTAAGCGGACGAGAATTGGGTGCGTGGATGTGAGTGACTTTGTTTGGCGGCTTTTGTCGACCCGACTCTCGTCACCCGAGGGTCGCGTCTCCGGACGAGCGAGACGTCGAGGGCTTGTACAGCTTGTCTGTGGTCACTTGGCCCTGCTCGACCACCTTTTACCATAGCAATTGTTGTCAGAAGCCATTATGAGGATGTGGCATCTTTAGAAGTCACGTTTCCCCAAACCTCAGACACTGAGGTGTAATGCTTTCTTCGTATTTTCAGTCTGAGGGAGAGGGGCGGAACACGAAGGGCGACAGTAAAAGGTTACAAGACACGAATACGACGATTTTACATTCAAGGAAACTCGCAAAAGACTTCTACCATCAACCTTCAAAAATGTCTTCCTTTACCTACTAGCCAATGTATAGTCGAGCTCATTTACAGATCATGTTGATGCCAGCTTCTATTATGTGTGGGAATGACATCGGAAAAATTTGTGCACATGGTACACTAACTTTATAAGTGACGTCATTCCGCCCTATCAAATTTTGTTCGCGCCGGCAAATTGAAAAGAAAAAAATGTCGACGTTTAGGATTGTGACGTCTAGTGCATATCTGTGGAGGCTTGAATGTTCGCAGCTAGCACCGCCTGTATTGGGTGGGTGGTCTGCATTGACCAATAAGCTGTAACAAGTTGTCCTCCTTATAAGCAGGTGAAGTGTAACTTCACATCGCTCTTTGTTTTAGATTTTTCTTTGTGTGCGTGACTCTTAAAATATTCTCGGCCAGTATGCGTGACAATGATAAAGGTACCATTTCGCGGTAAGCAGGTGGTAACACATGACGTATTTTTGAAGACTGGCAACCTATTGCTATAGTTTTCGCAACATTTTTTTTATTTGGCTACTGCTTCGTCATAAACACACCTGTTAAAGAATATACCTTCTATCTACCTTCCCGTCCATTGTTAATATTTTGTTTGCATTAATAAAGGAAGGAGTATTCAGTGATGCGTATGCGTGTTCGTTTCATTGTTTAAGACATGCAATCTCATTGATAGAAAAAACTGTTCTATTAATATTTTCTCTAACAATAACTTCAAGCAGTTAAGATGACTTTTGAACAGTGCCGATATTGTTCGACATCTTATATTTTATTGTAAAGGAGGAATTAGTTAAAACTTAAAGAAATTGTATGATCAAAAAAAAAGCTTTTGACTTTGATGTTATTCGAAGTGCATTTTTATTGAGACATTTGAGCTTTTCGAATAACAATTTAATGGTTGATAGGTATTTAAGGATATGTATTCAAGGAAGTACTCAACACCCAGTGGGCATAATTATATATGGGTGATTTCATCTCAACTCAGGCACAAATTTTGGGTCGAATTTTTAATTGTTTTTAAATACATGTTATCGGGCAATTCCTATAATAAAAAAAGACGCAAACGGCAAGTTCGTCGGATTTTTTGTTCTCAAGTTCTGGACTGTTGAAGCGGCCCTAGCGGAAACTGGTTTTTCCAGCGTATCGGGGGTGCCAAATTTCACTCCATCCCTTTTCCTTACTTTTTAAGCTACATCAATACAACTTTTTGGGAACCCTCTCCACATATGCTTTTTTATGCTAATTAAGCGTCTAGGTCATAACATTCCTAATGTCTTTTTTTCATTTGTCAAACAGCCTCTCTGCGACGATATTTGACGAAGTTCAGCAAGCTGTGCTGTCTGACCTAATCAACATATGTTTATGATCTCTACATCATTGTAAAGCTCCAATTAAGCTCGTTCTTTTGAGTATAATTTCAATATTGTGCAATAAGTATATAATGCGCTACATGTGCCTGAAAAACGGATATTTCGCAAAACTAGCAAGTTTGGAGTTGATTTTCTAAAAAAACCCACCTTTTATTTCCTTTATTTTTTACTCAGAGTTAGGTAATATAGTAGTCTATCAGGAACTACCAACAGAAATTGTAATATATTGTTTGTATGGCCGCTATTAAGACTCGAATTTCTGGTGCTATGGGCGTTTTGAACGGGACTTCGCCCAGGCGCTCTGCTGAGCAGAATTTTGGCCTATGTAAGGTTTTCTACTTATCGTTAACAGCTATCTCAATATCCAACCATAAACATTAATAAAATTTGAAGTAGTGTACTTAAAAAACTTACTTAGAAGTCCGTATCCACATGTGAGGGCACAGAGCTTACTTCCTCTCAATACGGGGGATTGCGGATCGTTAGAAAATTCCTCTCGGGATTTTTGCTTTCGGCTTTGAGTTTGAAATACCGAACTTGATATGTAATTGTCATATTTTCTTATGTCAAACAGATATGCAGTGCATATTCATATGGGTGGTTTCATCTCAACTCAAACACAAATTTGGGGTCGAATTTTTAATTTTGACGAATAAAATATATGTTTTGATGAAATCCCTTCTGTGACAGGGAGTGCAAACCGCAAGTTCGGGCGATTTTTTGTTCTCGAGTTATGGACATTTTAAGCAGCCGAGGCGCAAACTGACCTTTCGCTCGCCTGTCGGAGGTGTCATGTTTCACTCCTTTCTACTTTTTGCCCTTTTTCGGTAGTGCAGTGTAACCTTTCTGGGCCACTCTCAGAATAGGAATTATTTATGGTCAATAATATTATTGTGATTATTTATCTTCACTTTTGTTTTAAATATTGTAAAATGGTGTCCCACTGACAATGTTTGTCAAAGTTGGACCAGCTTTTCCGTGTGACCTATTTGAGATATCGTAACATATTTGGTATTTTCAGAAAGCTAAGAGTATACTCTTTCTATTGATACAAATTTAACGTTGTGTGTAAAAGAGAAAGGGCAGTGTATTCTTGTAAAGCACGGACTATTTCAAAATATTGGCAAATTGGTGGTTCATTTTCTAAAAAAAAAAAAACTTTTATTTGGCTGATTTTTTTTCTCTAGCTAGCTATTGCAGTGCTTTATAAGGTAATATAAATAGTAAATGTAAAATTCTGTTTTTATGGCAGCTATAAGAGCTTGAAATCTGACTTTGACTGTTTTGTCAGTAAAAACTACTCGCAAAAATAACTAATTCAAAATTGGCGCCTCTTATTTTTTTTAATAGATACCTGTAAACACGCTTATTCTCTGATAAATATTTTAACGCGATTATTTAGATAAAATATATTTGAGAAAATTTGTCAATATGACGTTTTTGGACGATATTTGTGAAAGTTTACCAGCTCTTCCGTGTGACCTATATGAGGTGTCTAACATATTTAGTATTTTCAGAAAGCTTAGAGTATACTCCTTCTAATGATATCAAATTTTATGTTGTGTGTAAAAGAGAAAGGACAGTATTTTTTTCGTAAAGCAAGGACTATTTAAAAAAAGTTTGCGAATTGGAAATCGATTTTCTAAAAAGCCTACCTTTTCTTTTGGCTAATTGTTTTTCTCTAGCTACCTATTGCAGTGCTTTATAAAGTAAAATAAACAGAAAATGTAATATTTTGTTTGTATGGCGGCTATAAAAGCTTACATTTTGGTTTTTGTTGACTTGTCGCCCAGTAATACCAGTGACACACACAAAATACACTAACTCATAATTAACGCCTCTGAAATTTTTAGTAACTACCTGTAAATTCCTTTAATAAAAGAAGATGCAAACGGCGAGTTAAGCTAATGAAGCGTCTGGGTTATAATATCTTTAAAGTTTTTTTTTTTTTAAATTGTCAAACCGCCTCTCTGCAACAATACAGTATTTGACGAAGTTCAGCAAGCTGTGCTGTGTGACCTAATCAATATATTTTTATGATCTTTAAATCATCGTAAATCTCCAATTAAGCTCTTTTTTTAAAAATATAATTTGAATATTTTGCGCTAAACATATAACGCGGAACATTTGCCTAAAAAACGAATATTTAGAAAGACTTGCAAGCTTGGAGTAGATTTTCTAAAAAAAAACCAGCTTTCATTTCTTTCATTTTCAGGAAATACCAACAGAAATTGTAATATACTGTTTGTATGGCCGCTATTAGGACTCGAATCTCGTGCTATGAGAGTTTTGTACGGGACTTCTCATAGACGCTCAGCTGAGCAGAATTTTGACCTATGTAAGGTTTTCTATTTAATGTTAGTACTTAATTAAATATCTGAGCGTGAAAGTCAGTGAAGCAACAATATTTATCCTAACAATATTTATTTACTTGGCACTGGCGTGATTTGCAAGTTGTGTGAGCTTCGCCCTATGTATTGACGGAGAAGATACGTAACATCTAGACTCCCGGACAAACTTAAGTCAAGAGAAAAAAGTCTAAGTAACCCGGCATGAATCACTGAAAATAAAAATGAAACCTAAACACATGACTAACACATTTGAAGCCTTACACGCTACGAAATACTGGTTGTTTTACGAAAGAGGCCGTACGTGCACAAAATAAACCATGCTTCCTAAGCGTCAGATACTAAATCGTACATATGTATATGCACTGCATATCTGTTTGACATAAGAAAATATGACAATTACATATCAAGTTCGGTATTTCAAACTCAAAGCCGAAAGCAAAAGGCCCCAGAGGAATTCTCTAAGGATCTGCATTCCCCCGTATTGAGAGGAAGTATGCGCTATGCCCGCACTTGTGGATACGGACTTTTAAGTAACTTTTTTTAAGTACACTACTCCAAATTTTATTAATGTTTATGGTTGGATATTGAGGTAACTGCTAACGATAAGTAGAAAACCTTACATAGGCCAAAATTCTGCTCAGCAGAGCGCATGTACGAAGTCCCGTTCAAAACGCTCGTAGCACGAGATTCGAGTCTTAATAGCGGCCATACAAACAATATATTACAATTTCTGTTGGAAGTTCCTGATAGACTACTGTATCACCTAACTCTGAATAAAAAATAAAAGAAATAAAAGGTAGGCTTTTTAGAAAATTGACTCCAAACTTGCTAGTTTTGCGAAATATCCGTCTTTCAGGCACATGTAGCGCATTATATGTTTATTGCACAATATTGAAATTATACTCAAAAGAAAGAGCTTAACTGGAGCTTTACGTTGATGTAAATATGATAAACATATGTTGATTAGGTTAGACAGCACAGCTTGCTGAACTTCGTCAAATATCGTCGCAGAGAGGCGGTTTGACTAATAAAAAAAAATACATTAAAAATGTTTTGACTTAGACGCTAATTAGCATAAAAAAGCATATGTCGAGAGTGTTCCCAGAACGTTATATTGATGTAGCGTAAAAAGTAAGGAAAAGGGAAGGAGTGAAATATGGCACCCCCGATAAGCTGGAAAAACGAGTTTCCTCCTTGGCCGCTTCAACGGTCCATAACTTGAGAACAAGAAATCCGACGAATTTGCCGTTTGCGTTTTCTTTTATTATAAGAATTGCCCGATAAGATGTATTTTTTAAAAAAAAAATTAAAAATTCAACCCAAAATTCGTGCCTGAGTTAAGATGAAATCGCCCAACACCCGGCAAGTTCGTCGGTAAGGGCAACAAAACTGCAACTGTGAAAAAGAATAGAACATTGTGGTACGATGTGGTGAGGGAGATTTGAAAGAAAGTTATGATGCCAGGTTTAACTTTTGGAAATACCGTTTTGGTGTTCAAACCGAATGTGCAAGCGGGGTTTCAAGCGGAGCAGTGCGGGCTAGGTGGGCTAGTTCTAGAAGCACGTGGCAAAACAGTGAATCAGGTTGTACAATGTGACATGAAATAGTTCTCATTCAAAGGTATAGCGATGCTACAAGCAAGGTAGATTTTGAAGATAGACTGGGCAAAGGATCAGGGACGATGGGTATGAAAAAGTTTAGCTATTTACTTGTGGTGTGTCAACCCAAGACGGAAGCGAACTACAAAACTCCGATCGAAACTTGCGGATGGTCACTCTACAGTTATTTATTTATTTATTTATTTCCAATAATACTAATCCCATTCGGGATTGTTGTAGGGTGGTACATCATACAGAAAGGTTTTTTTAATACACATTTGAAGATAATGGTATGCAAGCCTATGTCGACAGGTGCGCTTCCAATTTAATAAGAAAATGTTCTACACTAGTGGAATGTACAATGTTTCGCGGCAAGTGATTCCATTCGTTGATAGCTCGGGGAAAAAAGGAATATTTGAAGCAATTATTGTGGGTTGGAAGTTCTTCGTAAAGTTTACCATGTTATATCTTGTTAGCCGTTTACTAGTAGGAGTTAGATAATTCTCTGTGGGGATGTTGAAGTTGCTGTTAGCTAATTCATACAGAAATTTGAGCCTTGCAATTTTCGCCCTTTTTTCTAGTGACAACAGTTCCAATTGCTTACATCAGTGGTTCTCAAATGGGGGTCCGCGAAGCCACTTCTGGGGTCCGCAAGACCCTCAATTGGCACGTTTTTTGTAGTTCAGTTTGGCCGTGACTAATTTGCAACCTGCTTCCGGAACTACGACAGCAATAAAAGGCAACTGTTGCATGCTCCAGACGTGTTAACTTACTTACGTACCCCCCCCCCCCCCCCCTTCCGCTGGAAGGGGTCCCCCATCACTGCCAGCGGTCCGCAAGGGGTCCCCGACACATCCATGGCTGAGAACCACTGGCTTACATAGCTCGGAGGGGGAATCATGCCAACTATATTTGTTACATAGAAGCCTTGAAGCCATTCTTTATATTCTTTCTAACTTGCTAACACCGGAGGCCATGTATGGGAACCAGACGACGTTGGCGTACTCAAGCATAGGGCGGACTCACGTTTTCTAGGCTAATAATTTCGTCTCAGTTGATCCACTTTTCAAGGTTATTTTTAGAAAATTAAGTTTGTTTAGCGCTTTTTGAGTTACAGAGATGTGTGAGTCCCAGCAGAGGTCATGGCTTATATGTAAGCCAAGGTACTTGTACTCTGTGACTTTCTCCAGGGGTTTATTGTTTATGTGATAGGAAAATGATTTTGGTTGATTTTTGTTAGTTATGGTCATAGATACAGTTTTATCTAAATTTAATAACATCTGCCAGTTGTGACACCATTGTACACTATGTTGAAGTGCATTGTTAAGGTCTATTTGATCCTGTTCGTTGTTGATTTGTGAGTAGAGTATACAATCGTCAGCAAAAAGACGGATTTTTACACTAACGTTTTGAACTATGTCATTTATGTAAATAAGAAACAGGAAAGGTGCCAGTACATATCCCTGTGGAACACCAGATGAAACTTTTGATGGAAGCGGCATTTGACCTTTTTGTAGCAGGTTCTGTAGAAGGCAAAATACTGGTTTGGAGCATTCACCGACGCTTTTGAAGCAGATGTCAACATCTGTTAGGGCATCACCCTAACTTGAAAAAGTGATCGAATTGCTAAATAAGTTCATCTATGATAATGATTGAGGGTTTTTCTTTGATACCGAATAATATTACTTATTACCTTTTGTAATAAAAATAGATAGGGCGAGAAAGGCACACAGAGCCTCTTTCCTCTCTTGCTTTTACACCTGGAAGTTTATTTAGCCTGTAAATATAATATTGCCGCGCGCAGTGCCGGGAAAGCAACGCTAGGTCACGGAGCTCTAGAAAGTTCTCGTTTATTGTTGTTCCGGACGTAACTTCTATCCTTTATTCCTGCTTTCTTGTTCTAGAAAGTGCGTGTTCATTCTCGCCCCGAGCGCGCGACGCTCGAGCCTTCTTTGCCGAATCTTCGAGATAGTGACGCACTCTAGATGAGAGGCCGCCCGCGACCTTGTTGAGTCAGTTTCGCCTCAGCGTTTGATTCTGCCATCTCACCGACTTTGGCGCTTGCGACGCTCTGTTGTTATCTTCTTCTTTTTGTTTTTGGGCACAAGTTCGCCTCATTAAACGTTTAGTTTGATTCAGTTTTCGTCGCCTCATCACTTGTCATCTGTGACATTCTGGTGGAGGTGCGGGGTATTGCATTTTATGCCCGTTAAGCGTACCCCTCCGAAGACATCTCGGCCAAGCGACGCGCTCAGCCCCGGAAGGCTACCCTTCGCCGAAGAAGCCGAAGTCCGAAGAAGCCGCCAAACCAAAGGCCTACTCCCGGAATCCGGACCCCTACCACCGAAGCCGAAAAATAAAGACCGCGACGATGACTGCCCCACCCGTCGTCATCCTGCCTGTCACTCCCCGCACTCCGACGCCCTTTCACGGCGAAGCCCACGATGATGTAGAAGACTGGCTGCATCATTATGAACGTGTTGTCCGCCACAACAGATGGACGGATGAGCACCGCCTCCAGAACCTTTACTTCTCACTTGAAGGCACCGCGAGGCACTGGTAAGAGAACCACGAAGCCTCCTTTACTTCCTGGGAACCATGCGCCGCCGAGTTGAAGCGAACGTTCCTCAACCTCAACCGTCGCCAGCGAGCGGAGGACCTCCTCCAAACAAGGGTGCAGGGCCGCAACGAAAGCGTGACCAGCTTCGTAGAGGATGTCATGCGCCTATGTGCCCGAGCCGATCCGGAGGCAGCCGAGGAGAAGAAGCTTCGCGTCCTCATGCGTGGCGTGAGGGCTGAAATTTTCGGGGGCCTTGTCCGCAATCCCCCGACAACCGTCGTCGGCTTTGTGGCTGAAGCCACTAACATCGAGCGCGCGCTGTCGGCCCGAGCAAGCCATTACTATCGACTCGCCGGCGTGCCTGCTCCCCCAACCGTCGCATCTTGCCTACTGGACCTAAACACCGACGGTGTCGACGGCCTTCGGGAAATCGTCCGCGACATCGTCCGGGAAGAACTCCGCAAGATGCTCCCCACCGCGGATCGCCCATCCTCGCTGTCGCTCACCGAGGTTGTTCGAGAGGAGGTTCACAGAGCCTTCCAACCTGAAGTCTCGATCAACACGACGACGCCAGAGGAACCGACGTTGAGCTACGCCGCGATGGCCCGACGACCTCCGCAAGCTAACCACCAAGCCACGGCGCCACCCCGGCGAACACGCCGATGCCGTTGTATCCTCGTCGCCCGGAAGGAAAAGTCCAGTATGTCCACCTGGAACAACTATCGCCGAGGAAAACCGACGTGTGGAGGACGGCCGATCGACGCCCGTTGTGCTACCACTGCGGGGAAGCCGACCATATCTACCGCCGCTGCTCCTACCGGCAGATAGGGCTGCGTGGCTTTCATCCGAACGATCCACGTCCACGCTACGGTGAACGACCGCGGGAGATCGAAGAATACCTCCGACGACCTCAGTCTCCCCCGCCTGCAGCTCGCTGCGTGTCCCGGTCGCCGTCGCCACGACGTCCAGCTTCGCCGATGCACTGACCCCGTCGTGAAAGCCTGTCACCCATCGCTTCCCTTTGGGAAAACTAGGCGCGGCAATGCCGGGAGGTGGTGTTGCCGAAGTCGAACGATGCCAAGATCCTCCAAGATCGTCGGAGCCCTCCCATTTTAACGCTGCAACGCCCCAACACGACGTTTCTGCAACGGTGTCGAATAACCTCAACGTTATGATCGACGGCCACGACGCGACGGCACTCTTCGACACCGGAGCGGACTACTCCGTTTTGAGTGGGAGACTCTCTCGTCGCCTTCGGAAAGTTACGACGTCGTGGGACGAACCGCAGATACGAACCGCCGGCGGACATCTCATCACGCCTGTCGGCAGATGCACTGCTCGCGTTGAGATCCATGGTGAAACCTGCCCTGTCATGTTCGTCGTTCTGCAAGACTGTTCGAGGGACGTCATTCTCGGAATGGACTTCTTGTGTGAATACGGCGCCATCATCGACCTTGCGGAGAACAAGCTGACGCTTCGGAAACTTGTTCCATCGGCGGAAAATCCCAAAGCGACGTTAGCTGCAGTGCGAGTCCTTGCCAGCCAGGTAAACCTGCCGCCGCTGTCGAGTGTCTTTGTGCCCGTCGGGACCGAAGAAGCCACCTGCGGTGTAACACTGTTGGAAGGAAGCATCCAACTTCTCGTTGAACAAGGGATTGGCATTGCAAGAGGCGTAACCGAGCTCCAGGACGGGCGTACCGCAGCCCTTGTTACCAACTTCCGGCAAGAGTCGCAACACCTTACCAAGGGTACAGCTGTGGGCTACGTCGAGGAAATTCAGGACTCAGCCGCGATCGCCGTAATCTCAGAAGACGCCTCTCCGACGGAGCACAAGAGAATCACGCCATTAGAGCTCGACATCGACCCTTCCCTCCCAGCCCCACAACGGCGACAACTTAGTGACCTTCTCGCCGAGTTCAGTGAGTGCTTCTCCACGTCGTCGAAGGTGCGCCAAACGACGGTTGCGAAACATCGGATAATTACTGATGGCGATGCACTCCCTGTGCATCGGCCGCCATACAGGGTCTCCGTGAAAGAAAGGGAAGCCATCCAGAAGGAAGTTCAGGAAATGCTTGATGACGACATCGTCCAGCCCTGAAACAGTCCGTGGGCTTCCCCAGTAGTCCTGGTGAAGAAGAAAGACGGAACCCTGAGGTTCTGCGTGGACTATCGCCGGTTGAACGCAGTAACAAAAAAGGACGTCTATCCGCTGCCCCGCATCGACGACACCCTGGACCGGCTGCGCCACGCCCGATACTTTTCGTCGATGGACTTGAAGAGCAGGTACTAGCAGATTGAGGTCGACGAACGAGATCGTAAAAAGACTGCCTTCGTCACGCCGGACGAACTGTACGAATTTAAAGTGATGCCGTTCGGCCTGTGCACAGCGCCGGCAACCTTCCAGCGCGTTATGGACACCGTCCTTTCCGGCTTGAAATGGCAAAGCTGTCTCGTCTACCTCAACGACGTTGTGGTGTTCGCAAGCGAATTCGACGAGCACCTGAGACGACTGCGAGCCGTGCTACGGGCCTTCAAGGCTGCTGGGCTGACACTCAAGCCTTCCAAGTGCCGGTTCGCCTATGGTGAGCTGAAATTCTTGGGCCACGTCGTGAGCGCTCAGGGTGTAAGCCCTAATCCTGCAAAGACGTCCGCTGTCGCCGAATTTCTGAAGCCAGCAGACAAGAAGGCCGTTCGAAGATTCCTTGGGCTGTGCGCCTACTACAGACGTTTCGTTCGTGACTTTGCACAAATATCTGCACCGCTAAAGCATCTGAAGAAGGACGAACTTCTTCCGGTGGGGAGAGGAGCAAGAACAAGCGTTCGACGAACTCAAGCGAAGGCTCCAGTCGCCCCCTATCCTCGGGCATTTTGATGAGTCGGCGGAGACTGCAATCCACACGGACGCCAGCAATACCGGTCTCGGTGCTGTACTCGTTCAGCGACAAGAAGGGGCAGAGAGAGTAATCGCTTACGCAAGCCGGGCGCTGTCTAAGGCAGAACAAAATTATTCAACGGCCGACAAAGAATGTCTTGCTGTCGTCTGGGCGATAACCAAGTTCCGTCCATACTTGTACCGGATCCCGTTCCGCGTGGTCACAGACCACCACGCCCTCTGCAGGCTCGCAAACCTCAAGGATCCGTCAGGGCGCCCCGCCCGCTGGAGTCTTCGACTGCAAGAATTCGATGTAACCATTGTGCATAAGTCCGGCCGCAAGCATAATGACGCTGACTGTTTGTCTAGGGCTCCAGTCGAACCTCCTATTGCTGGCGCCGACAACGATAACGACGAATGTTTCCTAGGTGCCGTAGACACCGACGACATGGCAAGACTCCAAAGGGACGATCCTGAGCTGCGCGCCCTGATTGAGCATCTAGAAGGACGGGGAAGTACCGTTCCTTGTGTCTTTTCATGAGCCCTGCCGACCTTCACTATTCGACGGGGCGTACTTTATAAGAAGCATTTCGGAACCAGTAATTCGCCATGGCTTCTGGTAGTCCCTACCAGCCTTCGAGAAGAGATTTTTCAAGCCTGTCACGATTACCCGACTTCAGGGCACCTTGGTTACAGCCGGACACTAGCCCGAATACATCAAAAAATACTGCTGGCTCAAGCTTCCGAAGAACGTCCATCTCTACACACGATCGTGCCATGAGTGCCATCGACGCAAGAAACCGCCGTCAAAGCCAGGAGGTCTCCTTCAGCCGATTACCCCCCTCAACCAAGCCCTTCCAGCGAA